>CM041778.1:56520017-56915604 GCA_023374045.1 Limonium bicolor
AAAGTTCCTACCATCTCCAAGCTTCCCGAACCTTGCGAAAGCACAGAAGAGTAGCCAAGAGAGCAGCATCAAACCGGTGGCCTCCAAGAACACGGCCTGTGACTGTGTAAACTTCTTGATTTGGTCAAAGGAGAAGATAGTCTCCGGGAATCCAATCGAGTAATCGACGCCGGAGTCGAACACCCATTGGGATGGAGAGACGGTGAAGAGGTCGCACGAATTGGTGGTGGAGTTGAATAGGTAGCCAGGGGAGCAAGCACATAGGGTGTTGTTGAAAGTGACGGAATTAGCAGGGCAAGGAGGTTGGAGAGTTGACATTTTTTAACACCAGCTGTTTTGGGTTGGGGAAGGTGAGGAATTTGCTTTAAGGGTTTAAATCATTCCAAGGTTTGTACATTGGAGTTGCGTTTGTTGCCTGAAATTGGTTACTTGCTCGGTGGGTAAATCAAAATTTTCCGGATAAGGGGAGAGTCTGTACGCTCGGGGGAACCCTTAATAATGCGCAAATTAATACTACTTCCATTCTTGCTATTAGCAGACAGCTCCAGAAATCGAATCGTCGTTTTCAAATAAGACTAGAGAATGGGAGAGAGCTCAGAGAATGATGTATAGAGTAATAGAGGTGAAGTTGGGTGACAGATAGCTTCACTGGATTGGTTGCTCAGAAGTTTGAAATTCTGGACTCGATAGAGGGGGGAAGAGAATCGAACATAGTAGAAGTTTTTGGGTAAAGAAAGGAACTTTCGAGGGGGTGGTGATCTCTTCTAACAGGGTTAGTGCCAAAGAGAGATATTCTTCCTGTTTGTTCGAGGGGGGAGCGAGATTTTGGAGGAGGACGGTGAGTGCGGAATATTTCAGGAAAAAAAAATTACTGTGTCGTCTCTCTGTCCAACTCACACTCTGCTGACTGCTGCTATGGTTTTGGTCTAGAAGACAATCCATCTCTCAATGTCAAAGCCTTATCACCATGCTAGGGTGATAGTTTCAGGTGGGGTAGATGAAGCCACCTCTCAAGTGGGGCCCATGTGGAAGGGTTCAAACAGTATTGACCGTTCAGGGTCCATCATCTTCGGTACCTGGATCAAGACCTCTTTTTTTTTTTCCTTTTCTGGGGCGCTTTTGTGATGGCCATATGGGTGGTGCGGTGAGGTGGCTTGGCTGAATGAGCTTTATGGGGGGTGGTGACTGACTGTGAAATGAACGTACTTTTTCCCAGAAAGGCTGCGAGAGTCCGAGGTGGAGGAGGGAACTTTTGCCTTCATATCAGAGGGAACGAGGGACAATGAGGTAAGAGAACATGAGACTAATATTTTTTTTTTGAAAGAACTTGTTATAATACTTAAAAGGAAAAATTACACTGGCCACCATGACCTTTAACGAAATTTCACTGCCACCCATGACCTTTCAAATAACAACGCCCACCCATGACATTTCCCATAATATCTCCCGTCACCATTTTAAAGAATTATGTCTACTTCCGTCATTGACCATTGACTTTATTGTTTCTCTCTTTTGATAACCAAACACGACTTAAAAAAGAAACTACCACGTGACAATTGCGTCACTCATTTCCCTCTTCCATGGTTCGTGATTTCTCCTCCGTGTTAGGTCTCTGGTGCGTTCCCTCCATAGCATTTTATTTCTCTTCCATGGTTCGTGATTTCTCATCACATTTCTCTTATTCTTCGAATTCCTCAGGTTTGAAATTGGGGAAATCTTCTAATCAGCCTGATTCGCGACCTCATCTTTGGTTGGCGATTTCTCCTCACTGTTGGGTCTCTAGTGTGTTCCCTCCTCCTTCGCTTACGATTCGCTATAAGTTGGTTGCTGCGATTTATCTTGCGATTTACCTTGATGTGCAATCTTGAAGTTGCGCTTTCCCCCAATTCGAAACAGTTAGGGTTCATCAGTGTCGACATTTGTTGGCCATTGTTGTTCGACATTGTTGCCGTGTTACCTTGCTGGTTTCGATTGCAGTAACTCGCTTGAGCGAGCATTTGCTTGCGTTTCTTGATATTTGAGTATCAACCTGATTTGTGGTCTCCTCTGCTACGATTTTCTACAAGCTTGTTGGTCGTGTGTAACGACCTTGCTTGCGATTCCGGATTTTTTTGTACCAACCTGATTTGTGTCTCCTCTGCTTACGATTTTCTGCAAGCTTGTTGGTCGTGTGTGTCGATCTTGCTTGCGATTTCTGGAACTTTTGTTGGTTGTTTCTGATAAAATTTTCCATTGCAATTTCTGATGCAAACATTTTGCCGATGGTTAGCTGATGTTGCTTATTTATGATATGTGATATTGATATCAAAATGGCCGTTGTTCAGTTTGTCATGACTTTACGTGTACATATTTGTGTAGAAGCGACCCTTCATCTAATTGCTCTGCTTTAATGTATTGAAGCGGTTTATGATAGGGTTGCTCCACAGTTTATCTAGTTGCGCTTAAAGAATCATAACATTCTTGAAAAGCAATGATGAATGCCATACGGTTGATCTGAGCATCTTTTCGTGTTACACTTGAGTTAGAAGGATGTCAAATGGAACTGCAACTTTACCGCTGAGTTACAAGTTGCCAATGCTGCTAAAAACTATGTGATACCATTTTACAATTGTGCAGCCAACAAGTGCAGTTTCTTTGTATGATGGAGAGATATCAATTCTCACAGGTTTTATTTGTCAAAGGCTTCTTATAATGGTGGCTTCCAAAGGAATGAAAGGAACAAATACTTTGGTGGCGATGGAAAAAAACGGCTGAGATGAATAATTTCAAGACAGTTTTTGCATTTTCTGTAGTAATTATTTCTGGCATTTTTTTTTTGTTCGGGTTACTCTTGTGTAATAGTTGGGTACCAATTATGTATGAGTTAAGGTCTAATGACCATAGATCAATGATAGTACAATGTATAACTTCTTTTAATGTCAAGACTTCTACTGTAAAGTTTCTGTTGTATTAAGTTTCTTAATGATCAATGACAGATTAATGGTGCTGATATATTAAGATTCTTCGTGCATCAAAGCTTTGTCTCTCATCTTGTGTTTCTATATTACAGAATAATGGTGCTGATATATAAGGATGGCGATTAGGATTCAGAGTTGTATGGTTATCCCCTTTGTAAAACAAATGTAAGAAAAAACTTGGCTGGCAAAAAATAAGTTTGGAAATAATGCTGCATTAGAACTCATTTCAGAAAAATCAAAGAACCTTGAGATGAGAAAAGATGTAGTGGTTTATACTAACAGAACCAAATGGAAGCATCAATAATGCTTTTATCCAAAATCTGCAATCGACAAAGGTGGATTGAACATTAGACATATTGTTTCATTGTAATCTGCAAAACACTAACTCTGGCAAACAGAAAGTGAATCCATTATATGATAAATCCATAGTGTGGACATCCATTATTACTGATCAATGATTTCTAAGAAACCCTGAAGCTAAAAAAAACAAACCCAATCATTCACAATTATAGTAGCATTTACATCAGAAATGACAAACAAAATTTCCAAAAATCAGAAGCAAGGTCAACGCACATGACCAACAAGCAAGGGACAAGCAAGGGCAACACAAAAGACAAACAAGCAAGGTCAACACACACTGTTACAAGAAATAATTGTATTATGATATTCATCAATGTAACAACATTTACATATCGTCATTAGCTGTAACTTCTCGTTTACATTCTGTTAGTTGTTACAGAAATGATTAGGTTCTCATACTACTGGTACATTGAAAAATAACAAGAAAAAGTCTCTCGTATTCTTCATCTCGATCCACTGTCCGCTTCTTCTTCTAGTTTGTGCCTAGCTATGATTCTCTCATTCACGGTCTGTAAAACTGGTGAGTTCTGATGTTCACTCATTAGTCCTCCGGTTCGCATCTCTTCCTTCTCTCTGTGTCATCTCTGTCCTTGCGATTGTTTGCATCAGCTAACCATCGGCAAAATGTTTGCATCAGAAATTGCAATGGAAATTTTTATCAGAAAAACCAACAAAAGTTCCAGAAATCGCAAGCAAGATCGACACACACCAACAAGCTTGCAGAAAATCGTAAGCAGAGGAGACACAAATCAGGTTGGTACAAAAAAATCCGGAATCGCAAGCAAGGTCGTTACACACGACCAACAAGCTTGTAGAAAATCGTAGCAGAGGAGCCACAAATCAGGTTGATACTCAAATATCAGAAACACAAGCAAATGCTCGCTCAAGCGAGTTACTGCAATCGAAACCAGCAAGGTAACACGGCAACAATGTCGAACAACAATGGCCAACAAATGTCGACACTGATGAACCCTAACTGTTTCGAATTGGGGGAAAACGCAACTTCAAGATTGCACATCAAGGTAAATCGCAAGATAAATCGCAGCAACCAACTTATAGCGAATCGTAAGCGAAGGAGGAGGGAACACACTAGAGACCCAACAGTGAGGAGAAATCGCCAACCAAAGATGAGGTCGCGAATCAGGCTGATTAGAAGATTTTCCCCAATTTCAAACCCGAGGATTCGAAGAATAAGAGAAATGTGATGAAGAACGACAGTGAGATGAGAAATAAAATGCTATGGAACTGTCTTTGTTGGTCAACAAAAGTGAACTGGCCAAATATGATAGACAGTAACGGAAATTCTTTAAAATGGTCAGGGAGATATTATTGGGAAATGTCATAGGTGGGCGTTGTTATATTTGAAAGGTCGTGGGTGGGCAGTGAAATTTCATTAAAGGTCATGTGGGGCAGTGTAATTTTTCCTACTTAAAACCATATTACATCTTATACCGGTTTCTTCCACTACATCCAACACATTGACTATGCTGATTTGGATTGGTATACTCTCCATAATCTAGATCTTCCAATCGTTTGAATTGTTGTAGACTTTTGTAGTAAGAAAAGCAGCAAAATCACAAAAATCATTACAAGGATAACATTTACATACATCTAAACTTAACAAAATACAGGCTACATCATCATCAAAAGACAAGTTCATGTGTCGACTTGGTAGAAGTTGTCTAGTTTGCTGGAGAATTGCTACTATTATCTTCAATTTTGTCACTCCTACATTTTTTGCCCACCTGCAACCGAAGGAGATAGCTGCTATCTTTGCCTTTGTTGGATTGATTTGAGATGAATTTCATTCAAATATCATAACCATTTAGTAATCATATCATTAATAACCCCATCAATCCCACTTATACCACTGTTCTTCCACGAGACATTGAAAATAGAGATGCATTTGTGTATGACAAGATGTATGCCAGGTTCATAAACCAATGAAAATACCTTTATTGCACTATCAAAACATTTTAAAACAACAAATAGTCATAGCATCATTCCAAAAATAAGGGGTCATTATATCATCACTAGATTGAATAACCATAATGTTATAAACTAGAGAAAAAATAGATTGATGCTTCGTAGTTTTGTTCATCAATTCATATGTAGAGTTCCATCTAGTAGGGGTATCGGGAGTAAAATGACGAGATAATATATTAGTTTGCTCTAGAGGTGATCATTTGAACGGGCGGGCCGGGCCAAGGATAAATTTTAGGCCGGTCGGGCCTATTTAAGATAACCGGGCTCGATTTTTTATATTTGCGGGTCAAGCCGGACTAGGCCCAGTTTTTTTCAAGCTCTACCAAAGCCCGACTCGGTTTTTCATTTTATTTATATAAAATTAATAAAAATTAAAAGTTATTAAATTAATATAGATTTATATATTATATCATTTATATATATATATCATTTATATATTACATAAAACTTAAATTAAATATATATTATATTTTCAAAAGAATAAATAAAAAATAATATAAAATTCGGATGGGTCCACAGGCTCAAAAATGTCCGCGGCCTATCTTGTTTGGGCTTGATTTTGTGTACATGCCTGCCCAGAAGCCCAATCGGGCCCGGGCACGTCGGACTTTTTGCGGGCCGGACACATTGTTATTGTACAACATGCGATTTTCTTAAAATTCTCATGACAATCCTTTCAGTGGATCTATTGAAATAGTCAAATTTTGTAAACCATCTTGAACATACAAATTTAAAACATGTGCACAACATCTAACATGTAAAAAATCTCCATTATGAAAGAGTTTGAGTGTCAGATTAGTTTTTAAATATTGTGCACACTTTGTGTTGTTAGAAGCATTATACAAAGAAATAAAGAACGACTTTCTAACAAATTTCATTCAGTTAATATAGAAATAATATTTTTGAAAAGATTATGGTCGGTGTTACATCATCAGAAATATCAAATACAATAATACGCTTTTGTAGCATCCATGAACGATCAATCCAATGACAAATAGCACAAATAAACATCTTATTAGTTGTAGACGAGCACATGTCACTAGTCAGACTAACACGTTACACGACCATCAAATGTTATCCCATTCCGGTTCCAGGAGATTCAAGGTGGTTGATTTAGGGTCAGTTCCAGTTCCAGTTCGGTCTCGAATCTTAAAGGATGGGTTCGGAACCGCTTTGCACATGGTCAAGTACGGTTCCAGCCGATTCTGATTCTAAACCAGCTCCAGCCAGTTCTGATTTCGATTGGTTCTAGTTCCCGACCGGTTCAATCATAATAGTTCCACCAGAACTGGTACACAGCCACCATTAAATGAAATCAATGTTAGTTCTTTGATTCTTATTTAAAAATACGCCATTTGTTTGCTTATAAAATTCAAGTTTGAACTCCACGCATAATGCAGCAAGACAACTAGTCAGATTCCTCATTCAATCCTAATGGTCAAAGCTCCCGACGATAATGAAACCTCCAAATAATTGAGTCACTTGTCTTAGATTCTGAATAAAAGGAGTTTTTGTCCTCGAGGTTAGTTTAAGAGGATAAACAGATAGGTCCCATTCTTCTGCACAGCTGAAACGAGAGCTGATGTCAGTTGTCAGTTGAAATTAGAAAAAGTAGAGAGAAAAAATAGTTGACGAGATTGTAATTAGGGGTGTTAAAAAAAACCGTCACCATCTATCTGACACTGAAACCGGGATAACCGTACCGATTTTCCAGTTTTCGTTAACCGACCAATTGAGTAAGCCCGTTATGGTTACGGTTATCAGATTTAACCCAACTGGTTAACCGGATTAATCGTTTAACAATTTATAAATTAAAAAAATAGATTTTTTAAAAATCTTTATATACTTTCCTTTCTTCTTTTGAATTCTAACCCTTATATTTTGTGTTAAATAAAATAAGTTTTGAATTAGAAGATATAGAAATCGATGAAGGTCAGATTTTTTTATCACATAGTTATTTTTACAATTAATATTTCGTATCATTACTATAATATTTTCTATAAAACTAGTAAAAATGAAGGAACTCACAATGGAGTTACTTATAATAACAATTGATGAGTCTCTCGACTTTTCTAGTGATTGTGAAACTTGGTTGGTATTTGTTAACAATATTTAGTTGTTGTAAGTTAATGGAGAGAAACTAAGATGGCTTGAAGTAATAACAAAACTTATGATGTAACGAAAAATTTTACGATTTTAATTATAGATTGTAATCTAAAATAGTACATTTTTTTCTTTATCCGATTTACGGTTAACTGAAAAAAACCGTATCGAAACCGGCGGTTAACTGAACTTGGTTAACCGTTTCTAAATAAAGTGGTTACGGTTATCAATATTGACTAACCGTCAAATGCGGTTAACCGGTTCCCGGTTTATCGAATAGCCGGTTAACCGGTTATGAAAACCCCTAATTGTAATACACGTTAATCAAGAGTTGTACAAAATTGGTTAAAGAGAAAAAGCTGTATAAAAGACTTTTTTTTTTTAAACACAACAGACATTTAGTTATGGATACATATTTTCACCAAATAATGCGTTATTGGTCACCATATCATCAGCTCACGACCTTAAATAATGCGTTATTGGTCAACCTATCCTGTTTATCTATGTTTGTGGTCAACCTATCCTGTTTATCTATGTTTGTTTTCATTTAGGTTAGGTTTAAAAATGCAAGGAAACCCCTGATTTTTTTTTGATCAAAAGGAAACATATATTAATTAACTAGGATCACTGGAGAGATCCAGAAACAACAAGGGAATACAGACCGAAGGGGGGTCATGCACCTCAGAACAGCCCCTATTACAAGAAAGTGCTACTTTAGCCATAGCATCTGCCACTAGATTAGCCTCCCTCTTAATAGCTATGATATTACAAAAACGAAAACAAACAGACAACTCTTTACAAGCCTTGATAATACCTTCCAAGGGATGATTACACGGAAGACAAGAATTTAGGAGAAGGACAGCTTCTGACGAATCAGACTCAATGATCACTTGCTGGAAATGTTTTTCCTTAGCTAAGGCCAAACCATCATAGAGCCCCCACATCTCTGATTCCAGAACATCCACTTCACCAAGAAGGTGAGTGAACCCAAACAGCCAATTGCCTTGATGGTCTCTGCCCACTCCGCCAGCCGCAGCAGTCCCACTTGAAGAAACAGCAGCGTCGGTATTGATCTTCACAAAGTTGAGAGGAGGGGGAGACCAAGCTCTTACTACCGAAGGAAGGGAGCTATTGAAGAGCACGCAGTCAGCCATATTAGGGAAATGTAGATAGCCCCTGATCTTACTGACCAACAGCTGAATTGGAAGATCATTATCAGCAGGAATCTTCTCATGGAATTTCCTGTTTCTCCAAAACCAGATTGTGTGACAGGTAATAGCAAAAATCTGCTTCCACGATGCAGAATCAATACAAGCAGATTGAGTATTACACTGTAAATTAGACTTAAGCCACTCATAAAGGGAACAATGGACATTAACCCATTGAGACTGAAAAAGACTGTAAACAAACTTCCAAACCTTAATACTGATCTTACAGGACTTAAGAACATGGGCGATATCTTCAATCTCCCCACAGGCCGAGCATCTGTCATCTCTAGCAAGGCCCCGCGAGAAAAGAAGCCCTTTTGTTTTAAGCCCCTCCATAGCAGCAAGCCATAGAAAGGTTTTGATCCTCTCTGGAACTTTCAGCTTCCAAATGAGCTTCCAAAAAGTGTTCTTAACCCCAGATTCAGTGCATAACTTATAGGCAGAGGCAACTGTCAAAGAGCCCGATTTATCCTTATACCAAATGATGGAATCCTCAGAATTTGTATCAAAAATGGCTTTGGAGGCGAGGGTATTCAGATATTTTGGAGGTAAAATATTCTCCAACAGCTCCCACTTCCACCCTCTACCAAACTCCCAAAACTGGTCCACTGTTGCATCAGTATTAATATTAGGATTAGGACTGCATACTTCCAACAGAGGGGAATCAGACAACCATATATCTTTCCAGAATAAAATTGACTTGCCATTCCCTAACTTCCATCTTGCCCCTTTTTCAATAATCTCAGCACTATCAAGGATGTTCCTCCAAGAACTAGAGGAGTTTCTCCTGTCAGACAACGAATACTTGTTTAAAAAAATTTTGCCCAGATTTGGTCTTGGTTATTAAGCAGTCGCCAACTAAGCTTGGCAAGGCAAGCTTTATTCATTGACGAGGAAATCCTCAGCCCAAGACCACCTTCCTCCTTTGGCCTGCATATTCTGTTCCATGAGATGGTGTGCAGCTTCTTCTCATAAGCCTTGTGACCCCACAAAAAGCACCTGCTCAATTTGTCAATCTTTGCACAAGTAGCATTAGGGATCTTTTGAGACATCATGCTAAAAACAGGGATAGAATTAAGCACAGCTTTGGTTAAAGTCAACCGACCAGCAAAAGATAGAGATTTGGCTTTCCAACCATTCAGTCTATTCTGGATATTATCAACAATATTATTAAAATGATCAGCCTTCAAGCGCCCATGAATAAGATTAAGCCCAAGATATTTCCCAAGGTTATCAGCCACAGGAATACCTAGCAGACGGCTAAGAGCAAGTTTTCTATCAGCAGGAACATTGTTAGAAAAGAGGAGTTTAGATTTACTGCGACTAACTTGCTCCCCAGAAGCAGTACAAAACTCCAGCAAAATATTCATCATGGAAACAGCATTAGAAGTAGAAGCAGAGCCCATCAAAATTAAATCATCAGCAAAGAAAATATGAGATAACTTAGGACCAGATCTGCTGAGCTTGATAGGAATCCAGTATTTATTTACTATGGCCTTATCAATAAGGTGGGAAAACCTCTCCATACAAAGGACAAAAATGTAAGGTGATATAGGATCACCTTGACGAATACCCCTAGAGGGAAGGAATTTTTCAGACTGAACACCATTCCAAAGAACTCTCATAGAAGGAGATTCAATACAAAACATGATCAGATCAATAAAGCTTTTAGGCAGATTCAAGCACTGTAAAGTATTTCTGATAAAGGACCAAGAAATCTTATCATAGGCTTTCTCAAGGTCAATTTTCATAACCACCCATCCATCTTTACAGGATGTCCTACTCATCGAATGAATAACTTCTTGCATAATCATATGATTATCTTGGATATGCCTTCCAGGAATGAAGCTGGTTTGTAAAGGAGAGATGATATCCGGAAGGAAGGATTTAATTTTATTGGCCAATAATTTGGAGATAATTTTGTAACTAGTATTACAGAGAGCAATAGGTCTAAATTGGCTCATAGAAGACGGGGAAGGATTCTTAGGAATCAAACAAAGAGAAGTTTCATTCAGCTCTTGGAGGAATCTAGAGGAGGAGAAAGTCTCAAGAACAAAATCATAGACTTTGGACTTGATATTATCCCAATGCTTCTTAAAAAACCACACATGAAATCCATCAGGACCAGGGGCTTTAAAGCTACCCATAGATTGAACCACCTGACTCACATCATCCAAAGTAGGAATACCACCACATTCACTGATCTGAACATCACTCAACCGAGGAAATGCATGGAAATCAGACACACAAATGATATTAGAATCCTGAGAATACAGTTGCCTGAAAAAGTCAACCGCTAGCCCCCTCAAATTCTGCTCCCCTTCAACAATCTGGCCACTAGAATCCTGGAGAGAAAGAATTCTACTTCTGGCCCTTCTAATCAAAGTCTTCCTATGAAAATAACTGGTATTTCTATCCCCAAATTTAATCCAGCAATCCCTCGATTTCTGAAACCAGATTAACTCCTCTCTCAGCAGAACAGACTCAAGCTCACGTTGCAGGGTAACTTCAAGATTTTTAAGAAAAGGGATTTGCCTATCTTCTAATTTCTTTTGAATACCCGCAATTCTAGCTAGAAGTCTCCTCTTAATAGCAAAAACATTACCAAAAACATTTTTGTTCCAGCTGTTCAAAGCCAAACTTAAATCAGTGAGATTTTGGAAAAGATTTTTCTCCTCAGACCAATTATCCATGAAAGTCTTATCGTAATCAGGATGGGTTGCCCAAGCAACCTGAAAACGGAAAGGTTTAGGACCAAGGGACAAACCAGAAGAGGGAGTTAATACAGGTCAAAACAGGAGAGTGATCAGAAGCAATCCTAGGCAAGTTGAGACTCCAACAATTCGGGAAAGAATCAAACCAACCGCAAGAAACCAAAGTTCTATCCAGTTTAACAAAAATAGAACCGTTAGTCCAAGTGAAATTGTTACCTTTAGAGGGCAGATTGATAAGACTATTTGAATTGAACCAATCCCTAAAAGCCCTACTGCCTCTATTTAAAACTCTAATCCCCCCTTTTTTCTCATCAAGGCTCAGAATAGAATTAAAGTCACCAGAAATCAACCAATTCTGATCACCAGTAGGTCTAATCTCATTCAACAATTGCCAAAGTAAAATCCTATTGCTATCAAGAGGACTGGCATAGACAAAGGTACAATAAAAACAGACATCATCTTTAGTGACAGCAGTATGGATAAATTGACTGTTCTGCACAATAATAGAGACTTTCACAGAATCATTCCAAAATAACCAAAGGCCCCCACTAAAGCCAACAGCATCCACTCTAAAATTATTGGAGAACCCAAGAGAAAGACAAATACGATCAGCTCTAGGGCCGCTGACCCTAGGCTCACAGAGGAATATAATATCAGGACGGTTAGCAGCAATCAAGTTTTTTACACTAGGCAAAAAGTTAGGCTTACAGGCCCCACGCACATTCCAAGCCAATATTTTAGTAGACAAATTCATAGGAAACAAAAACATATAAGAAGAGAGAGGAATCAAACAGTCAAGGAACACCTCCCTGCTTAACCAGCGGAGTAGCCTCCACTAGGATAGTGTCTTGAGATTCATCAGGATCCACTGGTTGGTTGCCATGATCCACAAAGTTCATTGGATTGGAATAGAGACTGTGGGAATCAGAAGCTCTATCACCTTCACAAATCTGGTCGGCACTAACCATACCGTGAGTGGAATTATCCTGAGTGATGTGCCCACTACTCCCATTAACATCTTGTTTCTTATGATTCTCAGAGATATTCTCCTGATCCATCTCTATTAGAGCATCAAAAGGATTCTGAACAGCAACCACTGGAATTTTATTAACTGCAGCTTTAGGCTTCGGATGATTAACCTTGCTATTTTCACCTTTTTTCTGACCATCAGAAGTAGATGCTTTCCTAACAGGACCTTTCTTTTTGCGGGTGACCTTCATCCAATCACCAAAATCATCCAAATCCTGAGGTTTCTCGACCATCGGCTTCTGTACCATCCGATAACCACCCTCATTCACGCAAGCTCCAGAGTCTTCAGCCAAAGGACAATCAGATTGAAAATGGCCAAACCGCCCACACATAAAACATAACTGGTGAATACCTTCATAGACTATTCTCTGGGTCTCTTTCATGAAGTTGAATTTTCCAATAAGGGGTTTAGCCAAATCAATGCTCACACAAACACGACCAGAAAAGGCTATGCCCAAATTAGACCGTAATAACTCAATCTTCCGAACCTTCCCAACCAAGTTGCCAATAACCGAAAGAACTTCATCTTCAAGATATTCAATTTTCAGATCTGGGAACCTAACCCAAACATCAAGGTTCTTCAGCGCTTCAGAATTGACATCAAAATCTTTAGACCACCTTCTAATTGTTAGATAGTGGTCGGACACCATCCAGGGACCCCCATACAAAACATGCTTTCTATCCTCAGGAATTTCAAAGATTATGGAAAAGTACCCATTACCGAGAGGGAAGATCTCAAACCTGCCCTTGGTTCTCCAACGCTGAGACAATCTTTCGAGCATAATATGAGTAGGGAAGCTCTTCCCGAGAAGTTTGACAATTAAGGCCTTCTTCCATTTGTTAGTAATGTTCGACACCACCAACTTCGGTAAAATGACTCTAGGGCATAACGGATCATCCGCCATCTCCTCATCAGCACGCTCCTCATCTGACATATCATCACCGGAGGAGTCCCCGTCATCACGCGCAACCTCTTTCTCCACTACCTCGCGATAAGAGAAAATAGCTTTCTTCACTGACGGGACCGAATCGTCAACGTCCCTTGCACCAATATCTTGCCTTTGAATCTCACGAACCCCTCTAAAGCTCCTGATTTTACGCTTCTTAAGAGCCGTAACAGGCTCATCATCCGGTTTCGACGCCTGGAATTCCATCGGAAACCCGCTTCCCAGCACACAGAAGACGGGAACAAAGGAAACAGCCGTTGAATTGAATCGAAATGAAAAGGGAAACTAAAACGAGGAAGAAGCAAGATCCTACGCCGGAAAAACAAGCAGAGGAACACGGGAATCGCCGAGGAGGCGATAACCCTAGGAAAGAGAGAGAAACCCGCCCCTCATTTCTCGATAACCCTCAGAAGCTCCCTCTTTCAACTTAAGGAAACCCCTGATTTTGAAATTCATTAGTTATATGAAAAATGAAAAAATTTCATAATTCACAACATACCTCAATTTCGTAAATAACCTTAAATAATAATTATTTTAACCATAGAATTGTAATCATGTTTCAAGTTCACTCTTTTTCTTTGGGGTATTTATGAAATTTTCAAAAAAAAAAAAAAATACAGAAATATAAATAATTATAAAGATATTTAAAAGAGTTATAAAATTATAAAAAAGAACTAAAACATATAAAAGTAAAATAAATTAATAATGCTTAAATATAAATATACATGAAACTTTAAACAAAATAACTTTTTTCCTCCTTTGTGTTTTACCTTTTTCGACTAATTATCAATTTTTATCTTCTTGTAAATATTTGTAATTATGGTTAGATAATTATCAAATGTAATAAATAAGAATATAATTTTCAGTTTTATTAAACAAAGCGAATCCAATATAAGATGAGATAATTGTATATAGTCTTAGGTGTTGCTTTCAATAATATTATATATAACTATGTCATCTTATATTGAATTATTTGTTTATAAATTGAAATATATTATTTATAATATTTAATCATTATCTAACCATAAATACAAAATGAAGATGAAAAATGATAATTAGTTGAAGAAGAAAAATAAAAAGAAGGAAAATTTTTAATTTGCTCTTAAAGTTTGTGGTATGCTTAAATTTAGTTATTTTTATAATTTATTACTCTTTAATTATTTATATTTAATTTTTTTTGTTTGAAAATGTTCATAAAATGCCTCAAATAAAAAAAGTGACAATTATGAACTTGAAACATAATCTGCAATATCAAGGCCTAAAATAATCATTTATTCGATGTCATTTAACGAAATAGAGGTATATTTTGAATTATCAAATTTTTTAGGAAAATTCACGAGATACCCTTGTTTTCTTTCGTAATTCACAAATACCCCTATGATTTTAGTAATTCACTTTAAACATGCTTAAATGTTGTCCAAAATTGATGAAACGTTACATGGACGGTGCTAAGTGTTATATTTTGGTCCAATATCAAATTTGAGTTTTTAAGCTCACATGTGACCTGTGGGACCCAATGAACAATCACATATTCATTGGGTCCCACAGGTCATATGTGAGCTTAAAAAGCTTCAAATTTGATATTGGACCAAAATATACACTTTAGCATCGTCCATGTAAGTTTCATCAATTTTGGATAACATTTAAGCATGTTTAAAGTTGAATTACAAAAATCACAGGGGTATATTATGAATTACGAAAGAAAACAGGGGTATCTCATAAATTTTCCCAATTTTTTATGACATAAAAAACGAGTTTCAAAATCGGGATATATCGTGATTGTGAATTTAGTGACTAACTACTATCAATAATTTACATATTAGATCACTATCTTGACTTTTATTCATTTCAAGTAATATTGGGTGCATCTGTGGATCCCAACAGCTGTTAGCTTTTGACATCAACTTCTATCCTTACAGCTGAGAAAACAGTTGACCTTACTTTGTTCGGTTTCACAATTTTCATGAGAAAGATAAAACTGAAATGCAAAATTACTTAGACATAAATAATAAAAGCGAATACATTGATATAACAAACATGAAACAACAAAACGAAAATTTTGAACTTAAAACGTCAGATATTAAAAAAGGGTCAGTATATAACTATTTGTCACATAAATAATTCACTGATGAATCATTTATGACTGAGTAAAGTTTTATGAAAAGGTTAAATAACTGGTATGGACACATGGCTTAAAGTGAATATAACGACATATGTGGTTCAACAACTATAACGAAACAAAAATTACATTTCTGTTCTCACCAAAATTTATGGCAACCCTCTTTTAGTTATTCAGAGCAACTACTTTGCATCTATAAGTACGCAGAAGACAAACAAATGAAAAAACAGTATTATTCTGTGTATAGGTACAAAATGAGAGGAAAGCTGCTCTTCTGATGAGCTGCTACTTGTCAACATAAAAACTACTCAGTAATCCCCCTTCGCTGCTGGTAAGGTCATCAACAAATTCATCTGAATCCTCCTTCTCACATTGCTCCAAATATACATTGTATTCTGGATTATATGCAACTGCTTTCCGCAGATATTCAACAGCTTCTTCCTTTCGTCCTTCGTTAAGTAAAGCACTACAAGGAATGAAGGATAAAAAAACATAGTCAACCTTCCAGTCCCTAACTAACCAACTACAATAGGGTTCGGTTCCGAAACCGGAGAGGAGAAAGAACAAAAGTTGAAATCACCCACCTGGCTAGGATGACAAGGCCTTCATAGTAGTGAGCTTTGCCTCTAGAATCTTCTGGCTCAACCATGGACGCTACTCTTTCTAGGTGAACCCTACCTTCAGTTCGCTTACCCTGATATGAAAATAAATGACTGATATTACTAGGTGATTTAGAAGAGGGTAGACAATATACAATATCTGATCCGCTGTGGCTATTATCATGATTTAGCAGTTACCTGACGTATGTACGCAGTACCAGCCCACTGGGAAGCTTGAATCAGAAGATCAACATCTTCAGCTTCCGTTGGAGTTCCACTGACAGACAACTGGATAAAAGCAAAAAGCCAGATGAATTAGATTGAACAAGAAAGTATAAAAGAGTTACTTCAAACACCTTGAACACAGATGAAGCAAACCTTTGAAATGGCTTGCTCGAAGTACTTTATAGACTCCATCACCTCTCCTTTCTGTAGTAAGGTCTGTCCCATGATAGTTAAAGCTCTTACATATTCCGGATCTTTTTCAAGTGCTAGTCTAACATCCAAAATTAGCATACAGCATCATTAATATCGCATACCAACTAGGCAGGCTTGAACTAATGATTCTAACAATGCCAGTAATAATTACTACTAGAAAAGGAATTGCTCCATCTTGTCCCCTTTTGACACGACACAACTGAAAGCTGTTAATAGAAGCAAGTTCAGTCACATACACTTCATAAGATAGCATGTTTCTTGAATTGTATAAAAAAACAATCAGCACCATGATAGTGAATGTGACTCAACTGCTACTAGATCTTTAGGCGAAAGGTTTTTGACAGGAACCATTCGTGGGTTCTTAATGGCTTGTGAAACTTTGATATAGGATTACTGTTCTCTGGACTTGAGGTTGACGTTGGTGATTCCTTGTCCGGTAACCCAAGCTTCCCACGAATAGTAGGATTCTGGAGGCACAATTGCTGCAATAGTTGTTGTAAATTAAAACCAAGTTCAAACGTGTTACCATTCGATGAACATAAACTCATTAGAAAGATAGATGGCACAGAAACTAAGATAGTATTGGGATAAACTCCAAATTTTGCTCATATGAATAGAAGACATTAAACTAACCTGAACGATGTTCAATGAACTATTGCTCACCCAATATACAAGGCTGCCCTGCATCCCATGGAAAAGTACATGAATAAAGTTTATCCAGGAGAACCAAAGAAATTTGAATAGTTCAACTATCTGTAAACACATATCGTATAATTATGTCAATAACACATATTAGAAAATAACAGAGTTCACACAAAAATATAGGGATGGGGAACTAATAACTAGAAGGACAATGGTTAAAGAGTAGACTACAGAAACTTTGATTCCAGTACTAATGGCTATTCGGTGAGCATGAAATATCGGAAGAAAACATGCATAGGAGAAGGTTGCTGATAAATGTAGATACTATTTTTATTCTGAAGTCAATTTGCACAGTTGCAACTCAGTTACCCAATGGGACTTTATTCTTATACTTGTTCTATTTTATAATAAAAGAGGTTTAGGGTCCGTTCGAAGACTTCAAGATAAAGCTTGGTTTCCAAGCTTTATCTTAAATGCTACTATGGTTAACTAATGAGAGAATGCCAACTACACATTTGAGGGTCCTCCTAGTATAAATGCTCCAATAAAAAATCAACATCCTGTCACATTAATCTACTTAAATGTAATAATGTGATGAACGAACACAGCCTTAAGCTTCTTTTTGTTTCAAATATATGACGTTTATAGATTTCCAATGCAATTTGTTTACTATTTTTCTCATTATGCCCATAGAAATCATTAATAAGAGTAAAAGAACAAGAATAAAAATAAAAAACAAATTCTAGAAATGACAATTAAATAATCTTAACAAATGTCTTAATTCTTGTACCAAAACATGAAACATCGTTTATGTGTAATGGAGGTAGTATCAATTCACAGAGAAAGACACGATGACTGATAGACAGTATATGGATGACACTTACTAAGTGTCCATCATTAGTAGTACATTGTTAAGCATAACAGTAAATAGGAAAGTCAATATGTAGAGGCTTTAGCAATTTACTCATTGAAAAATCAACAGCACTAATTGTCATACCTGGGGGATACAAACTCCGGTGACAAATATAGGTACTGTTAATAACTTCAGATAGATTCTATAGTACTGCAAGCAGAAAACAAGGGTAAAATATGTTAACAATCTAGAAATAATCATTCGACACACTATTTTAGATAAAACAGCTATAAAGGTATAAAGCAATAATTTTATATGTTGACCCACAAGTTCTCCCCAAGACAGAAAATACTGAAACCAACAAGGCTCAAACTTCCGAGAGATAATGTAGCTTATAAGTAATTACCAACCCAGAAACCCACTTACCCTAGCTAATAAATCAAACAGGCTATTCTTGGTCTCTTCCCTGAGCTTAGACGACCTAAAAGAAACCTAACACAATAATAGAAGAGAGATCAGAAATCAATGACCTTGGATAGATTAAAGAATGTAAAGACAGCACACTCAATAAAATTGTAAAGTAGACATCTCCGGAATCATCTCACATGGAAAGGCAACATAGTGTTGCAATATAAGAGTAACTTACTCTTAAAACATGGAGCATTCTACCTCAGAAATATGAAATTACAGATATGGCTCATAGTTTGACTATAACAAGATCTTAAAATTTGATTCCCTACCCATCCAAAAACATAATTGCTCAAAGATAGTTGGAGTATCCAGGTTCACCAGATATCATCACTGCAAGTTAAATAACTAGTGGCTTTTTGTTAATTGAAAATTTAAGATTTGACTGTACATATTCATCTGAAACAAAATGGGGATGAAGCTGAACTTACTTTAAACTTTATCTACCGAATATCACCAGCCATATGAGTAAGAGAATTAAGGTCCTGATATGATCATATGAACACTAATTAGAAAGATCTCCCACTAACTAGCCATAGCAACAAATACCACTCATATAGGTTGCCATACTAATGCATCAAAACCTTCAAAGTTCGAAGTTATTTCCTTTATTCAAGTCTAGGCTTACTCTCATGGTTAAAAAATATTCCATACAGCAAAACCAAAACCACCAATGTTGAAAAAGCACACTAACTGGAGGATTTGGGTGTTTTTGTTTCTGCTTGTTCCAATATCATAAGTTAGTATATCACCTGGACATATGTGGCTCAACTTGACAAAAAAGGTGTCAATTATCCTGAAGTTATACATAACCTAACACCTTAGTGATATTGTAATGCCACAGAAGATTGCTTAAAACATTAGCATAGTTTCAGAGTTCACTTCCAAGAGCCTGAACTACAATTCAGCTCTAAACCAAAGCCACAGTGCAGAACGCACTGATTTGTGGCACAATTTATCGGTTTGATACATTAATAGGCAAAACTATAAGTCACTAGAAATATTGATAGAGATGGGGGGGGGGGGGGGGGGGGGGGGGGGGGGGGGACCGCATGGAAGGTTTATGGGAGAAGAAAGAAGAAAAAGGGCAGCAACAACTGCATGCCCGTCCAACAAGTGATGCCACCACCAAACCAGCGACAAAAAGGGACCATAACCAGCTCATACTAATTATCCATTATTTCCTATTAGCTTTACTTTCTGTTGCTTCTCTTTATTTGTCGTGTAACCACTATAAGAAGGCATTAGGTTAGCTAGGTATGAGATGAATTTTCCCTTTTCGGCCACTTCTGAGGAGATAGGCAGGGTAATACCTGATCACTCATAGGCTCCTTCAGGAGAGGTTCCATTTCTGGTCTGGCCATTTTTGGCAGCTATCCTTGTATGGCTGATTGCCTTTTATCAATGACTAAGCGTGTTCCTTTAAGAGTATGTCTCCCAAGCAGAAAACCATGTTTAGAACTCCACTTCATATTTACTGGAAGCAGATATTCATGTGTCTTTAAATCAATAATGCAAGCCTGTACTAAATTTCTTTGATCATGAATATGCAGGCAGACGAAAAACTAATGCTAGGGTAGCCAGGGGAAGATCATTATCAACAAATAGAATCAAGCCATTTACATGAAACACCTGGGGCTATTCAGACCAGAGAAGACACTTTGTGGATTACAAGGTAACATTAAGGTCTTGTTCGTCCATCGTGATTTCCTTTTTTGAGTAGGTAAAGGTGACAGGTGTTGATTTGTGATTGGAGTCAGGTTGCACACATGTATAGTTGGCAGACTGTTATTAGCTGACCATAATGAGATTAAAAGCAAATGCAAGAAATACCACGTTCACTCGCCGCTGTCGAACACACCCTAATACAAGCTCGTTTTATTGGACTGTTTGACCACAAACTGTATACTACAACCAATCAGAAGATCCTCATGAAGCTAAGAGACTCGTGACCTTTTGATAGAACCACCGTAAGGGCCTAAGGGCAGTTGGGAAATAGCTTGGGCTTTCCTCTTGCCCAAGACAACTCTCCCTAGTATTGGTTATATAAGGAAGTGGTAGTTGTAGCTTAGATCATCAAGAAGAATACTCATATTTGGCCTCTAGGAGGAATAGGCAGGGTTTCCCTGATTTGGCAGGATTTACTCCTGATTTTATCCTTCCATTTCTATTTAGTTCCCTTATTTGTTTATTTCCATATTTAGTTTGTAATCTGCTCTTGCCGTGCTCTCATACATCAATACAATCGGCAGTTTAGAGGGTGGGTTATTGTTCAGTTGAAACCAATTATTTGACTGAGTTTCATCACTTTTTTTTGACGAAGATAGGAGACTTGGTAATTAAAGAAAGAAATTTCAATTTAAATGGTAGAGAAGAACCGATAGAGGATCATGGTCGTTTCCTAAGCATCCCATGCTACCTTGGATGATTTCCTTGGATCAATTACCTACAGTAGCAGATTATCTAGGTGGGGTATTGTTGAGGATATCAATTGTGTTTTATTCAATAATGAAGAAAAAACAGTAAACCTTTTATACTCTCTTGTAGCCACACCAGTGACCAATCGAATGCTGATTCAGAAGCCAAGACAGAAAGATTAGATTGGGTACCTCATAGATGGAACAACAAATGTTCAATCAACCTGAGAAATGACATGATCTTCAAATCCATTTTACGTTTGGAGGGAGAAAAAGAAAAAACCTACAATAGTGAAGCAAAGTTGATTGCAACCTACACAAGGATGGTTATGAATTTGATCCAGTGTGGTTTGCCTTAATTGCATAATTTGAAGTTCCTTGTGCTAAGTATTGTCAGTACTCTTTTCTGATAGTACGATAGCTCCACGTAGTGTTGTTGTGGATCATTGTGAACTTGTATTCTACAAAGCTTTGTCACAAATACCTATATAATGAACTTCAACTGCCAAAGCAAGTCATAATAAAATCTTCATTTGGGGAAGACATTCTTATAGATAATTACTTGACTTTGCAAATACTCACTCAGCAGAAACATGACTTATGCAAGAAACCACTAGGCAAATTCTGAAAATGGGAGTTACAAAGTCATGTATCATCACAGTTTATTCAAGTTCAACAAAGAGAGCATAGATACCTGAACGTTAGTGAAATGCAAACCAGCAATGAGTGTAGGGAAAATGAGTCCAGGAGCACCATGTGAGTATTCAGTCAGATTCTGGAACCAGAGGCTGCCACCCTACAAACAAGTTCTGAAGTCAGTTACATTCCAGCAACAAAAGAAGTTTGAAAAATAATTCACTGTATGGATAAAATTACTTATTAATACTAAAGCAATATACCACACCAATCCAGCAACTGACATGACTGGCAGATGAAATGTCATGGAGGAATCTAATAGTATCCGAGATGGGGGTGTATATGCATTGACATTAAATTCATACTCTCAGCATTTATCAAACTTACTCTGCATTTATCAAACTTACAGTGTCAAAGCCGATGTATTTATCCATTGACATCCTCCGCACAGTTGCCATCAAGAGTATGAAACAAGGGAACTGCACATACATCACAAGAATAAATGCATGACATCTTTTAGCCTTCTATCTTTCCAGAATCTTAATACTCAAACACACACAAGCAAAAGCACACACACAGACATATATAAAGAGACAGAGAGATGATTCACTTGCAATCCAAATAAAGCCAATACCTGGACCGAAATATATGCTAGAAACCATAAAAGAGAAGGGCAGCCTATTGCTTTACGTTCCCTCCTGAAAAGTGAAAACTGATTGACGAAACTCTTCCCAGACAATGGTGGCGGAAATGGAGGAGGCACTGCGATAATTGCACAAGAAAGTGAAACTGTAAGCCCAAAATCAAAGTATTTTGAAGATATGTATATCCACCTATCTCCAGTGAAAAGAGGCATTATACATGACATTATTACTCTTGCTTGTCCAACACAACCCAGAAAATTCTTGACAGCGAAAGGGGGATTAAGGCACAAAAATGAAAAATGTATGAATTTAACACGATAAACAAGTTGGAATCTTACATTTGGGTAGCATCTCAGCGATCCTCTTCAGTTTATGTAGCTGAACCATCAGAAAAGGGAGCAAAGAAATTCTAAGAATCAAAGCTGACGAGCGATCGTCACCCACCTGCCAACATTCAGATCATATTTATTAGGTGTGAGATCAAACTGATTTTCTCCGTTTTTTTCTAGACTAAACACACTTACGACAACCTATTAGCAAAATCCCTCTCGTGCACTATTGGAGTTTCACTTTGCTTGATCATTTTCAACTCAGGCAAATGGGACAAATACGATGAGGAAGGAAAAAAACTGACCACGGAAGACCTGTTGAATCATGAAACCAGTCCAGCATATTGACTACAGCTCGAACTGGAAACTCATATTCAACACCGCCATTAGTGCCAATTAATGAACTCGCGGTCCCCGAACCATCAGTTAAAACAACAGCATCCCCAAGCTCCAACTCGGCGTCGGAGTCAATTGATTGACTGGAACCAGGCGTTCCCAATTCGGATGGTGGAGAGGAAGAGAAGTATCGAGATGATGAGGCGACAGCCAGACTTGGCCACAAGTAGGGCGATCGATCAAAACTAGCGGGGATTTGATATAATGGCGGGACTGAAGCGGGCAAATGCACGGGTGGACGGTGACGGTTAACGAGGGTGGTAGATTGGAGCGAGCCTAAACGAAAGAATGGCCGGCGGGCGCGGCGAAGCTCCGATAAGAGCTTGCGTGCCGCCACCATCAGAGGCTAAATTAGTAGAAATGATGGGAGAGTGGGGAAAAGGGAACAATCATGCTCGAGTTCTAAACCAGGTAACAGTTCAGTAACCGAAATTTAAGCAGTCGGAATGTCGCAAAGCTTCCTAGAATCTAAAATTGGATTTTCAGACTGGAGACGGCTGCTGAAGATGAGGTAGTACTCTCTTTAGCAGAACGCATCATTCTACTTTCATTTTTACCACGGTAATTATCTCCAATGCAAATTGAATTGTGCTAAATTGATTGATCAAAGAATGCGTAATCCATTAGTGTTAGTGTTCAATATTCAGACCCTTTAAATACTTGGTTAAACTTGATACAAAAGGATCATTAATTAATTACTGTGCCAGCCAGGTACAATATTTCATATTTCTTTTGCATCCCATTTCACATGTCAAAACCAATTCTAAAGATCGAGTTTGGGTAATTGACCAAATGAGAGAGAATGAAAGGAATAGAATCAAATGGATGGTGGAATCGTTAACTACTATAGCCTTAAGGAAACTAGTGCTAGTAGTTTGACTGTACCCTTGGGCAACTAGTCGACCATTGTGGCATTTCAATTGTTGCTCAAAGAACCCATTTCATGCCAAGAATATTCATGGATGTAGGAGGCAGTGACCGATCTAAAGGGGCTGGTGTTGCCCCCAAAACTTTTGATAAATTTTTGAAAAAAAACAAAATGATATAATATTTTAAAGAGTGATAGTGTCAAAAAAATTACCTCTCCCTGAAACAAAACTCATGAATCCACCACTGGTAGGAGGTGAGACCAAATTCCTGGTGGGAGGATCAAAGACGTGTAGAATTGCATAGAATCATTAGGATAGATAAAGGTATTTTAGATTGCAAATTGAATAGCCGGAGCACGACCAAGATTCAAATTACATCGGTGTCAGTAGCTAGAAGGAATCTAACACTCAATGCACTGCATCCTTCCATCCGAAATTCTGAATTGGAGACCGTGTTTGAAAGTTGGGTTTTAGAAACTAACTATTAGTCATCTCCTTCAACTTCTAAGCATCATCTACTTCGCCAGCGGTCTCCCCTACCCAAGTATGCGAGATCCAGAGACAGGGAGAGAGCGGAGACGGGACTGTTCAGTTCAGAGTTCACTTCAATCTGCATACCACCGTCACAGAGCTTCCAGACGTCCACAGTATAGGCACACTCCCCGGTGGTGGTGCGGGCGGAGGTCAAAAAGTCAAGGTAAGGGAGTCTTCATTCTTGTTACTGGCCACCGCTGTCTTGCCCGCATGGTGTTTGCTGCCGAAGTTTGTCAAAGAGCAAAGTAAGTGCCCACAGTCGGGATCGACAGAGATCTGCTAGGCGAGATCGAAGTGGTAGCGCTTCCTGGTGTGCGTGCGGCTCTGGACAGAGGTGCGGGCGGCGGTCGTGCAGTCCGGGAGCTAGGCACCATCATTCTCTCCGTTGGCCGGCGCGTTATTCTTCGCGTTCCTGCTCCTGTCGTAGGGTTTCTAACAGAGGCGTGATTGGCTTCAGCAGTGCATCTGATCGTAAGCTTGGTCAGAGATCTGATGACTGCCCCACGACGCAATTGTTTGTTGATAATATCGACAGAGGAGCTTCGAAGGAGGACGTTAGGGAGCTGCTAAAGGAGATTAAGGGTGTTTGTGATTTCTCTGTCTCCCGTAAGCCAAGACATAATAATCAACTGGCTTTTGTTATTGTGGAGCTCCAGAATGTGCACCAGGTTGATGATGCTGTTAGAGTTCTCCATGGTAAGTGGTTTTTGGGCCACAGGCTATATGCGGGTAGAGCCAAGTATCGCGTGGGCGCAGACGCAGTAAAGAAGAGGATGAAGCGGGTGGCTCTACACAGGGTAATAATCAGAGTGGTCGTGCAGAATTTAGTGCAAACAATATGGAAAGGGAATTACAGAACTCTTGCAAGGAAAAGTCGCAGTTCCGAATCAGTCGTGCCCGGAGATCCTCCCTTGTGGCAGCTCGATCGTCTCGGCCAGGTTACCGGTTATTAGATTTGGAGACCTTGAGATTTTTATTGCCTCCAAGTCCTCAGAAATTCAAGTTGATCATAGTGAGGTTAGATTGCCGGACAACGGTCGACATCCATACTGAGAATTATCGTCCGGAATTAGTGCATTTCTCCCACTGGTGTCTGCAATCGACAAGGTCAGAATAGTAAGGTCAGGAGACATGTGTGGATCCCCAGAGAGACGTCTCTGGCACCCAGTCTGGAAGTGGCGTGCAGGTGGTCCGTGACCCAATTGCGGATGAGATTGTCAGAAAGGATAGATTGATGCAGAGGAGGACGAGAGGGGTGCGATAAGGGTAGCTACCTTGAAGCTGTAGGCGAGGAGCAGTGAAAGAGGGTGTAGCCCTAAGCGTAGGGCCTAACCCTGTGAACCTAGTTGAGCCAGTGGAAGGTGGAGAGGGAGAGGCTGATGGGGAAGATCTTAGGAATCTCTTTGAGGAACCGGAATTCCCTCCAGGTTTGAACCAGTAGGCGGGTCAATGAGGTGATGCTTGATCCCGAAGAGTCCTTTGTGAAGGAAGAAGCGTGGCAAACGCTTAGGCTGGCGAATGACCTTGGTTGCTCGGTACTTGATGAAGGGCGCGCTATTAGTAACCTCGAAAATATCATCCGGGATTCGAGGAAGAGTTTCCTTCAAAGGCCCAGGCTGAAGATGATGGTTTGGAAAAGAATGCTTCAAGGCGAACGGTGAGCTTAACTAAATCGAAGCTCGGGAATGAGCAGAGGTCTTCAAAGGCGCGGTTGGGCTTTAGTAAGTTCAATCGTGCTAGTAAGGTAGCTATGAAAGGGAAAAGCAAAGTAAGACTTTAGATTTAAGGGAAGTTATATAAGAAAGTTTTCTTTGTAAGGGGAAGAACAGGGTTAGTAGGTCAAGTGAAGATTTGATGGTTTATGTCACAGGTTTTGTAGGGTTAGGTATGGATATGGGTATGTGCAAGTTTGTAGACTCTTATGAGGTATAAGCTTGGATGGTGGGGTACTCTTTTTCCTTCCTAAGCTTTTTCCCACAGGGTTTTGCTTAGGGAGGTTTTAACGAGGCCTATTCAACATCATCCACCTGGTTCTCCAGGCCCTTCCTCTTTAATAAATTGGCGATAAGCCCAAATTATCAAAAAAAAAGTGGAGCTGCTGGGGGAAGCAACGAGTTGACAAGAAGACAAAGACAACTTGAATTTTAAGAAGCTATAAGGTGGGATTGGTAAGGCATGTAATGCGCGGACAAACAACCTAGAGAGTACACCGTACAGTCAAAATAGGGCGAAGAAGGAGAATAGTAAAAACGGTAGTTGCATGGTCCATATTAATTTTTTGCGGATTAAGAATTAAATAAACTACAACATGAAAATTTAGAATCCAACGGGGGCATGGTCCTTATTAAAATTACTGACTAATGATTGATTAATTAAATTGATGCACTGATGATGACTTATGAATGTAAAGTCACTGGTCAAGAAGAATATCTTTGTGACTTTTGGGCATAATAAGTCACTCTCATAAATCACTTCATTGATTCCAATAAGTACAAGGGCGATAAGCTCGGCCTCGCACAATTTTGTGTGGATTTAATTATAGTGGTAAACAAAATTTCACAATAGAAGAAGAAAAGCATAATAATGGAGATATCATATTTTCTTCTCGACTAAGAAACCACATAAATTTCAAGCACCCATTAGCAATGAGATTAGTGGATAGAGTTTAGTTGCAATAGTTAAGCCTAGACGTGACAAAAGTGACACAAACATCCAACAATAATTCTATCTAAAAGATGAGTTAAAATAACGAGAACCAAATTAAACAAATTGAAGATAGATTTAGCTAACACCACTCAAACTAAAATTATCCGAAACTATTGGATTATATATTGGGTTATATAGTCCATTGTCTGTTTATAGGCCCAGCAATATAAAAAGGCCCATTCGTTGTTTTTTCTCTAAGGAAGATTTTATCTGTTTAGATACTCTAGATATTCTAGGATTTACAGTTGCTATCTTTTATTCTTTACAAACAGAATGTACAAGCATAAATACATGCTTCAGATACAGATTCAGTAATTCCGCAATATACAGAATACATATTCAATTCTTTCTTCTATACTGACTCCTTACATACGCATACATACACGTCTAAACTTCTAATATGGTATCAAGAGCAATCGATCTTCTGGGTTGTTGAATTCTGGAGCAAATGGCAGACGATGGAAAGAAAGATTCTGATGGCACCAAGAAAGACACGGCATCAGTTTCAGCAGGCAACAGCGTAATAGATGTCAATGATCCTATATATGTACATGCCGCAGAGAACCCTGGTCTTAGTTTGGTGGCAAAATTCAATGGAACAGGTTTCCTAGGGTGGAAATTTGATATGATAACGGCATTAAAATCCAAGAACAAATATGGAGTTGTGACCGGCAAAATCAAAGTTCTAGAGGAAACAGATACCGTTCGTCATGCTGCTTGGGAGAGATCATGTTCTTTGGTTAGCTCCTGGATCAAGAATACGCTGGGACCAGTGGTGCTGCAAGGAGTGCGGTATAGTGACGATCCGAAGGAGATATGGGATTCCTTATGCGAAAGATATCAACACAGCAATCTTGCTTTGGTCCACACCTTGAAGCGCAACCTTGCAGAAATCAAACAAGGGGAAGATTCAGTGTCGGATATTACAACAAATTAAAGCGTGTTTGGGATGAACTTGAGCAAGCACGACCACCGAAGCGGTGCAATTGCAACGGTTGCACATGTGGGATAAATCAGTCAATCAAAGAAGCATCAGACGAGGATAAACTTGTTCATTTCTTGATGGGTTTAAACCGGGATTACCTGTCCATACGCGGCGGCCAATTCTGGCGATGCAGAAGCCACCGAAGCTTGAAAAGGCTTTCTCGCTCATATATCAGGAAGAAGAGCAGCGTGGCAAATCTCCGGGTGACGATGCGATGTCATTCTACTCGCACAAACCTGCGATTACAGAAACAACCTCCAAGAACCCTAGCGGTAAGACAGAATCAGACATAAAGAAATTAAACTGCAGCCATTGTAAGAAGGGAGGTCACACTGTCGAAAATTGTTTTCAGAGGCAAAGATGTGGTTATTGTAAAAAGAACGGACACACGGACAAGGAGTGCTATCATCTCCATGGCCGCGAGAATGTTCTTGCTCAGAGGAAAAAGGCTTACGCCAACAGTGTCAAGACAGAGGAGCAAGTCGAGCAAACCAGTCAGGACGGTGGATTTACATCCAAGCAGATACAACAAATCACAGATCTTATCCGTTCCACTACAACTACTGTGAAATCAGAGGACGTGAGCTACTGCAACTTTTCAGGTAATCACGTTTTTTGTCTCATGAATTCGCATAGTATGTTTGACGGAAAATGGATATTAGATTCTGGGTCTACTGATCACATTACCGGTATAGAGGGACAAATCGTGAATAGGAAACTCACTGGTAAGAGTGTTACTTTGCCTGACGGTAGGATGCAGGTGGTAACTTCGACAGGGGAAGTCGAACTCGGAAATAGGTTGAGATTGAAAGGAGTATTGTGTGTGCCTGATTTCAGATTCAATTTGATTTCTGTCCAAAAATTGACAGAGGAATGGAATTGTGCCCTAATTTTTTACGGGAGTAAGTGTTTTCTTCAGGACCCGTATACAAAGACGGTTAGAAGGCTGGGGCGCCTCTACAATGGGTTGTACGTACTGGATCTGGGCGAGATGGATAGAAACTCGGAGAGCAGATGGGACAGGCCAGGCGGGAGTACAGACCAACATTCGCTAGATTCTGACGGCCCGTCGACAGTAGAATTGGGTTTTGTTTAAAATGTTCTTTCTGCAGTTCAAAATTTGCATGTAAAACTTGGGCATGTCCCGTTAAAGAAACTCGTTACGATTGGGTTACTTAAATAGTCAGATTTACCAACAGACTTTGCATGCGATATTTGTTATAAAAGTCGTGCTCAGCAGTTACCCTTTGGCACTTCTTTTATAAAAACAAAAAGAGCATTTGAGATGATTCATATCGACGTGTGGGGCCTTTTCCGGATTGACACGTATAATGGTTACCGGTATTTTGTTAGCTTTGTTGATGATTTTACAAGAACCACGTGGATTCATCTAATACGACAGAAAGGTGATGCATGGGAGGTTTGTTAATTTCATTCACATGATAGAAGGCAGTTTGAAACACAGATCAAAGTGGTTCGCACCGATGCAAAAGAACTGGGTAGTTCTAATGAAGGAAAGAAATTTTTTCTGAGTAAAGGGATAGTGCATCAAACTACGTG
Organism: Limonium bicolor; assembly: GCA_023374045.1. Classification (NCBI taxonomy): domain Eukaryota; kingdom Viridiplantae; phylum Streptophyta; class Magnoliopsida; order Caryophyllales; family Plumbaginaceae; genus Limonium; species Limonium bicolor. The sequence goes on from CM041778.1 coordinate 56,549,517, forward strand.
TGCGCACACACCTCAACAGAATGCAGTGGTTGAAAGAAAGCATCGGTATTTACTCGAGACTGCAAGAGCTTTGTATTTCAATCTAATGTTTCACTTAAATATTGGGGAGAATGCATATTACATGCGGCTTATTTGATCAATCGACTACCCACAAAGGCCTTGGCAGGCAAAACACCATATGAAAGTTTGTATGGTCATGCAGTGGAGTATGACAATATAAAACCTTTTGGCTGTTTATGTTACAAGACTATTGTACATCCCAAGGGCAATAAGTTTGATTCTCGAGGTGAAGCTTGTGTTTATCTTGGAGAGGATCCACGGAAGAAGGGTTACAAAGTCTTAAGCATGGGTAATCAGACCGTTGAAGTTTGTCGTGATGTCAAATTTCATCCCCGTATTTTCCCCTATGCAACAAACGTTACGGGCACAGACACTCAGACAATCCATGCGCGACTATCTTCTGACGAGTCAGGTACTCCCAGCACTGATGATACCCCATTTTTGTTCGATGAAGATATTTCTTTTCGTGCAGAGCAAACAACACAAGAGCAAAAAGATCCAATACCTGAGCATCCGGCTGACACTAGTAGTGATCCTTTGCCACCAGTGCGACGATCTAGCAGAGAAAGTCATAAGCCTGGCTATTTAAGTGACTATATGTAACACGGTTTTCCAAGAAGTTTTGGATGAACGTGTGTAAAAAATAGTGTGGCTTCCACCAATCAAATTCAAGGGTGTGCGAGCTTACTGATCTCAAACCGAATGCTTCTGTGGCCTTGTTATCTAGTGTGGGTACACCCTCTTCTTCCCTGGATATGAAGGAGCCTACTAGTTATAGAGAGGCTGTTCGTCATGAGCATTGGCAAATCGCCATGCATGATGAATTACGAGCTCTCAAACAGAATGATACTTGGGATGTTGTTACTTTGCCACGAGGTAAAAAGGTTATTGGTTGCAAATGGGTCTACAAGGTGAAACTTAAGTCAGATGGGTCTCTGGAACGGTATAAGGCAAGGTTGGTGGCCAAAGGCTATACACAAAGACATGGACTTGATTATACTGAAACCTTTTCACCTGTTGTGAAACTCACAACCATAAGAGCTCTAATTGTTGTTGCTCTTCACAAGGGTTGGATAATTAATCAACTTGATGTTAATAATGCTTTTCTGCACAGTGATCTGGACGAGGAAGTTTATATGAGGATTCCAGATGGACTTCAGGTAGACGGTCCTAACAAAGCATGTTTACTGAAGAAGTCTTTATATGGGCTTAAACAAGCTTCCCGCCAATGGTTTTCCAAATTGGGTAGTTTCTTACGAACCCTTGGTTTTACTCAGTCGAAGAATGATTATTCTTTGTTCCTTAAAGATACTGCAGATGGAAGAATGTTTCTGGCAGTTTATGTCGATGATATTCTGGTCATTGGGCCTCAACAGGACGAGATCAACAACATCAAAGCTGCCCTTGATTTGAACTTCAAAATCAAGGATTTAGGGTCTTACATTATTTCTTGGGAATTGAGTTTCTGCCTGTCAAGCAAGGTTATGTGTTATCTCAACGTAAATTTTGTTTGGATCTCATCCAAGAGTATGATTGTCAGACACGACGAGCTGCACAGGGTCCTATGATTGTGGGCAGACAATTATTATCCGGTGAAGGGAATTACTTGCGCGATCCTACCATTTATCGACGACTTGTGGGGAAATTGAATTATTTGTCGAATACTCGGCCTGATCTCAGTTTCACAGTTCAAAATCTTAGTCAATTTATGCAATGCCCCACAGGCATTCATATGCAGGCTGCTTTACATGCTCTATGTTATGTCAAAGGCACTGTTAATTACGGGTGTGCTTAGTGCAGGTACACGTTCACCGTTGGACCTTGTAGCTTACTGTGACTCAGATTGGGCTACTTGTCCCAACACAAGGAGATTTGTTTCTGGTTATTACATATTTTTGGGGGACAGTCCAATCTCGTGGAAGACTAAGAAACAAGGGTCTGTGTCTCTTTCTAGTGCTGAAGCAGAATACCGATCTCTTCGACGTGTTACAGCAGAATTAACATGGTTAACTCGCCTTCTGAGTGAGCTTGGTGTCACTGACATTACACCCGTACCGGTCAAGTGTGATAATCAGTCTGCAATTTATATCGCGCGTAACCCAGTGTTCCATGAACGAACGAAGCATATTGAGATAGATTGTCATTTTGTTCGCGACAAAATCCAACAAGGCCTTGTTGACGTCGACTACACTCACACTTCAACACAATTGGCTGATATGATGACTAAGGTACTACCAGGGACCAGATATCGTGCACATATTCACCGTATGGGTATGAACAGAGATGTCCAATCCAAGCCTTGGTAACTTTGTTTCCCTACGGCTTGCGGGGGGTATTGGATTATATATTGGGTTATATAGTCCATTGTCTGTTATAGGCCCAGCAATATAAAAAGGCCCATTCGTTGTTTTTTCTCTAAGGAAGATTTTATCTGTTTAGATACTCTAGATATTCTAAGATTTACAGTTGCTATCTTTTATTCTTTACACAACAGAATGTACAAGCATAAATACATGCTTCAGATACAAATTCATGTATTCCGCAATATACAGAATACATACTCAATTCTTTCTTCTATACTGTCTCCTTACATACGCTTACATACACGTCTAAACTTCTAATAGAAACAAAATCAACCAAACCGATTTAACCTAAATGTGGAAGTATCCACACTAGTAAAAATGGACTTCCCTAAAAAATAAATAGTGTTCATAAACTCTTAGCTGCTTGAAGAAAGTACAACCACAAGGATTACTTTTATGAGTTTCCTACTAATAGACCGCGAGGAAAACGAACATGGAAATGCAAGTTGGAAAGATATGGTAAGTGAGAATTGCTTGGCAGTAGTAAAAACAAACTTGGAGAACGAGAGTAAGATAAGAATTGTTAGAGAGTGGATTTCACTTTTACTACTACAAATACTTTAGGCGACAGGTGCCATAGAACCATCTCTTATGGGATATTACACCTCTCTATTTCGTTTTATATTTTAATAAGTTAAGAACCCAAACAATAACTATCGATGCGAGTGGTCTTAGAGCATGAGGTTCTGCTCAGTTCCTTTCCATGAAATAACTTTGCTGACATGGCTGAGAAAGAACTAGAAACATATAAGAGAGAATGATCTATCCAAGAAGTTACAGACCTGACTCAAGCCTTGGATAGATGCCAACTATGGTACAAATACAAACCTCCCAAAATCTAGCGTGACATTTTTGAACAAACAATTGCAACAGACACTCGACGGAGTTCAATTCTCTTTATTGATACAAGTGCAACCTCCGACGTCTACAGTGTTTTTATGTCTTCTTTTCTTCACATACTGTCTGTGTAGTGTTTATACGGCTGACTGCAAAAGCCCAAACAATTACATCTCGAGGTCTTCGAGATCAGGAAGTGGGAAACGCAGGATTGCGGCAATTCCTGTCAATTGTGCTAGTTCTGCAGATGGAATTACACCAACAAAGCGTCAAGCCTTGACAATTGACACAAGGGCAGACAGCTGAAAAAAAAGAATGATCCAATGTAAGAAACACTCACGTTCACCAGAGACATGCATGGATGAAAAGACATGGGCATTTCCTCCAGACTTCTTAACCGAGTTCACCAAATTTACGTAGTCTTTCCTTGCTGCAACATCAGCACTCCTGCAACGGAACGATGGAAAAATCAACCAGAGCTGTTCAGATCTTATCAATACAACCAAGAAGAGCAGACACAGCCTCTCAACGTTTAGGAAAAGAGTTGCATTCATTGATGCATGATAACACAGAGGTCCTGATAGAAGAACACCACCATCTTATGAATCCAGTTTCATTTCTACAGTCTGCAGAAATGTTATCGAATGAAAATAATATTTTCTGAACAAGGACTTTTTGAAACTCCTTCCCCACTCTACCTAGAGCAATTCATCACATACACAGTCCCATCTCATATACTTTTTGATTATAGGCTGAAAAACCTAACTAAACTATTGTAGTTAGAGTACGTAACCAGGGTTGACTATGGTAAGAACGACAGGCAGGAAGAGCATTGTTCTTATTTGTCATTTTTACATGTAAACTGTTGAGGTAAAAATAAGTTTCGAAACCATTAAGAATCTAGAACAGTAAAACTACAAAATGAAACCATCAAATTAGAATTATCAAAATGAACCAGAACTGAAGTCATCGGAGCCAGAATCAAAACGGGACCTGAAAATGCCCATAAAAGGCTGGTTTCAGTTCTATTTTGAATAGTAAAGGGAACCGGTAATTGTCCTCCTCATTATAATGTTATCACAGGCAATTTGGAATCACCAAATATGTAATACCTGAATAACTCATCAGTAATCAGTAGTGTTTGAACTGCCATTCTGTCATGGGCATACTCAACATGTTTAGGCCCATAGCATGCACGAGAGGGATCCTGCGTCAAATATCATGTTACCATCAGGGTTATACTGTAAAACTCTACCAAATATATATCTTGGCCAAGGGGCAACCCCTAGTTATTCTCAAAACTGCCCTCAGCCCTACTAATGTGGTCCCATCAGAAATTGTCCATCTTCAAACCAACCGATATGTGCACAAACAATGAAAAAACTATCTATGACAGATCCTTACTAGTAAAACATTCAATTAACAAAGCAAATAAACCATAGGTTTCATTAAAACAAAGCTTACATTAGATAGCATGTTGAAGAAATCCTGGAGAGCACGGACCTGGAATAGACGAAAGAACAAGGGATTAAATTTTTTCAGAAAATAATTAGGCAACCAATAACTTGCATGGAATAGATTTATGTTTCACTAGGAGTAATTTATAAAAAGCACAAGAAAGAGCACCGACCGTAACATTCCAAGATAAGATAACAGATTAATCAGATTAAAGCATAAGATCAAATACTAATTCATTTCCGAACCTCTTGGGCTGCCTTTGTGTCTTTGATCATATTCACGACATTTGGTGCTTCAAGCACCTCCCTCAAGCTATGTCTGTCATACATAACGTGTAAGTTCCTTGCAACTCAGAAACAATAAATCACAGATTTGAAAAAGTTTCTGTTCATGGTATTAGATAGATAGTAAAATCAATTTCATTGATGCGGGCTCCACATCAGCTCAAACCAAGAAACATTGTGAATAAGAATTCATACCTGTACCCTGATGTTGTATGTACAAGAATAATGCGAGATTTGTTCTCAATGATAGACCTAAGCTGTCTTCTCTCAGCTTCCAGTAACAAGTGCTTGTGGAACTGATCCTGTAGTAAGAGCAGAGACCAAATCTCAGTCCTCTTCCTTTCAAACTTTCCCTTATTGTCTTTCATTCTACAACACATACTGATTTTTATAAATTCATCATACTGAGGTCTTCGACAATACAGTAACACTACACATTTCTCAGCCCAATTGCAAACCCAGACCAGATTAACATAATTTCCAGCCCAGAGGCTTGATGTTCCACAATTGTAATTAAGCAACGAAAATGTAAATGAGGATCAGATCATACCTTAGTAAACCCTGGGCTCGCAATCACAGCACATCTAACAACTTTAAAGTCAACGTGTTTGAGAAAAGCCTGCGCGGAGCACATAAATAATTAATAATATACTTGGCAAAAAGTAATCAGACATCAATATATCAGGGATCAGAGAAGTGTTCTCCATTACCTGTAGAACATTCTCAAAGAACTTTTTTAGAGCCTGCACAGAAAAATAAAGTCAAGACACCTTAGAACCACTTCTGTTAAAAAAAGAATAAAAACAAAGTCGAGAACCTTAAAACACAACAGCATAATAACTGCAGCAAAAAAGACGTGCGTAATTTTTAATTCTGAACGTAATCATAGCCAGGGAAAGAGGTCACTAACTGACTCATATCCAGCAATAGCAGGGCCATGCTTCCGAGGAATAGAAACTTCTGTCCGAGAACGGGTAGTGGTAACACTGGCAAAATATAGGGGACAAAACAAATTAGGATACACAATATGAGACCAGCATGTATTCACCTAGAGTACACCAAACAAGTTAACATGCGGCTGGTCCTTAAACTATAATTTTTCCATAATCAACAAGGCAATAATAGCCCGGGGGTTAGCAATAGATGGAGGAAAAGTGTAAGGCTCATAGAACCTTCTCTTTTGTATTCACTTCTCTTATCTATTTTGTTTGGAGAGAAAGGAACAATAGAATCTTTAGGAATGCCTTTTGTACAACACAGTCCAGTGCAAATCTTGTAATTAGAAAGGTTGCGCTTAGCAGCCATTAGATTGTAAAGTTTGGGAGCTTCTCCTTCAGATAATATACTACCACTTATAAAAAAACAAGGCAATAGCTAGAAGTTAAAACCTGATAAGAGTAAAGCATACATGAGGTGAATAAGTCCAACATGATACAGTAAGATCTACATAAAAGCCAGGCAGCAAAGGAACATCAAAGAGGCTCAATAAGTACCTTCTACCAATAAGAAAGATACTCGCCAATCCTTCTTGCATCAACAAGACAGCGAGATCAGCACTTGCGGCAGGATCTGAAAGATGAGACCTCAATAAGTTCAGAATTCAAGGCCTCCAGTACATATAAAGTATTTCTATTTTATAAGGCAAGGATCCCAACAGCATCACCATTCATAGAAAATATTTGCACTTCTAAATGTATAGAAATAAGCAAGAAGTACAGAAAGATACCTGCTGCCTGACGAAGTGTATCCATTGATAATGAATCCCATATATCCTACAAAGTTTCCATAAATCATCACATATGAAAGATGTATGAAGGGGAAATCCCACGATATATAAGATAGAAACCAAGCATGTTTGGCATTAGAGTTTAATACTACTTCATATTCTCTTCAGTAACTTACCTTTCGAAGCACCAAAGGACGGTGCAGTTCAATCTCTAATGTGTGAAATGCCCCTATCTAAAGAAAAGGGTATCAGTATTTACTAGTGAGAAATTAAAGACAAAAAGAAAGAGTCTCAACTCAAAAATAATAGAGGAACCTACTTTCACATGCTCATTTTCTAGAATGTTCTTCCCGCGAATACGTAAGACAGCACCTTCTTTGTCATAATCCACAGCCTGAGAGACACAAAAATGTAAGATAATCTTAGGCTGTAAGTGTTTCTACTAGAGAGGATTGCATCGCAGGCATAAAAGTTTAATATATTGAGTATTAAACAAAGGCAGTGTCAACACAAAGGGAGATGCAAGTAAAATCAGAAAGTAGGTGTCCAGTGCATCTGAACAAAATAAACAAAAAAGAGTCTAGTGAGCAATCATCGTTATCATCCCAACCACAGCATAACATAGAACGAAAATAGCATGGATTGCTTAAATATGCTCCCACCTCCACTTTAATTTCCAGTTTCAATTTGACACGCTCAGCGTCTCTCCCGCCGGAAGCCGCCTCCCTTAGTACCTTCCTGTAAATAAGTTAGAAGTGAATCTCTAAGCAACACTGAGACATAACACTTAGCACGTAATACCTATAATTTCACATTACAAATCACAAACTAACTAGCTATGCCAGCCAGTTTCAATGAATCTGGGAATAAGTGAAATGAGAGAAGAGAAAAAACAATCAACCATAAAGAAGGAATGAGCGTAGATAGGAGCCTCTCCATCTGTGTCAAGAACATTAACCAAAAATTGAGAACAAAATCTAGTTGAGCTCAGGTTTCAAGTTGACAGCATGTCTCCGGCAAAGAGGAGAGGCACACTACTAACTTTCACCAAAGACTTAACGGGAAAAAGAATAGAGATTTCCAAAAATTGAAATGATCCCGAAGCCTGATGCCTTACAGAACCTAGATACATTATTGGATTTTAATCACCCAGAACAAGAAACAGAAAGAAACCAGTATATAGAACCATTGTATACCTATTATTATTGGGCTGGGGTTTCAATTTTTCAGTGGAAATAAAAGCAAAACGGAAAACAATGACGTAGGTTGAGAGCAATCATGTTATTACAAATCACCTGACAGTTGTGGACATAACAGAGTCACCCTCAGCAATCAAATTGTAAGCAATCCATAGATCATCTGATTCTTCAGGAACCATCTGCAAGAGCGACCACCAATTTCCACAAGTCAAAGACCAGCTAATCCAACTACTTAACGAGCTCATAGTTAAAACCACACAATGATTTTTGAGAACTTTTAGTGTGGCACACTCACTTTGACACTACCCGGCCCATTAGGAACGAAGTCTCTGCGAGTAACCTTCATGTTTGAGCGTTTGATCTTTCTCCTCCTCTTACCCAAAGCTGGTTTAGTCCAAGGAGAATATACCGCCTTGGAGAGAGGAGAAAAAATATATTCGTCGTGTCTGGTAAGAGAACAGAAGGTAGTTACTAGTTAAGCAGATATTTTTGACAGCGTGATGGGGCCCTACTTATTTTATAATCAATTATCTCTTCTAAAGGCGGTAAAGGCCGATTGCAGTTGAATTCAGCAATTCCCTTTCAGACTTCAATCTCTAGTTTTCCGGTCAATAATAGAAATGATAAGACAAAAGAACGAAGTCAATAGTTCGTATACCAACATCCAATCTCCATCAGAAACAGGATATGGGTAAAGAACTCAATTAATTAAAGCAATTAAATCAAATTAAACATCACCACGACAACCACAATCTAAAGAAGATACTTTACTATGGAAGGAAAAAAAAAAAGGAAGTAATACCTCCGCCTCAAGCAGCCGGGATCATTTAAGATTGGCAACCGCGCTGTAGCTTGGTTGGCCTCCAAAGAAAAACGGAGGCAGTTTGGGAGGTGACTATGACTAAAGCTTTCCTGTGCCACAGTCTCAGCTTCGAGCGAGCGTCGAGTGGGTGGAATTCGCCGGTGGTGCACACTTCGCAGGATTTAATTTTCACCCTTCTTTCAACCTATGAGAGGAGCGAAACAGCTGTGGAAATAGAGATGGCAAACAGATAGAGCTATCAGTGAAGAACGGTGGTGGAGCAGAATCGGTTGGGGTATCTGTGACGGCCTTCACTGGGTCGAGAGATGTGTAGGAACGGCCTGCGGTCGGAATCAATCGAGGCGCGTGTGTTCGCGGGACGGAACAGAATAAGGTCCCGTTCGCTCATGACTTCAAAAAATGAGCATTCATAAAGGTGGGAATTAATCTTATGGCGAATCGCCTCTATATGTGCACTTAATGTGCGATCAAAATTACCGTTCTGTGATGACATACTGATAAGCTAGCCATCTAGCAGTAAAGACTCATCTACCCCTCAACTGCTTGTAAAACGACACACTTTTTCAAAAAGGTCTGAAAATTGAGGGCATATATGTAAATCTGTTCGTGCAGAAATTAACAAACGCGGCTTTCATCCTGAACGCAGGGTAGAGAGGGGTTTGGATAAAGGTCAAAAAATACATTAATCTGGGCCTTAATTGGACGGTCTGCTCCCCTCCATGATCACATTAATGTCAACGATTTGTCCGAATTTCACGATTTGCACCCAACGAACGGGCCCTAAGATAACTAACGGAGGGTGATTCAGTGAGGAGGAGGAAAAGGGCATACATAACAGGAGATTAGGGATAATTAATTTAGCAATCACTCTGACCTATAATCAGAAGTCCATCTAATTTTAATTTGCAAACGCATCGTGCTTACATGTGCTTTACTCCATAATTTGGTAGTAAAATACATGTCACTCGGATCATTTGATGATGAAAAGTATTTCGAAGAAGGTGATGGGGATGCTAGTGAGGATGATGATGAAGAGGAGGATGGTATAACTTCTATTGATGTAATGAATCATGGATAAATTTCAGGAATTTAGCTCTAAACATGTTCAACGGTTGGAGGGCCTAGATTTGTATTAGATTAGTTTGTCTAGTAAAAATGTTGTTTGCTTATGTGTTTGTAACATCTTGCCTATAGTTTATGTTTGTACTTTGTATCAGCTCTTATTATATCTTTGTTTTTTTATATATAATAGCATTGATTTCTATCTAAATGGCATTTTGTCTAGCATACCTTGTGATTTTGTCATAGAATGGATGAAAGTGCTACTATTGCACAAGTAGGAGGAAACAACAAGCGCTATTGGACTTTTGAAGAGGATAAAGCTCTCATGACAACTTTGTCATAAATAGTTACTGATTTACATTGGAAGTGTGAGATGAGTGGTTTTAGAAATGGTTACATGGTTCGACTGGAGGAGCTAATTGTCAAGGCTATACCAGGGTGTGGCTTTAAAAGCTACACCACATATTAATTATAGGATCAGGACACTTGTTACAAAGTTTAGAGCTTTTGCTCAAATGCTTGGAAGAACAAGTAGGTTCAATTGGGATGATGTGAGACACCAAATTTTCGTGGATAGAAGGATATATGATGAATACTACATGTATAAGATCACTTGATAACAATAATTTTCACCCAAGTATCTTCAATTTATTTTAGAATTCAGATACTTACTTGTCCTCATTTTGTCAGCCTTGTAGGCTCATCCAAAACTGCAAAAAATTATATGGGCAATCTTTTACCACTTTTATCCGATGATGTAGATCTATGGCAAATCTTATGCCACTGGGAAGCCCGTAGAGGGTTTAGTTGGTGCAGTTGACAATATGCAAAAATCTACACCCTTGCAAGTCAATCTAGATTTAAGTAATGATGATTAGAAAAGTGTTAGTGTTACTAGAACTCAGATTCAACAGACATATAATATTGAAGGTGATGCGGAATTAGTTAACTTTCAATCTCTCATAAAAGATACGAGTGTTCGTCTTTCAACAATGGCTTGTGCAATGTTTGATGCGAATGCACGTGATAAGAAGAGGCCGAAAAAAGAAAAAAAAAGTGTTAAAAGAACTACTATTACTTGCAACTAATATTTTGTCTACAGAACCAAACAGGCTAGGAAACTATTTCGAGTGCCCAATGATATGAAAATATTTTTTGTCAAAAGACTTTTTTGTGGGTAGAATACTGATAAAGGTTAAGACTTATGTTGTGTATTTTAGAACATTATTGATTTATGTCTTTGGTTGTTAGACTAAGTTGTTTCTTTTTACTTATGAACTTTGTTATATGTGTTTTAAACAAATAACTATAACAAATATTTTGAACATAGGTGAACATGATTAGATTTAGAAACAAAAATTATTATGTTATGTGAGTTTTTTTCATATTGATTTTGAAGGAAACATGTATATTCAAAAAATAAGGTGATACTCTTGTGTTCAAAACCAAACAACAACAAAGGGAATCAGGAAGAATTCTATTCCGTTTCCATGACAGAACCAAACAAACTTTTTGATTTAGGTGAATACCTTTCATTTTCCCTTCATTCTATTTTCTGATTACATTCCGTTTCCCAGCGAAGTGTGGGACGAAACCAAGCAAATTATGGCCAAAACACACACCATATTATCCTTGATGAATATTTTCTTGAAATGATAAAAGTTCTTAATTTGTCGCCTCCTGTGTGACCCCCTCTGCCATGCCAAACTTGTGCATAATTTTCTGGAAGTGGCTGACTCCATTTGAGTGTTGGGCGAATCATTCATATGCCATGTATGAGACGTCCAATTAAGTTAGCATCCATTGCTTATTCAAATTGTTTGTGAAACTCTGATTTCAACAACTATTTTTTGGATTACAAGCGACTAATTAACGGATGTGATCATCCATGCAACGGACAAAAGCTCCTAATATGCAATGATCAGCTCCTGAATGAGGTGGGATCTGCTCAACATCATATTTATGTATGAGGTGGAATCCCTGTGGCAGTTCTTTTCCTTTGCAATAGCGACAGACTACTTGAATAGCTGGCCTGGACATAATTTTTGATGGATTGATTAGATAACCTGAGAGCATTTCAAGTGTTTTCTGCTATTTGTTTCATAGTGGTCTTGGCGGTTTCAATATCCCGAAAACATTCTTGTTCCCAAACTTCGAAACGTTTCGGTGTCACATAGGTCTTGGGCGTGAGCATTGATTTCAAATACTTCCTGCCTCTGGACAAGCTGTGAGGAATGCTCAAGCATAATAACAGTACCACGTCAAAACAAAAAAAAGATGCTAAACGTCATTTGTAAACAGAAAAAATATAAAGTAAAGCATTTCAGTGCAAAGAGAATGACCATTGTCACACGGCTATTCCATTTGGAAAGTAAGACGAGGAAGGAAATAATTTGCAATCAATATTACCATTTGCAATTATGAGAGAAATTGATGGAACAGATCAAACAAAACACGGAACAAGGACGCTACCTAGAAAAATGTTAGGGAAATTTCATGAAATGCCACTATTTTTGTCTAATTCATGAAATGCCACTAAAAAAAAAAGAAAGTCACGAAATGTCACTATATTTTCTGAAAAGTTCATGAAATGCCCCTCCGCCTAGATGGAAGTTAACTTTCCGTCCAATGTCAGATTTGTTTTTGTAAAATGACCTTTTTACCCCTAAAAATTTATGTCACTGTTCAACAGCTACTTTTAGATTCCAACGGTCACTTTTCTGAAAAATTTACGAAGTACATGAAATGCCACTACAACTTTTACGAAAGTACACGAAATGCCACTACAACGTTACGAAAGTACATGAAATGCCACTACTATTTTACGAAAGTACATGAAATGCCCCTGTAACACAAAAAACGGCTATTTTTCTATTTCTAACGGCTAGTTCTTCATTCAGATCCCCTTTTGTGCTATAAAAACTTATTGTAGGGCTGTATAATGTCCATATCTCTCCCATACTCACCCATAGCACATCAAACATGTATCCCCCCACATACACAACCACAATAGAAGGGAAATTTCAGAAATGCGTGGCGTGCAAGGAAGGAGACTAGAAGAGCATGTTTCTCAAAGAACTGTTTCTAGGCGGTTTTTTTTTTGTTTTATTTCACAAGGAATAATGTGATTTACGGCCATATGCTTCTTGTGTAATCATGTTAAGGTATTATTTAATTGTGCAAAAGAGAAGAAAAGTAAGGAACCAGATTTCTCAATCGTTAATCATGTAAAAATAAATTAAAATAATTACAGGAATACCATATATACAATGTTTGCCTTCTTGGTCTTTTGCTCATTGATCTGGTGTGGAACTGTGGATGTTCCGTCGTTGCCATTGGTAATGACCATAAAGTAGGGTTAGGTTCTGTAATTTAGAGTACTTATTCTATAATACAATGTGAATATTATTATGGTACGTAGAAGCTTCGCGTATTAACTAATGTGCAAGTTTATAGTGATCTAACTGATTCTTGGCCGGTTTACGAAAAAATTTGATTCTTGGCCGATTTACAAAAAAAAAAAAACCTATTCTTGGCAAATGTTGGTGAATTACACCACTAACCGAGCTATATTTGTTGAACTTGTGTGGGATTGTTTGTGATGTACTCTCGGGTTGAGAAGTTAAGCGGGGATTATATCGATCTTCCATAACCGGTGCCCACCATTTGAATAACCCATAGTTCCAGCAATTATAGTAAGTGAATCCAGGTGATTTCCGGTTGTGAAACTTTGAGAGTTGCTGGAACTCTACACTTGCAATGTATTTTTGAAATTTCTCTTCTATTGTGGTTGTGTATGTGGGGGGATACATGTTTGATGTGCTATTGGTGAGTATGGGAGAGATATGGACATTATACAGCCCTACAATGAGTTTTATAGAAAAAGGGGATCTGAATGAAGAACTAGCCGTTAGAAACAGAAAAATAGCCGTTTTTTTGTGTTACAGGGACATTTCATGTACTTTCGTAAAGTAGTAGTGACATTTCATGTACTTTCGTAACATTGTAGTGGCATTTCGTGACTTTCGTAAAAGTTGTAGTGGCATTTCATGTACTTCGTAAATTTTTCAGAAAAGTGACCGTTGGAACCCAAAAGTAGCTGTTGAACAGTGACATAAATTTTTAGGGGAAAAAAGGTCATTTTACAAAAAAAAATCTGACATTGGACGGAAAGTTAACTTCCAGACGGAGGGGCATTTCATGAACTTTTCAGAAAATATAGTGGCATTTCGTGACTTTCTTTTTTTTGTGTGTATTTCATGAATTAGGCAAAAATATAGTGGCATTTCATGAAATTTCCCAAAATGTTAATATTTGACCAAGAAGAATAGTTTAGAGAGAAACTTAAAATAAAAAATTGACGGCAACGTCGCCAATCCGGGAGAAAGAAATGATTTCTCAATTTTCAAGAATACCGCCTTTCATTATCCCCAACCCAATCCCGAATCGTAATTCTTATTCACTTTTTAAGGAACCACGCACATTCAGACTGACTGCCACAACCGCCCCCCTTAAAAGTAACATGCCTATATGGTTAGCTGGCTGCTTCTTCACTGTTGTGCATGCAGCTCGTACAGATGGCTTCCTCCTACGACTTCCAACCATCTCTCCTAATCCAATTTTGTTCTCCTCCCGTTACCTCTCAACGCGTGTCGTCCTTCGCCGTCACACCTATACTTCTTCTGTTCGGCGATTGGATTGCTCATATCCATCAAGTAAAACCACCATTACCCGCCATCTTCATTACTACGAGGGAGAAAACTGGGAAATGAAGCCCTCGCCTTAAACCATTTATAGCAGAGTCATCAAAATAGATTAGTCGTCTTTCTTCCCCACTCTAATCCTGCAATTTCAATGTCGAAAACTCAACCAGGTACTTTTTCTATGCTTACTTTGAATTTAATAATTGTTGCCTTTCTTTATTATTCGGGGGTCGTTATTAGGGATGTTGAATTTATCAATCTACGCGATAGACCACTCTTAGCATCTAGTTACTTTAAATGAACCTATTCTACAAAAAATTTCATATTCTGGCCCATCATGTGTTTGATCAACCGTCAATGAGGATGTCTGTTAATTAATAAGTTGGTTATCACAGTGATATGAAGAAGAATCCGAGTGATATAGAGTGGTGGGAAGATGATGATTCAACCCGCAAAAAATTTCGTAACGGGAAGCTAAGGTGGATATGGCACAGTGGGTTGCAAATCGGGAGAGGGGTAGTTATCAGCGGTGTTATGATCTCCACCATGCCTCTTGTTGTTCCTCCACTTGTAGCTTTATCAACTGTTGGTGTCGTGCTCTCCCTCCCATTTGGTGCTATGTACGTGAGTTATACTGCTACTGATAAGCTTCTGAGGACTTTGCTTCCTGAGCCTGAACCCCCTCCCAATCTTTGGTTTAGGAGGAGGGGAGGTGTGGTTAGTGAGTTTAATGATGGTGATGGTGATGATGATGACTTTGTACAAGCGGAAGGGATGGTGGCTGGTGATGGAGTTGTAGAAAAAGATGGGTATGACAAAGAATACGATCTTGATCAACGAGAGGAAAAGGAATGGGAGAATGATGTAAGAAGGGAAGTTGAAGCTAGGATTGAATTACCCAAGGGTGAAGGTGGACGTAATAAGGAAGTTATAAGAGCAAGTAGTTATGATTGGTTAGGCAATATGGGACAAGATGGAGGAGAATTAAGGGAAAGTGGTTCTAAAATGGTAGAAACAGAAGGATACACGGAAGATATTCACCAACTAGGTTATGTGGAAGAAGATGGGAGAGATTTAAGGGGATTTACGTCTCCAAATATTGAAATTGAAGAACCTGGGGAGGAAGTGGATCAATATAACGAAAGAGAGTCACGGGCGAGTTCAGTTCGTGAGATATTAAAAGGCATAACAGAGGCTGAAGTTGAAATATCAGCCATGCAGGAAGGAGTGGACCAGCTGCTTCCGGAGGATTCAGTTCCTGCTGCATTTGTAGTGTCTGCTGAATTGGGAGGGAAAGGTGACTCTAATGTCCAAGAAGTGGAGGAATTAGTTGCGGTTGAACCAGAGGTAAAGAGTGTATCTAGCACCAGACCTGAGGTGGAATTTGGTGATGTTGACATGGAAGTAAGAATTGAACAGAGCGCTAGGCCTGAGTTGAAACCTGGTGATGTTGACATAGAAGTAAGAATTGAACAGAGCGCTAGGCCTGAGTTGAAACCTGGTGATGTTGAGCCAGAAGAAAAAATAGAACGAAGCAGCGGGACTGAATTGAAACTAGGTGATACTGATCCAGAAGTAAAGACTGAACAAATTGTTAGCCGTGATGTGGAACTTGGTGATGTTGAGCCGGAGATGAAATTTGGTGATGTTGAGCCTGAAGAACTGAGAAGGAGACAACAGGGATACTTGAGGCTATTAGGGATGAAGGTAGAGCTGAAGATGAGAGACATAAAGCATCCTCTGCCGCTGCTCATGCACGAGAGGAACCTGTAGGCTCAGTTCATGAAATACCAAAAGAGGTAGAAGGGACTGAAGGACTGATATCTCCTTAGAGGCGAGGAAAGACCACCAAATGCCTGAAGATTCTGTTAGGGGATTAATATTTGCAGCTGAGTTGGAGGGAAAGATGACTCGAATGTGGAAGGAGTTACTGTTGGATTAGAAGTAATAACTGAAGAAGACATCACTGTGCCTGAGGTGGAATTGGGTGTTGTCGAACAGAGGAATCGAGAGAGGAGACGACAGGGATCCTTGACCCTATTAGGGATGAAGGTATAACTGAAAAGGAAAGTTACACAGCATCAACAGGGAAAGAATCTCCCTATGCTGCTTATGTCCAAGAGCCACCAGTTATTGCAAGTTCTGTCAAAGATACTAATTGGGCTAGGAGGGCTGAAGGAGAGACATCATCTTCCATGGAGAAAGGTACAGACCACAAAGTGCCCAAAGATATTTCTGTTCATGCATCGGCAGTTGCAGTTGA
The DNA here is from genome assembly GCA_023374045.1 of Limonium bicolor. NCBI lineage: Eukaryota > Viridiplantae > Streptophyta > Magnoliopsida > Caryophyllales > Plumbaginaceae > Limonium > Limonium bicolor. Next base: position 56,566,295 of record CM041778.1, read on the forward strand.
ATTTGGAGGGAAACGCGAGGAATTGGAGGAACTCATTGATGTTGAACCTGAAATTATTATTGAACAAGAGAGCACCTTGCCTGAGGAGAAATTTGGTGATGTAGAGCCAGAGGAATTAAGAAAGGAAACGACAGGAGTCCTCGAAGCTATCAGGGATGAAGGTAAAGCTGAAAAGGAGAGATATACAGGGCCAACGGAGAAAGAAACCCTGGACTCTCCTTCTGTAAGACAACATGGAGATTTCGGTGATGTTGAACATATGAAACAAGCTGTTGAAGATACAGGTAATGACATTTCAGTGTTTGGTGGAGGTAGTGGGCAGGTAAAAATGTTGGTGGATAGAAATGAAAGAGAAAATCTAGTAGCTTCCGCAAGGGAGAGTTCTCAGAGCCTGGGAAATCTGGGGGAGACATCTACATCTACCATCCATGACGGTGCGAAGCCTGCAGTTGGACATGTGATGGTTTCTACAGGAGAGAACAGGGTAGTTCTAGTTGAGGAAAGCACCAGCACCAGCACTTGGGAGTCGATACAGGAATCTGATCAGGGCAGTGGGGCAAAGGAAGACTTACCTGTAGTGCAGCAGGAAGAACAACTGTTGTAGAAAGTAGGCTGGTGGTACATGTTCAGAAAAAATCAGGTGATGAGATTGGGTCAGAATCTCTTGTAGAGAAGAGGTTGGTGGTACATGTTCAGAAAACATCTGGTGTTCATATTGCTTCTGATATACGAGCCAAAGAAACTGAATTATCAACCCAGAGAGAATCTCTGGTTCCAACAAAAAGTATAGACGAACGAGGAGCTGCCATACCAGTTGAAAAGAAGCAAGAATCAATCCCAGTCGAGGTGGGAACTTTTGTTTTGTTGGTCTTTGGCTTTATTATCTAAACCTAGGAATTAACGTCATAATGATATATTGTAGGTGCTACGCGATCAACAGAAGATATGGGAACAGATCAATGCACTCCGAGCAATTATAGGGTACAAAGAAAAACCCAAGTCTTCCTACATGGAAGAGCTGCAGGCTCTCTACCTTTTCACAGGAGTTGAGCCGCCTCTTGACTTCGCAAAAGATGGATCCTACAGTAGAAATAGCATTGTTGCTGCCAATGAAAAGCTTCACTTTCTTATGAGTATTATTGGTGTGGAGTAGACAGTTCTGTTTTAGAGAAATAATTGATGTATATGTTTCTATAGGATGTATTCCATTTTTTTAATCAGTTGTAGGGCGTAATCTTTTTTTGCTGTAGTTTCGTCTCTCTTTGCTCATGAGGATTGTATTTGACGGAGACTCGTCGATATTAGTACTTTCTTTTCAATGATTCAGGAAGCGATGTAATGTTGTAGTATCTGTTTGTGGAGATTATGGAGAAGGGGAAGGAGATGGGGCTTTGGGGGAAGATTCTGATGCACGAGGCAGTAGCACTTAAATAGAAGAAGGTGTGTATGGCCAAATATAATTATATTTTCTCCTTCAGAATATAGAATCAAAACATTGACAATAATCTTCAGAGTACAGAAGAGATAGGACCACAGTGGGAGTTGTGGAGAAGAGAGTAGCACACTGTCTTTTGACAATCCACATAATGAATATTCTCGTTTTTGCTTTAAAAGAAATACAACAAAGTAGTATTATCAAATAAACAACCTCATCAGGTTAGCACTTACTTAGTAATATATTTATATCTTTATCTAATTATTTATTTATTATTATTTTTAATAAAATAAAATAAACAGGTCAGGTTGACTACGGTTAGTACTTTGACCATACCTAACCCAACAATTTAATAGGTAATCCATACCCGACTAAATAATTAAATTGATCAATAATCGTGACCCAAACCCGTTTTCGGGTTGGGTAAAAATTGTCACCCCTAATTGAACGGCCAGGCATCAGGCAGCTCAATCTCCTGTCTGTTTTATGATGCCACTATGTAGCCGTACTTCCGAATGAACACTTTTTATTTTTCATGCCTCTGCATTATTGATGACAGTCTAATTGAAAATACTAATGGAAGGCATATGAAAAGTGTTTTTTCTCTTTTTTTTTCATTTCCTTTTAGAGCCAAGATTCCCAGAGGCACACAAGTGGAAAATGAAGTTACAAAGCATAAAATCTATACCCAAAAAAGTGATAAAAACTGGTAATAAATAACGTGAACACAAATAGTATACCAAGAATTTCACCCAACAGCAAAAACATGAAATGCGTTCACTCATCTGGTAATACAATAACATAATGAATTGGGTGACGCTGGAATATAACTCGAAGAAACTATAATGACTAAGAGTCAGGATAACACTGTCCATTCCCAGAGTGATCTCCGGAGTCATCTTATGGAGTAAACTAGTATTTTTCAAAAGAGAAAAGAAACAAAAACAAAAGAGTAAACTAGAAATATCAGGATGGGGTATGTTAATTCAAGCTCACCAAATCAAAGTGCTCAGCTCGAGGATACTCCAGATCCTCCTATTTGCTTCCACAGCTTAACCCATTCCATCATTGAATCAGCGGCTTCGTTAAATAGAGGATTTGTGGATCCCAGCTTACCCTTAACAGCAGCAGCAATCTCTATCAAACATTCTTCAACAGTAACAGCTGAAGCAGATAACGTCAATGACTGGAAAAACGGGAAAATGTCCTCCATCACCCTCACTCCTACCCATTCTTTCTTCAAGCATGCAACGGCATCCCCTCTTTCCTTCCTCCACACATAGGGCAACCCAGTCTTTACTCCATAACCTAATTGGTCACATACCATCTTGCTAACCATCCCACACCATACATCCTGTACAGTTTCCCATCTAAGCTTACCTTCTCCAGGCAGTCTCATGCCAGGGTACATAGCTGCGCCCAGAAGATCACGATTGAAAGCAATGTTGATCCCACTCATAGGCATCATCGCCTTGTTTGGAACAGTAAGTACAGCATCCACATACTGAGAATTTTTGCGGCTTGGTTTCAGAGCTTGTGTGGTGCATCAAAGTCTGCTAGGTTATGCCATAGTCCACAAGAAAGGGCACAATCCACACCGTTTCTCATGCTAAAGGGATACCCACGAACAAAATCAGCACCTTTGCGGAAAGGGTCATACAGGTGTTGAAGAAAAAAGGAGTAGCAGGTGTCCCCAGGTTGGACAAATGCTGAGCAACAGCATCAATTAAAAGGCCCTTGTCATCCTTGGCTGGGACACAATCATCATCAATTGAGACTATGTACTTCTTTCTTGAGACAAGATAGCCAAAGTAGCGGCATGAAAAGCCAGTAAAAAGACGGGCAGTTAACTGAGCGCCCACCTTTGCGTCTATGTCAGCCTTGGTGTAGACATTCAGGTTAAACCCTTCCGGGATTTTAAGTTCTTCCTTGAGGTCAGGGTCTTTGACTATTATGAGGTGATATCTTGCAATCATGGGTTTCCATGCATTCAAGAAGGATGTCAAATCAGACTGCAATGCACCTATAACAATATCCACCTCATTGGCCGCGATGCTTGATTGTGCCATTTTTCAGAGCAAGCTACTTGTAACAAAAGTCAATATCTATTCCTCACAGCCTTTTCTCTTCCAACGTTGTAGATATTAAAATCTATCAGAGCACCCTGAAATCAGATAAGGAATCATCCAGTTTTAAGTTATAGCAAGAAATAAATGAAAAAGAGGATGAGTCTTTTCAGGACAACTCACTGGTTGGAAGAACAGGAGTGACTACAAGCCGAATATTAAGCTCTCGGATCACTGATAAAACCTCTTCATGGCCACTTGCCAGGAAAAGCTTCAAGACTTTCTCGTTTAGTTTTCCAGCTCTCAATGTTCTCTACCATAAGTTAAATTTAGTATTTAGATGAATTGTCTGAATAGCAATCAAGTCAAACACCGAGAAAAGGGGTCTGACATGTCAAATTATATCTTCACTATGTGTCCCTTATTAATAGATGTGGAACTTGGAAGTTATCTTTTAGACAAGCCAAAGCATAATAGCAGGAGCAAAGTTCACTCAAAACCCCTATAAGAAGCGGACTCAATATTCAGAGAAAAGATAAGAAGATAAAATGGGAGAAATATCACAATAACTTCATAGGAGAGGAAGCAGGTATATACTTCCAGAGCCCTTGCTAAAACTGATAAGTTAAGTCCATCAATTGCACCCAGTATATAGATATTAGCAGATTAATTTTTGAGTAAATTACTGGGAACCCCCCTGAGGTTTTGGGAAATTACTACTAACCCCCTTATGGTTTTAATAATTATTAGCAACCCCCTTTAGTTTATGGTATCCTTGACTTATACCCCCCAAGTCTAACTCTGTTAACTGAGCGTTTAATACTTGCTGATGTGTACACTAACCTAAAAACTAAAATGCCACCGTGGAAAAACAATTGCCTAATCACCATTCTGTAACTTAAACTCAATCTCTCTCTCATTCCCCTTTCCTAATACGAATTCCCTCCCGACGTGGTGCTATCTCTGGTTACGAATCGACAACCCTAACTCCCGTTTCTCATCTTCACCCCCAATCTCTCGCTAATCTCCCCTGAGTGAAATTGAAGAATCGAAGTATGTATGGGAGGTCACGGAGAGAGAAAGGGATGGAATCGGAGTAAGCATTTAAATGAGAACATCACAAATTGACAAATAAAAAGACACGCAATGTTGTATTTCTTTTTCCATTCCCGCAGTTAAACACCAGAAACATCAGCTACTTTGGAAAAAATAAAGCCACATCTTAAAGAGGGGAGAGAGAAGAAACAGCTAAAGTTGTAATTCGACTATCCATCGATTCGGTTCACCGCTATCATCTGTGACACGGGTACACATACACATAAGAGGGGGCTAAGAATCAAGAGAAAAATCGAATGATATGTGCAAATCTAATATCTTCTGCCGGAATATCAATCCGAGTGATAATCGTAGCCGCTGGAGCCCCCTGGGAGAAAATCGACAGCAGACAATACTGGAGAAGAAGAAGACGAGGATAGAGACGACAAAGATGCTGAGGAGGGAGAGGTAGACAAGGGAGCGAAGATGAGATCGCCACCGATAGGGAAGCAGAAGAAAGTCCAAAGGCAAAGCGACAGGCGTCGAATCTGCTGAAATGGGAAGCAAAAGATAAGATCTAAAACATCGTCGCCATTCAGCCTCTCGGGATTGCAAGCAATGTATTGGCACACACTTGCAGAGACCCTCGCAACCTGAACAACCACCTGGGTGCTAAGAACCATTCCTTTCCTCTTCTCTTCTAATTTTATGATCTGGTTTTCTCTCTCCGCTTATACTAATCCGCCATGCTTGACAGTTGACATGGATATTTTTCGTCCGGTCCCTCTCTTTTCGTAGGGATTTCAGAGCGAGGGAAGAGACGGAGAAGAGGAGAGACCTGAGGGTTCAGGTTGAGGAAAACATTCGGCAATCCATGGCTGCGAGCCTGCGATAGTGCTGTGTTTTTTTTTTGTTGAGGAAACCTGCGATAGTGCTGTTATTAGACGCTAAGAAATGTAGTTTTTAAATGGTTACATTTTCGCAATAATCTTGGTTAATTTAAGTCTCCGACCCTAAATTTTGATTTATGGTTAGTGGAATGGTGATTAGGCAATTGTTTTTCCAGGGTGGCATTTTAGTTTTTAGGTTAGTGTACACATCAGCAAGTATTAAACGCTCAGTTAACAGAGTTAGACTTGGGGGTTATAAGTCAAGGATACCATAAACTGGAGGGGGTTGCTAATAATTATTAAAACCATAAGGCGGTTAGTAGTAATTTCCCAAAACCTCAGGGGGTTCCCAGTAATTTACTCTTAATTTTTTAAAGGTTATTTGTTGAAATTCTTTCTCTGCTCAATTGGCAAAAACCAGTTCTATCAACGTTTAAGCATAAAACTTAAAAGATATCACTAGTGATCTAGTTATGATATGCATAAGATAACCCTCACAGATGTGGGGCTTAAACTTTTGCCACGTTAAAACTCTACTGAATACTGATGCAGTGGACTTCATATCCAAGAAGAAACGTGAATTTCTAAAGCAAGTTCAACCTTTACAGTTTACCTAAAACGAAAGTTAGCCAAGATGAATCCGGGGCCAATACACTTTTGTCAGCAACTAAACAACATTGCACAACAAATTAATGGACTACCAAAGCACAAATTATTAACAAGCATAACACAATAATCAGGAAAGAACCAACCAGTGGTGGAAAATAACTAAGCAGGATATACTGCAATGTGCCGGCTAAAGACTAAAGAATGAAATGGTTTGTACATCATCCTTAGATAAGGGACATTTCTTACTATGCTCTTGATCTACATTCCAGAACTTAAAAGCAAAACAATCACGACACGACAGAATATAGATTCGCCAGGTAAACAGAAAGTTAATTCTAGTGGAGGAATGTCAAGTAAAATGCATGTAAAGAGTCAAACACAAGAGCAACAAGCCAGCGCCCCCAGATCACATACGAGAAAGAAAATACATTTTTTTTGTCAGATACTGAAGAGAAACTGTACATACAAAAGGAAAACTGAAGTGCCCGGAAAAAAAGATTAAACGATTAAAGACAAAATCAGCAAATCGAAGTATAATTGTTCACGAATTATCCCTAATCTGTCAGATCAAAGTCAAAGATAAATTATACCCTAATCTGTCAGATCAAAGTCGAAGATAATCGTTAATGAAGAACGGAAAATAAAAGCGCGCAGACAGAGTGAAACAGAGGAGTACCAGTAAGAGCTCCACCAAGATGTGAGGGGGAATTGAAGAGAAATCGGAGAAACTGGTGATATGGAGTATGGCGGAGTCAATAGTTAGAGAGAGCAAACTCGGCGGATCGCTCATTCAAGCCCAGTCATCCATTTGTTTTCTTTTCATTCACGTTCTCACCGCGCTCTCTCTCTCTCTCTCTCTCTCTCAGTTAGAATAAAGAAAGTAGGACTAGGAACTTCCTTGGATCCAATTTCACCGCCGCTGACTGCGTCGAAAGATATGTTCCTACAGCAACCCCAAATTGCATCAAACCTCAATTAATTTTAAGGGCAACATAATTTCTACAATAATTTCAAATTATGAAAAATAGTGGTGTAAAATTTGTGCTATTAAATTAAAGTATCGCAGATCGCAGAAACGAGAAGAAAAAAATTAGAATTTGTGGTTTGCTCTTGAAAAAGTTAGGTAACGTTTGAAAGATCTTATCCTTCATCAGAATACTTGAATCCTACCTCGTGTAAGGTATAAAATGGTTTCACTTGTGGTTGGGGGATTCCAAAACAATTTGATGAAAGTAACTCGAATATGTTTTGAATTGTTCCAATAGTAAGGTTATGGGGTTAAATAATGATAGACAAGGACATTGAGAGAGCACATATTTCATTTTTCATCTATAAATCACACTCCAGCAACAGTAAACATACAGAAATGTATAACTTACTCCTCATTATTAGATTAGGCTTTTGTTGATGTGAAATCCCAAACTTAGTAACATGGGTTTCGAGGAAAAAAATAAGATAGTAATAAGATAAAGACTAGGATTTATGTGGTTCAGTCTTGAATGGCCCAATACACGAGGAATGATAGAGTTTTTTTTACTATAACAAGCTTGTAAAGGACAGTACAAGTGTTTTATGTGTAAGAATGAACTATTCCTTTCTTTAAATATCACCTTTTTTAACAAAAGAATTAAGGTTGGTTTTTTTGAACCTTGGTCGGCTTAATAACCGCCGACCACTCTTCTTCTCTGCCACGTAGCTCCGTTTATGCATCATGAGTGGTAGTGTGGTACATTCTTGAATCTAACAATTTGTAAAAAAAAAAAATTGTCAACTCCTGCTCCAATAACAGGGGCAATTGCCTAGCTAAAAACCATTTCCAATCCATGAGATGAGTAGTTGGGAAAGGGTTACGTTTCTTAGGGCAAGTAAAGTCATGTGCCACCTAAACTCTTAAGCACCCCTTCATGGTAGCAGCATCTAGGGATTTAATCATGGTTTTCTCACAATGCTGGAAGAGAAACACCGTCATTTGCCTATATATAGAAGGAATAGGTTATGAGAGAAAGACTCTTTTGGCATTCAATAATTCATTGATCGAGTGCTTTTTTTGTTAACACAAAGTTAACTTTCTATGTGGAACCTTGCTAATGGCTTGGGCCAACATTGATAATTGGGAGACACCATATAGGATATTGTTTAGAGTGTAATTTCCCGCTTATATAAGGAGACTAGGTGAGTAGTATCTCTCCTCATGCATACTCATTTTCAGCTTTTAGTACCAAAACTTATATTCCCAGAAGTTGATCCCTTGTAGGCAAGTTTTGTTCCTTCTTGCTTCATGTTTCAGCTTCCAAATATTAGTCTTTTCATTTCCAAACTGTCAAGAAAACAATTATACTAACAATGGCCGCACAAGCAACCACCAAGGCAAATGCTAGCACTCTAGTGGTCATCAATTAGAGGGCCGCCATTGCTGGGAAACAATACACTATTTTAGATACTCCAACGGATCAACAATGATAGAAAACCAACTGCACTTGAACCTGCTCAAGACAACTAACCATGTCAGATAGCTCAAGAAAAAAGCTAGCAAATCATAAAATACTTTTTATGTAACTCATGTGTGAAGTAAACATTAAGGTTAGCTACACCATATGGCGTAACATTTAAACCGAAAACCTCTAACATTTTAAGTTGCCCACTTCAATAGAAAGAAAGTGCATTCAAGACTTTTAAAGTGAGGGGGTTTGTCTCACTATAGTGTGAGGGTTTGTCTCTCTTTGGCGAGGGTGTTCCCGTTAGCTTTACCTTTCATCTCCTCATTCCCGTAGCTAATATTCTGGGTTTATGGTTTGATTCTTGTTCTATTTCTTCCACATCTTTTCTTCTATAAGGTTTTGTTTCCTTTCTTGTCTTTTTTCACCAGTATAATCTGGTGCATGCTCATTTAATCCTTTATTGGTCATCGTATGCTCGATCGTTTTTATGTTTTTGATTCTAATAATGAAACTGGTGATGAAGGAAGTCAATATGGTTGTTGCCGACAAGTCATTCATGTCCTGGCGCAAATCGAATGGGTCTGGGTCAAGGGTGTAGAAGACGATGTAGAAAACCTCAAATGGGTTATGCATGTGGGTTTCGGTTTTATAAAACGGCGCTCACTACTAGAAAAAAGCAATTTAGCTACAAAATTTTTTATAGACAATTCGTAGGTAAATCTGATTACCGACGGATCACCGATCAAATTTCCCCCAGGAGTTATGTTGGCAAAAGCTTCGTTGGTAACAAAAATATTGACAGAAATACGTTTCTGTTTGTAATTTACCTACGAACTACTTATGGTACGAATTACCTATGGAAATCCCCTTGAAACTTATCTACGAATTACCTACGGAATCGTCCGTCGGTAATTTCTCTACCGTAGCCAATTCATTGTTTCACCATCATTTCCCACCTGTGCACAAGTCGGTAGGTAAATTTTTTCTTATGAATTACCTACGGAAATTCCCCAAATTTTCCCCAAGTAATCCATTAATATTTTTATATTAAATTTTATTTCATATTTACCCGGTCATATCTATTATAATTTATTTTTTATTTTTCAGAATTAAAATAATAAAACAATATAATTTGAAATATGTTATAGATATGAAACTATATTACTTAAATTTCACAAAATTTAAAGATTTAATACATATCAAATTCATATTATAAATCCAACAACCATTATTCACATAAGATTCCTTATACCATTCTAGTCGTCTCCACCCCTAGATGGTTGGTGTCCTCCCCGTGAAACCTCAACCTCGTATCTAGATGGTGGTTCTGAACTACAGAACTCTGTAATTAAACTTCAAAACAATAAGCCATAAGAAACATATTAGAGTCACAACAAAACTTTGGAATTGAACTGCAAAACTCTACGGTTAGACCACCAGCAGTGTTATAATTGTATGCAATCCAGCATCATGGAACAATATATAAAACCCTTTTTTTCTTGGCGTAGTACGGGGTGGGGATATTGTACTACTTTTAATTGTAATAATATCAGCATAACATAAGAAACCACGAAATGTAAAACCCTGATTAACATCAGGATTCCTAACTACTCAACTATCTTACAGGCTATAACCTTAATGCCAAGCTAAAATCAAAGTTTTTTTAAGAAATAAATTAATCAACGTTCCTTAATTACCAAGGTTGAACCAACTCTTGACATTCCAATCAATTTCTTACATTATGTACCAAAGATAATTTGCCTTGATCCAAGCTAAAATCCACAACAATATATGAATTCACTTAATCACCTTCAGCACCACCTTATAGAAATAGAAACATGATAGTACTTCATTACTATCAAATTGACAAATATATATATATATACAAGTTTTGAACTGTTGTAAACTTGCATTATTCAAACAGCGAAAATAGAAGTACTTCAAGCTTGTTTACTACCATTTTTTACAGCTTAAAAACATAACTAAACAAAGCTAAATGATCCAAGCAATAATCAAATTCATCCAAGAGCAAAAGTGACAAGCAAGTGAACAATTCTTAAATAGACGAGCAAAAACAGTGCTGAATTTGACCATTTAAATGGTCCATACAATATTCATGATTTTAACCATTTTAAACATTGCAACACAAGCAAGAATAGCAGCCATAAATGATGTACAATAGTGTATTTCTAGTTCCTTTTTAGGATTGGGAAAAAGTGGCAAACAATCACAATTCACGTTGTAATATTGACATTTAGAATCAAGAAATACATGTTGTAACAAGGGAGAAGTAAATAAGGAAGAAGATCAAACCATATCTCTTTGTTTCACTGAACGGCAGAAGATCACGCACATGATGGGGTATGTCTTGACATTTCAAAGTTATATGAGATAGATGTTGCATTTTTATTTCACTTTCCTTGGATTTTTGTTGTATAATCAGCATAATAGGCTGCTGCAACATTTCTTGTACATTCACAAAAAGAAACCTTAATGAAGCTCATACTAAAATTTCAAAAGGAGATTAAGAGATGAAATGACATTAAACCAAAATATAACCATCCAATACTCATTGTATACTTGTGTACAATCTTCTTATGCTTCTGTCAAGAATGTCTAGAATGTCAGTTGACATAAGTTTCTCATTCCAATGACATAGCTCTCTACATGTTCTTAAAGCCTTTTCTACATAGCTCTCAACATAAGTTGAATATGGGTTCCAAATAAATTATACAGAATCTTCATGGTTTCCATCTAGAATGGAATGCACAATATCATGGTGTCATAACTATCATGCCATAACACAGTGTTGTGCAAAATAGTAGTTAAACTATCTTGCGAACTAATGGGTAGTGAACCCAGTCGTTGTAGTGCAACAAGGTCCTATCCACATGGACTTCGTAACTATCTAGTTAATTATAAACTTAGTAAATGTGCAAGAAGATAAATAAAAGTGAATAAATGTAAATTGAGGGGTTTTTGGTTGATATTGGAGAACAAAGAAAACAACAAGTCTAAACTAACTAAACTAGGATAGATGTAGTTCGGGATGGATCTTTGCATCCGTCCTCCCCTTAATACCAATTGTCGACTCTTGAACTTGTAGCTGAACAACGCGAACTCTTGTTTAACTTGCGACCAAACCTTGATCTACTAGTCCTACCCAAATATGGAAAAACAGATAATAACCCTCTAAAACCAAGATGACCCAAATCTTACTTTGTTAATTTTAACCTTCACAACCAGTTAGGGTTAACCTCACTAAGTAGCATTAAGCACAAGTTCCCCCTAAGTTGCAATGAAATCTATCTCAGAACCACTGGTGATAAATTACATTGATTTAGTCCTCACGGTTTAGGTTTCTATCTCAGAATATCGTGTTGATGGAATCCCACAATAATGTTAAACTAAGTGGTAGGCCAAACTAACCAATTTAACACATAATTGATAATTTGGGTAAAACCCTAAACTAATCCTCAAATCATGAGCAACAAGTTTAAGAATCTTAAATACCCAATAATCATCTTCATTAAGCTCAAGGACTAAAATAAAACATGAAAACAAGTTCAAGGTTCAACAATGGAGTTTTAGGGATTTTGGGGTAAAATCCCCATCCCAAACTACAAGGAAACTACACAACCATTAAAAAACAAAATTGAGAGAAGGGAGAAGAAATAGCCATGAGAGGTTGAAGAAGAGATTCAATGGAGGTGAGCCTTCTCCTTCTTCTCTTCTTCTTCCTTTCCTTTCCTTTCTTCTTCTTGTTCCTTCTTTTCTCTTATTTTCCGTCGTTTTTTTGTGTTGTGTAGAATGCCCCCTCTCTCATTCTTTTTCTACTTTTAAAATCTAAAATCTAGGCAAATTTCTATTCGGACCGCCCCACAAGGGCGGTCGTCCTAGGGAGGTTCGAACCAGAGGTGAAAATACGTGAACGAAATTGACCCGACCGCTCCACAGGGGTGGTCCGCCTGGGGAGATTTGGACCAGAATCAAAATAAATGCTCTATCTTCTTTGTTATAGCTCTGATTTTAGATCCATTTGCACCCACGAGTTCGTATCTTTGTCTACTTTATTTTTAGCTAATGTTATTCCTCATGTTTCAGCAATAATTGTGTAAAGCACTAATAAAGCACAAAACTATAGGAAAACTAGCTAGAGTGGAGGAATGAGCATGAAAAGTGTTGATAAAACATACTTAATACACCCCTAAAACATGCTCATTTAGACACTCAACACACCCCCACACTTACCTTTTTGCTTGTCCTCAAGCAAAACCAAGCCCCCAAGCAAGTAAGGAATGCTCAAGACTAACAAATACTAACATGAATTGTATGATAGGAGAAGAAGCAAAAAGTGATTAAAACCTTTGAGGAGTGTGAGCCATCTCTTAGTGGTGGCATGGGTGTGCTTAAAGCAAAACAAAATCTAGAGTTGTGGGGTATGATCCGGAGTGCTTCAAAGTTCTAAAGATTAGGTGACTAGGAGAGCATTTACCATAGCCAACTTCTCTCAAGAATGGGCATTGAGAAGAAAACAAAAGGAAAAATAGATTTATGCATTTGTTTCACTTTTACTTAAGAGATTAGAAGATAAAATTTTGGCATCAAGCCTTTACATTTAAGAACACTCAACTCTCATTGTTAATTACCAATGGCGTCTCACAAGTCCCTTAAAGGATTTTTACAAAGAAGCACCCCTTAGCAATCCCTAAGAGAGAAGACAGAAAGAACCCCTAAGTAATAAAAATCCAACCATTTAAGATCACTTGGTCACTCCGTATGAAAAATTCTCCTCATAAGTATTCAAAAAGAAAAATTTGAGCATTTCCCACAGTTCATAATAGTATTTGTTCTTAATGAGAACAACTCACAACACAAGGGTCCAAGTTTTTTATTTTGGACAACCACAAAATAAGCAGAGAGATTAAACATTTAGGCACATAATTCACTGAAAAGGTCACTCCCCCACACTTAATTTGAACAATGTCCTCATTGTTAACCAAACAAACCGGGGAAGGTTTTAGAAGACTTTTTCAGGAGACAAAAGAGAAAACACATGGGGCACAAGCAAGCATTATAGCACATAAGCCATCCCCAGCATAAGAATGCCTTAGTATCAAAATGAAGGAGAAGTGAGAGACACAAAATTAAAAGAAACTAGTACTCCCCTGGGATTATTTTTGCTGCATTAAAGGAACTCCCCCACATTTGAGCTTTAGACTCAGTTAGCACAGCTTGGTTGCGGTGTGGACTTTAAGTTGCACCTGCATAAAAAATTAGAAGCAACCAACTACAACGAGGTTAAAAATTAGCAAAAACAAAATCAAAGGAGAACTTGACGAATTAAAATAAATGAAAATAAAAGGGAACAAGAGGAGTATATTTGGGTGGGCCAAAACGTATCAAATGATGCTATACACATTTGTTACTACTAATGCTATCTTGTTTCTTCCTAAAAAAAAGAAACAAGAACGATAATTTATTTTTACTATTTTACATAGGGTGAGAATTTTACATTCTCTTATGAGATCCTATATTAATTTTTTTTTTATCTTTGAAACCAATGAGATCCTATATTCATGGTTCTTGCAATGTATGTTAATTTCTTTGTGACATAAATTTACCAAATTAATCAAACAAACTCCGAGGAACACTCTATCCACAAACATTGGGTCGACACTCCATCACCACTTTAGGAAATTCTAAGAAAAGGATCTCTTCTTCCTCTTCTCATCAGTTATAAATATTGTTTAACCATACATACATTTCAAAGGAGAAGAAAAAACACTGTGTTCATTTCAACATAATTAGAAGTAGAACGCATATAAACTAACAAAATGGCAAGCAGTTTAGTGAAGCTCGGTAACTTAGGATCAGCTATGACCAGAAGATGCACAAATGCAAAGAACCCTCTTGCCTCTAGATCAAGATTGGTAAGTCGACGTTAATTAGTTTGCAATTAATTGTACACTCTAATAGGTAAGGGTGTTATAATGATTGGTAATGTTTTTATTAATGTCACTATATTAAGTATGTTTATGTTTTGGGGATGGATGATAAGGTGGGTTCACAGCGAGATGCGGCAGATGCAATGAAACAAGGGGTTAACGATGCGATAAGGACGGGAGAGAGCCTCAAGAACCAAGCTACATCAACTACAGAAGAAGTTTGTGATTAAACTTTTCACTAATTGATGAACAATATCTAATCTATTTTGAACAATTAATTTAAGTTTATACAATATGAAAATCATGTCAAAATTAAGAAGTTTGAGTCAAGTAAGTATACCTTTCATTTCAAAATAAAATACACCTATATTAATTATATGTACATTTGCATATAGGTTATGGACAAGACTAAGGAGACAGCTCATGGTGTAGCGGAGAGAGCAAAACAAGTTGCACAAGAAGCCTGGGAATCAGCGAAAAGCACAAGTGGACATGCTAAAGAGACGGTAGCTGGCAAGACAGAGGATGCCAAACAGGCTCTTCAGGATACAGCAAACCGCAGCATGAACACCAAGAATCATCACTAATTAATTTCTTGAACAAAAGTTTTGTTGGGGTTTGGATATACGGAGATAGAGAAGATGATGAAAGAAAATTAATATATTACTTGTATTGCAATAATTTAACATTCATTATAAGGTCATATTTATACATAGAGTATTACTTATTTTGGTGTTCTTGGATCCGATCGATGGTTGATCATACTGTAAGAGTGATTTCGAATAAAGTTTAAATTACATTGATCTTTTTTTTTATTATGTATGTATTTATTTGTTTATGTTTGGTTTGGTTTCAAATGATGGGACGAGTGAAAGAATGACGTCAGGTTAAATTATTGAGCGTGGAAATTGTAAAATGCACAATTAAGAATTACAATTGCAATGCAGAATGAACCAGAAAGCTAAGGCAATCTAGTGATGAATCTGTAAAGAAAGTATCAAGACTTGTAAAAGTTATTATTTCAAGTTAATGATTACAACGAATGAAATTTATGTGGTAAACCCAATAAACAGTTAGCCTCCTTGTGGAGAGGAATGGGCTCTGGCACCGTGCTCTACATGACAGAAAAGTTTGTATTCTTGATCAAAAGTGTTATACTATTAACAAAATATATATTGATCAAACTTTAAAAATTTACAATCAAAAGTTTTGGACTCTAATGATCAAAACTGAGTATGACATCGAACCTCCTCCTGGTGGAGAAACTATATACAGCACTTAAGAAAGGTGAAGGACGTTTTCTCTCCAAATAAACCATAGGGTACCGTACTCAAGAAAAAGTGTATCCACAGGAGAAATCCTGTTTCACATGGTGAATGGGATAGAGGTAGTAATATCACTTGAATTCTAAGTTCTGTTTGGTATATGTTGTTTACAACTGTTTTAGTCTGGTTATTTTGTAGTTGTTTTATATATGACAGTATATTATTGGAGTAGAACGTATGACCTACGTGAGACCCACCAATTTATGTCACAAATATGCTATCAAAGGGGAACAGAACCTCCCAAGTACTCGATGAAAGGCTGTATCGAGAACGAAATGTTGCCTGATACTCAAGCAGTGGCGGATCCAGAGAGGGGCGGGGCACCGACCCTCGAAATTTTTGAAATTAAATTTGTCAAATTTTCTTATAATTTTTTTAAAAAATACAAAATAACATAATGTTTTAAAAAATAATAATATCAAAAAAAAAATTAACCCTCTGGATCCGTCATGTGCATCTTAGATATCCTAGCTAAAGTCACGGATATAGCTTGCATCAGCTACAGAAATCCTAACAAGTAACAACAAATAGTCAAGCACTACAACTAGTCAAGTCCAACCAAGATATTTCATGTGTAGAGTCCTCTCCATCTACTAGAATGAATGAAGGGGTCACTAAGCTTTGGCTAACTCCTAGCATGCCACCCGCTTACACCGTTATTATCAATAATGCTTACCCCAAGCATAAACTCAGCCAGGACTTTCCTTCATCATCGACGAGATCGTTGCCGGTCACTTATATTGCGCACACCCCGCGCATCGGCAAGTTCCTCCTCCTGAACTACACTCACCGACAAATTCGCTTATTCTCCTTTTCAACTCGGTCAGCTTAACAGCGGCTTCGATTATGTTTGTGAGATCCTACAAACGGTTTGTCATGTAGAATGCTTCGACATGTACGACTGCCCAAACATAGACTCATCTACTTAGGCCACGTTCGATAAAGGCTAATTGTAGTTTTGGATGATTTTTGTGTTAAGTTCTTTTATATGTAGTTACGTGTCAGTTTATTATTTGTCTAATCTAACTATTAGATAATTATAAAAAAACAAAAACTATTAGATCTCACAAAAACTAACTCTACAACACATGTCAACTTGTAAATGATACTCTACTTACTAACCATATCTAGCTCCCTGGAACCGCATCTAAGTTGGCATGTACAATGATATTGCTATCCTTTTTTGTCCCCTAGACTAATCACTGCCTGCCGCCTTACTTGCTGGAACACTACGTGATCGAGCTTACCCGTCGCCTCACGCTTAGACCGAGCCGCTTAGATCAATCAAATGAACACTACTTCAAGAGTAAAGGCATAAGCATTCCATGCATGACGCATGTGGGAGTCTTATTAAAATAATCCCACCAACAGCAAAACCGACCATTCACTCCCAGTCGAACACTCCTTCAACAACCATAAGCATTCCATGTGTGACGCATGTGCATTCCATGTGTGACGCAAGTGGGACTGTCCATAAAAGGTAATCTTAGTTCGCTTAGCTGCCTACCCCTCGACGGCCTCAAAGTGCTTGTTTGAGATCCTCTCTACTCCTGGTATAATTTGTGGGACTATATAAGTATCATCCAAAAAGAGAAATGTTTTGTTTTCTGAAACAATAAGTTTAATCTTTGTGTATTAGGAATGACAATTAATATTGGATGACTTCTACTAATCTGAATAGACGGCCGGTGGCCAAAGCTAGAGTGAAAAATTCACACCCCCGTCATCAACATATTCGAAACTCCCGGCATTAGATGGTCTCGAGGGAAGCTTTTTCGATTGTCTCATCATCCAAAGACTAGATGGAGCATTCCAGTCCATCCATTTTTTCACGATATGCTTCTGCGGCCAGCAGCTTTACCCCATGCGTTTCTGGGGATTTATTTCTCAACACTCTCGAGAGCGCCCTCCAGCCGTGAATCTCGGAAGTTAACTGAACAACTACGTTTCTGAATATCTCAAAAGATATGCTGCAAGATCCAAGTTGACGGTGTTTCCGTCGACTATGAATTTTGTGTAGCGGGCGCCCCTTTAGCGGTCAGGATATTCAGACAGCATAAGAGCAATTCCTCTCTCAGCAATTAACTGAAGAAATATAGCAGTATTTTCTGGGTTAGAATCAGCTCCCAAAGTGAGAGTTGCTGCTCATATCTAACAATCTGCCGTACTTTTAATTAGTTAGTTTTTTAACTAGTTTATTTTGTTTTTAATTTTTTTCTTATCTTTTGTTCGACAAGAAAGGCTTTTTGCCATAGTATTACGTTGTAATTGGTTTCCCCGACACTTATAAAAAAAAGATGAAAATGGAATAAACGGGTAAATGACGCATGACTAATACATGAGGTGATAGGTCGAATGAAAACTAGATGATTATTTAAAACATTCATCCCCTTATTTAAGATACATTTAAACGTTGTAAATGTGACTCCGAATACGTAATTTTAATTTAGTAATTTTCTATATTTAAATAATGTAATTTTATAAGATACATCAATTTAGATTTTAATATAGAGTCTTGCCATCACCCATTAGTCTTTGATAAAGAAATTTCATTAAAATCCTAGATCCCTAGAATAATACGCCAAATTTTAAATAAGAGAATTTTCACCAATATTATTTTGATAATTAAGGCTTTTGCCATTTATTAGAATAAAAATGAAACCTGCCGAGAACCGGATGTGGTTATTATATATGGGTCTCATTAAAATCTTGCTAAACAAAATCCAATGGAAAGAAGCATAGGAAGGAGAAAGAGCACCCACCAATACCTCGTTGGTTGAGTAGTGATTGAGACTGAACTTGGTAGGGATAACCACGGTTCGATCCCCGCAACGGCTATTGGAAGGGGACTGGAACCTATCCGCCCAGAGCAACTTACATCAGTAGACAAAGACAACCCAGTCAAAGTAAATTACAATCCAAGTTAATAAGAAAACTAGGTAATCGTGCTCACCAGATATGAAAGGAAAAAAAACAATTGTTATGTGTTGTCCACCATTGACACTGAGTTAATCCAGCCACACACAATCTTCAGTCACCCGCAATATAGCAAAATGTCAACGGGTCGGGTTCGGGTCAGGTGACGCTCCACCTGATCCGTCACCCGTTTCACCCGTGGGTGAACCCGTTCACCCATTTTTTTTTCTAACATATATTTTTATTTTGTAACACCTATATAAGCTAAGTTTTTTGCTAAAAAAACATCCATATTTGTTAATAAGACATACCATATCAACTAATGTCAACAACATACTCAAAACATAGAGAAATAACCATGAAATATGTATTTTTTTTAAATATATATGTATGCGGGTGACGGGTGGGATGAATGGGTCGGGTGACCGGGTGAAAATTTCTCACCCCACCCGACCCGTTTCACCCGTCACCCGTTTTTTGCGGGGTTTTCACCTTTTTTAGCGGGTCGTGTGATTGGGTAAAACGGGCACCCGTTACCCATTGTCATCCCTATTAATGATGCCTTTTGATGAAGGCCGGTTTCCTACTTGTCTGCAATACCATTATTTCCATACCCACTGACATTGATTGTTAACTTGCAATCATTCTTTCTTGCTTGAAGCTCATCTATATTTCGCATCCTAATTCTAGACACATACTAAGAATCTCTTCTATTTAAACATCAGTGTTTGTAATTGTGCCATCTGGATTCCTAATAGGTGATTGATTGACTCTCTTTAGGCTTATGTCCTTGCATGCTCTGAGACAGGGGAGTTGGGAACAATTTCATTTGTATCTGCATCATTCCAGGTTTTGGTGGAATCTTCCAACTGCTTTGTCAAGACCAATGCCATAACCTGGAACTCTAGCCATTCTCCCATGATGTCCAGGTGTGCAATGGTGTTAGTCTGAATCTCATTCTTAGTCCCAAGTTTTGTTTCTTCTACAATTCTTGTGGCTTGGGGGCGTACAATTCCTCGGTCATTCCTTGGGAATTTCCACACCGGTTTACTGAAGAATTACCATTAGGGCCTCCCAAATTTTTATCTTCTTGACGTTTCATTATTGCTAAGCTTGAGTGAGCCATCTAAATAATGCCAAAATCAATCCGAGTCACCAGCTTGGAGGGAGCGGCAGATTCAACAATGCAATAATCACGTAAGATGACCGCTCTCACTTTACACCTACCTAATTGTATTTAGGACTAACTATTTACGATATCCCACTTCTTCATGTTTTATGAAAAAAAAAATATTTTTTACATAAATCATTTTTTTATACATATAGAATTGAGAATACACAAATGCACTAAATCTAAAGAGTATTGATTTAATAATTGGTAGATAAAAAGGTTCTTCCTAAAAGAATCTTTTAGCTTAACGTTTTGTTTATTGGTAGATTAATCTATAGTTATTTTTATTTAACTATTTTTTATTTAGTTATATATTATTAAATGAGAAAGTAGCGAAGCCAAATTAATAAAGACCGGTAACTTATGAGTGTAGTTGCTAGTATGTACCACTAAAACATGAAATAAAGCTTAATACAAGGCTAGCTACCTCGTATTAGTTAAAATGTTAGCAAAAAAAATCACCGTTACAAAAGAAACAATCTTGCTTAATTTTAATAATACTTTTCATCCATGCAACCAATCTTATGATTTACACGTTAATCTATGCATATTGGGGCACAAAAGCGACACGGAAGGTTCTAATAAAAGGCAAAGGGAAAGGCCTTCCGGTTCTGCCGTTGCTGGCTGTTCATTTTGATTCTGGATAATACAACCGTAGCTCTCGTGCTTGCTGGTTCGCTTGCTACCTGCGCTTGTATCGCGTCTCTTTCCGTGTCTTCTTTTGTGGGTCGCTGAGAGATACGGAACATCTGAGAGGATTCCAAAACATATACATAGTTCGTAATTAAATCTCACTTTGTAACTAAATCCTTATGGCTGCCCACGTTTCCTTGCTACAAACCCCTCGTCTCTCATCCCGCCCATCGCTTCAAACAAAGCTCTCATCCAACAAGTTCACAACGATTCATCTCTTCTCCTCGCTCCCTTCAAGACCCACGAACGGTAATTGCGCTGAATTACCTGAAATTCTCTTTGCTCCTGATTCTTTTTCACTTTACTTCTATGTCTTACGATTGTTTGTAGTGTTGGTGTCTGTCTTGCTTCTCTCAACACATATCATCTGCTGGTTTAGGCAAATGCGCGGGTATTACTTGTTCTTCCTCTTCGAATGGGAGGGAGCCTGCTGATGATGATGATGTGAAGAACATTCAGCGCCTTCTCGAGAAGCAACGCAGGGCGGAGCTGTCCGCACGGATTGCTTCGGGAGACTTCACTGTGAAGCGAACTGGGTATTTTTTTGTGCTTCTCTCTTTTAAATGTAGATATTATTGCTCTTTCTCGGGTTATAATTATACTCATTAATTTATGGTTCTTGGTTTTCTTAGGATGTTCGAGTTCCATCAGTACTATTATTCTGTACTGGATCATCTCTAAACATTGCTGTGCTTTTTTTTGTATGATTTTTTTTGGTAGATTTTAGTAGTTTGGTTTGCAACTAATTTGAGTGCTCATCTTCTTGCTGAATGGCTGTGAAGCGAGTGGACCTGATATACTTATCCTGTGCTTTGTACTTTTGCAATTTGGATGAAGCTTTTCGTCAGTGTTGAGGAGTACCTTATCAAAATTGGGTGTGCCCCAGAGTGTGTTGGGATTTCTCTTACAGTGGGTTGAAGAACAAGAAGATTACCCAAAGATACCAGAGGCCAAGGGATCCATCAATGCTGTGAGGAATGAGGCCTTCTTCATTCCTCTTTATGAACTTTATCTCGCTTATGGTGGAATTTTCAGGCTAACATTTGGTCCAAAGGTTGGATGTTTGTTATTTCATTTGGTTCCCTCTATTATGAGCATGATCTCTTGATCTTTCTCTATTTTGTTTAACATTCTCTCAGCATGTGTTTGCAGTCTTTCCTCATCGTCTCGGATCCTGGAATTACAAAGCATATATTACGCGAAAATTCCAAGAACTATTCAAAGGTTAAAGGCTTAAAGGCGATGTTATTGCTTTTCCATCTGACACACATCTCTCTCTATACATTATGAACCCCACCTTTTCTTGATCCGACCCTTCACAGGGTATTCTGGCCGAAATTCTAGACTTTGTGATGGGCAAGGGGCTGATACCAGCTGATGGAGAGATATGGCGTGTTAGAAGACGTGCCATAGTTCCTGCTTTGCATATGAAGGTTAATATCTTTGATCTCATCTTTTATATGACACAGATTTCTATCTACAACAGTCATGGTGATTCTGGAGTGAAGGACCTTGACTTCAACGACAATGATTAACTTTAGATTGGATACTTTTGTGCTTTCTATCATCTTCTCTCATCTGATTACAGTATGTAGCTTCTATGATCAACCTCTTTGGCCAAGCTACTAATAGGCTTTGCAACAAGCTAGAACATGCTGCATTGACTGGAGAAGAAGTGGAGATGGAATCCCTGTTCTCTCGTTTGACACTCGATATTATTGGAAAGGCTGTTTTTAATTATGACTTTGAATCTCTGACAAATGACACGGGGATAGTAGCGGTATGTGGTGTACAAGCTCTCTGATACACTCCACACCTTGTATCCATCCCTGTTTCAATTTAGTCAGTCAGAACTTTTTTCCACCTGGAACAGGCTGTTTATACCGTTTTGAGAGAAGCAGAGGATCGAAGTGTTTCTCCCATTCCAGTCTGGGATATACCTATATGGAAAGACATATCTCCAAGGCAAAGAAAGGTCAACACGGCACTCAAATTAATAAATGATGCTCTAGATAACCTCATTGCAACTTGCAAGGTAGAGGGATTTGTTAGTTAATACTAGCGTATTTCTTCAATGCAAAACTGTAAATATTAGACCGGCTTATTTTAATTCTGAACTATATTTTTTGCAGAGATTGGTGGAAGAAGAAGATGTGCAGTTTGAGGAGGATTATATGAATGAAAAAGATCCTAGCATTCTCCATTTCCTTTTGGCATCGGGAGATGATGTATGAATTCATCAAAGTATACTGAACCTAATACCGCTAATAAGATTCTAGGTTAACACAGATATTAAAATGGATTGTAACTTCATAGGTCTCAAGTAAGCAGCTTCGAGATGATCTTATGACAATGCTAATAGCTGGACATGAAACATCTGCAGCAGTGCTAACATGGACTTTCTATCTTCTTTCCAAGGTACAATATCATGTTCAAGGTGTTTTTCCATTGACAACCTGCAACGAGAAGATCTATGTTCTCTTGCACTATTCTTGCTTCTATTACTTTGTTAAAATTTAATCCGTGATCGTCTTGGGTACAGGAACCGAGTGTGGTGGCAAAATTGCAAGATGAGGTAAATGTGTACCGTTATGTTTGAAAATGGTGGTGTTTTTACTTCAAACTTGTACTACACTACTTTTCTCTTCATATAGGTTGATTCAGTTTTGGGAGATCGATACCCTTCGATTGAGGATATGAAGAATCTTAAGTATACCACTCGAGTAATCAATGAAGTAAGATGTCAGCCTTTTCTCCCCTTTAAAATCCAGAAAATTTGTATATCCACTGCTTGAGCATCCTTTATCTGCAGTCCTTGAGGCTTTATCCACAGCCTCCTGTTTTGATACGCCGTTCTCTTGGAGATGATATGCTTGGAAAATATCCTATAAAAAGGTAGTAATTAATGACTTCAGAAGTAGGAAACTTGTGTTTCGTTTTATCCTTCTTGTGTTTCCATGTCAGCAGTAAACCCTTGTCCCTATCAACTTCAATTTAAAACTGCTAAGATAGAGCGATTCTGTAGGGGTGAAGATATCTTCATATCCATTTGGAATCTACATCGAAGTCCACACCTCTGGGAGGATGCTGACAAGTTTAACCCTGAAAGATGGCCTCTAGATGGACCGAATCCAAATGAAACCAACCAGAATTTCAAGTATGATATATTTATCTCCACCTCAAGACCTAATTATTCCACTATTGGCATCCATATTTCTGCAAATGCATCTACTATAACTTATTCATATAAGTTCATTGAACTAAGGGTGTCCAAAATTATCTTCCTACTGGTACAAAACTTCAACCAAATCCTAATGGTCAATGTTTGTCCTTAAAATGAAATATTACATTCTATTGTTGCAGATACGTTCCATTTGGTGGAGGTCCTCGCAAGTGTGTGGGTGACATTTTCGCTACCTATGAGGTAATTTTGACAACCTTTTACTATGCTGTAGAAGTTAATTCAACTGAGGGAAGACTTGTTTACCCATCAACTCATGGTCATCTCATTCGGTTGATATGCAGAATGTAGTAGCATTGGCTATGCTCATGCGTAGGTTTAACTTCCAGATGGCACCTGGAGCACCCAAAGTAAGTCATCCTGTTTTGTTATATGTGCATTTCACAAGATATTTAGCTATTTCATTTGTCTGTTTACTAATTAAGTTGGATCTACTAAGGATTAACCTGTCATCTTGACCTGAAAGACACAGATTATAGTCTCATACTACAAAAGATGGTGAAGACAAATTGACATAAGATTATAATGTTTGCAGGTCGAAATGACCACAGGTGCCACTATACATACAACTGCCGGGTTGACAATGAAAGTTTCACTTCGAAATACTCAACAACCCGCAATTGTTGGGGTAGGCTCTGCTGTAAGTTTGTCGCAGTCAGAATCACAAACAGACAAGAGTGAAGTATCCACTATAAGTTCTTAAGATTCCATTTGTTGGCATTCATTTCCCACAGCTCTCTTTGGTTGAAAGGTCACAGAAAAGTTGTAAATGATGTGGGTTAGTCTTACCATTGATGATTTTCATAAAGATACTTCTATCTCGGTGATGAGGAAAAGAGCATGGCTCCTTGTTGCGTATACTATTGTAGTGCTCAATATTTTCTTAGCATGTAAAGTATATGTTATATGATGGTTTGTTCTCTGAAGTGAAATGGTGTATAGGCTGCAAATTCATTGTTCCTCAAAATTAGGGTTTTTTTTGTGTAAAGTAGTACTAGTATTTCATTTTACTACAAATGCAAACAGATATTTTCTGGCACAACCCTGACCTGCAGTAATAATAAGTACAGCAATTTACTTTCCATTCCTGAAGGAGCTGACAGACAGACAAGGTACTGGGGCACAGTATAGTAAGCTTTACACTCTTCCTTTTGAATTGGTTACATCAACAGGGAGACCGCGTCACCTTATACTCATATATTGAAGATTCACTTCCTCCCGAGACATTGGTTGAAACCACTTCTTGAACAGCCTCTACAATTTCCTTTTTATATCTGTATTACTCTATTATTTAGTCTGATGGAGGCCAGAACAGCCATTTCAAATGGATTATTAAGAACCAGTGACTTCATGTTTAACTAACACATTTATAGTAAAAACAACTAATTCTTTTGTCAATTTTCTAGTTAGTTTTTTTATTATTACTTAGTGTTAGAGTGTAATCGTTGTGGCGTGCGAGCTAAGTCATAAATGCTTCTATGGGGTCAATGCAATAAGCAAGCTGGTCAGGGCTTCAACCAGGTCCTTGGGGTCAAGGTTTTAATTGGGGAGATTTGGTTCATGCACCGGTTCGGTTGTTGACCATTAGGGTACATGTGATTGGGAGATGGACACATAATTAGTTTTCTTAATGATAAGGTTATTTACACCGTGTCAATTATAAGTATGACATCTTTCAAAGGGTAACTTTTAATTATTTAAAATTTGATAATATAGTTAATTGCATTCTTATAAAATTTGATAGTAGCTTTTCTTAATATATTAACATCATTTACATATACAATAACAACATTCAAGCATTAGGTTAGGTAGAGCAAGAGGTATACGAAAATAAAAATATAAAAGAGTAAAAAAATAGAAATACAACCAGAATCAAAGGGAGTAGTGAGAAATCAGTTATAAGAACTAGACAAAACTTACTAAAGTATGATAGTAAAAATATCAAGATAGAAAAAAAATTGTAAAAGAAAATTGTACCCATAACAAGATAATTAAAGTAACAAAAAAATATTAAAAACAAAAAAATCTGTAATTGTAAATGAAGTAGTGATCATTTTTCTTTGTTACTTTAATTATGCATATTTATTAATTTAATGTATAGTTAATTTCTTACTCTTATAACTTTATATACTTTTATATGTATATATAATTATTCGTTTAATTTTAATTATCAAATAAAAACAAACCCTCCTATCCATATTATAGGGTTGAGAACTTTATTAAAAATATGATTCATTTTTACATTTTTTGTATTCATTTTTCTTCTTTTAAGCCTTTACTTTTTAAAATTATTATATTAACTTCACCCTACTTTTTTATTTTTATTTTTTGTATTTGGTAGCTTTAATTATAAAAAATATACTGCCTTTTATTTAAAACAAGTTACTGGGCTAAAATCTCGTCTGGACCGCCCCACGGGGGCCCCCATCCCACATCGGGATATGAGTAGTAATGTTAATGGTTTATAAGGATACATATGGGTTGACTACAACAACAAAGCCTTCCACTTTTAAGCCCAAGTGAGGATTGAGGGCTTAAAGTGGTTAGTTTTCAAGGCTAAATGGTTTGAGAGCTTAAAGTGGTTAGTAGTAATGTCATGTGTTTGTTGTATTTTAGAAAAAATTGTGTATTTATTGTATTAAAAAAACACGATGTATATGAGTATATCTACTACATGACAAACCCTTAAACAAAAGATCACTGATGAATAATTCCTTATGTCAAACGAAAAATAATTCTTACATAATTGTTGCCGCATAATAGAAAATCAATTAGCTGAAAGTTGACATATTAATCTTTTATCTATCTTGAATGCACCTGCAAAATGAGTTTTTGTGTAGATATAAGACCAGATATATGTAGATATACATATAAATCAAAGGTAAATTGACAAGTAAACAAATTAAAAATAAATGTACCTTGTGGACTTTGAATTGTGAGCGTCTTTCTTTCATAAAGCTGAAGTCGTCTATTATCTTATCAATAGAAAATGTATCAGCAATCTCCCTTTCAATATTAACAATCAAGTAGCTCCGTAGAAACTCATCAGACATACTACTACAAAGTCTAGTCTTCACAATTTTCATTGCTGAAAAGGCTCTTTCACTTGTAGCAGCTGAAACTGGAAGAGTTTTTTTTTTTTGAAACTGGAAGAGTTAAAATAAGACGGATTAATCTATCAATCAAATGATATATTTCCGACTTTCCAGTTTCACATAATCCCTTACATAAGTCAGAAATTGAACTTGCATTATTCAAGTTTGTGTGGCTGAGAACATCTACCTCATAGTGTTCCAACTCCTGTCTTAGATGAATTCTTTCTTGTGTGGAGAAATCAGAAGGGTAAAACTTTGTTGCCAATCTACATATGTCATTAACATCGAAAGACTTGTATGAATTTCTTGGGTCCAATGAAACACTCAAAGATAAAAGCTCTGTGACTTGCTCATTAAACCTAGAGTTCAGTTCTTGCAACTGACAGTCAACAGAAGCAATAAACACAACAACTCGATAATGATGCTCAACGGTTACACTGTCTTTCCTATGATGAGAACGGATGATATCAATATAAGTTCCATTCATATCAGGGACTGGAATGCAATGACTCTCACAGAAGGAAACCACATCTTCTAACAATGGTTGCCACTTTTAATCTCTCAATTTTTGAACCAATGTCTTCGTAGTAGAAACAAGAGTCAAAGCATTACTAATATATTGTGACTTCAATTGCAGAGCTTGACAGAGCATGTCAGTTATCTTCATAATTTCCCTCATCACATGCATTGCAATCACAAAATCAAATGATAATAATTGCCTTAAAGCATAAATTGCATCACCTTTTTGAGAATATGTTGAACCATTAATGACGATGTCATCTAACACCACTCTAGTTGGGCCAAATAACTCCATCAAGCTACAAATTGATTGATAATGTGAACCCCATCTAGTATCTCCTGGTCTTTGCAAAGATCTTATCTGATTCACTTTCAAGTTCTTCAATTTCAGCTAGGTGTGAAATTTGAGCAAGCTGAGCATCTTGTAGTTGATCATTCCGCTTGCAAGAAGAACCAATGACATTTACAATAAAATTAAAGTTCTTGAAAAAGGTATGTACCTCAGACACATCCTTAGATGCTGCAACTAGAGCCAACTGCAATTGATGAGCTAAACAATGCACATAATAAGCATACGTGCATTCCTTCAAAAATAGAGCTTGTAAACCATTCCACTCTCCACGCATATTACTAGCTCCATCGTAACCTTGACCTCGAATATCTTGAACATCAAGCTTATGATATGCCAAAGAAGACATGATCTCATTCTTTAAAGTCAAGGCTGTTGTGTCTTTGACATGAACTAAGTCTAAAAATCTTTCCCTGGCATAACCATTCCGATCAACAAACCTCAAAACAATAGCCATTTGTTCCTTTTTAGACTCATCTCTAGCCTCATCAACTATCAAGCAGAATTTTGCTTCTCCGATCTCGTCGTGTATTGCTTCTTGCACATTTTTAGAAAAAACTTGTAAAATATCCTTCTGAATGTCTGGGGATGTATACTTTGCATTTTTTGGTGCATTTTCCAATACTACTTCACCAACATCCTTGTTGTAGGATGCGAGAAGTTTGATCAACTCCAGAAAATTACCTTGATTTCTTGAATCAAGTCTTTCATCATGACCGCTGAATGCACCAACTTGAAATGTGAGCCACTTAACTGCCTCAATTGAAGTCTTCAGCGGTAATCTGTTACTAATTACTTGCTCAGATGTTTGCTTATGTATAACAGTCTCTATATGACCTGATACATTCTTTAGATTTTCATAGCATTTCACGGAATATTTATGTGCAGACCCAGAATTCTTACCTTCATGGTTGACAAAAGGACAATCTTTACCAATATTCACTTTCTTCCAATTGTTGAATCCTTTTGTAATAAAGGTATCCGACCCACTTCCTTCAGTGGGATTTTTAGGGAAAAGATAACATGGAAAGCAAAATACAGTATCTTTTACCTCAGAATATTCCAACCAAAAGAAGCTTTTAAACCAAGCTGCTTGAAACTTGCGTTGACGACTAATAGGACCAGAAAATGGATAATTTGACTTTCGAAGTTGATAAGGCCCAAGTTTAATGTAAGCTCGTCTTACCTCATCCCTTTGCTCACTTGAATAATCATAAATTGGAGGTCGTAAGCCAGGATCACGAATCAAGGAATCAATATTGAACTTCTCAGGCTCTAACAATTCAATATTTTCATATCGAGCTGATTTGAAAGACGGCTCTCCCTCATGAAAAGATTGACTAGGAGGATTTGATGTATCAATTGGCTCATTATCGCTTCGTAATTGTTGTGTATCAATTTCGAGACTTCTCTTTGGCTTAAAAAATGAATCTATTTTTCTTACTCTCTTCATAATGAATCTGAAAAACATAAACGATGTTTACATAATAAGTCATAATGAAAGAGGTGATTATCACAAGGATTATAAATTTTCATTATATAAATATATTAGGAAGTATTCTATAACAAAGCAAACCAACCAATTCACATAAAATAATATACACACAAAACCTATTAAAACATATTATCACAAGTATAATCAATTACTAAAAATAGTTATAATATTTGCTTATTATACTTAAATTCAATCTCTAAATTTAAAGAAAAAACCACTCATAATTAACTTCTAAATTCTAAAGAAAGAAAAAAAATAAAGATAGTTACACCTTAAACACGAACCGCAAAGGACTAACAAAGAGAAAAAAACTAAATCAAAAATAATTTAATCGGTCAATGATTTGAATATCTATTCACGAAAGAAAAAAAGTGAGACCTTTTTGTATGTAGAATCGTAGACTCCTGTGTTGAAAAAAGAAATAGTTCAGACTTCGGAGAAGACTGCTGCACTCCGCTGCTGCTTTCTCTAAACTACTTGTCGCTCTCTCTTAAACTAATATAATGCCTCCCACTCCTCTATTTCAATAAATAATATTTTATTTCTCCACTCTTATCTCAGTTCTGTTGCCCGTAAATCAAGTACAAAGATATATAAAAATTTCTCTCACATATTTACCAGATACCCCTAACTCCGCCTCTGTATGTAATACCTTCATACCACATCGGGATATGAGTAGTAATGTGAATGGTTTATAAGGATACATATGGGTTGACTACAACAACAAGGCCTTCCACTTTTAAGCCCAAGTGAGGATTAAGGGTTTAAAGTGGTTAGTTTTCAAGGCTTAATGGTTTGAGAGCTAGGTTGTTGGACGGTTACCCATATGGGGTGTTACACGGTCGGCCTGGGGCTGTCCGGACCAAAGAGAAATTTGTGTGCTGAAATCAGCCCGACCGCCCCTCCGGACCAATTTGCGTGTAGAATTCAATCTCGATCGCCCCATAGGGGCGGTTCGAATGAGCTTTTACCTATGTTATAAACAAAATGGTATAAGTTCACCTATATTATCAAAATGCTCTATAAAGTGGTGAAATAGGTCAATAGTTGCATGAAGTAAAGGTTGTAACACCCCATATGAGCAACTGTCCAACAACCTAGCTCCCAAGCCATCCGGGCTTGAAAACTAGCCATTTTAGGCCCTTAATCCTCACTTGGGCTTAAAAGTGGAAGACCTTGTTGTTGTAGTCAACTCATATGTATCCTTATAAACCATTCACATTACTACTCATATCCCGATGTGGGATGGGGGATTACAAAGGTAAATAGAGACCTTATAATTACATTATTTCACCACTTATCAAATTCATCATTGAACTAAGAAAACTGCAAGGCCAACTCTTGATATCTCAGCTAGTGCTTTAGGGTCAAAAGTTCGCATAGGTGGGATCCCTGTACCACGAAACTTAGCATGCCGGGTTGTACTCACTCACAGACTAACATCGAACATCACAGCTGGAGACCCCATACCACATGTGAAACGACTTATAATATTAAAGGACTCAAGGTCCCCTCGAAGGCTCCCTCTACGGTGACACTCGAAGTGCTGAACCGAGCTATCCCTTGTAGCCAAGTCCACTACCATTAATGCTTGTCTAAAATGTAGGCAAACAATCAAGAACCATAAATATGTGTGAATACGTTAGGAGTGTCAACACTGGATACGCCGCACCACATCTCCACCCTTTTCTATAGCTCAACTCACGCCAAATCGTAAGATGCCGAATCGTAAGATGACTCTGATGTGTAATACTTTGCACCTATCGTGACGGAACTCGAACAACTAGGACACCCCTTTTGTTGCTTCGTGCCTATGATCCCAGTAGCACTTGCAAACCAAAGGCCAACGTTAGGCACCACATACCCAAACTGTTGGAGTCATTGCCAAGTTTCCTTTGCAGCGTGCAAACCTAAAGGTGTGCCAGCGTGCAAACCTAAAGGTGTGCCCAATTCTTGTTAGGCCCGAGCAAATTCCTCCATTATTTAAGGAGTAAACATGATTAATAAAAAGTTTAACATGATTTTCAAACAATTCACCGTCCACTACATTTAACTTCATAAATTAGCTAAATACTATGACTTTAAATCATCATTACTAGTGGCAGATAGAGGTTATGAGTTGGGGGGTTGGTAATAAAAAGTTATTAGTGTTATAGCTTTATTTATATAAAGTAGTAAAAGTAATATATAAAATGATGTAGTGGAATTTATTTTGTATTATAAACATTTGCAATCTTTTTTTTTTCAATATGTTTCATTTGACTTGTAGTAAAATTTTTAGATATAAAATATATCCTATTTATTTGTGATTTTGCTAAAATTTTATTCTTTTTCTTCATTTATTTAGCTATTTTGTCTAACAAAAAATGTTGCGTATAAAAAAGGATTAATTAGAAACTGAATCACTCAAACTAATTACGATTAGCTTAAGGATCAATTTAATAATTTATTGATTGAAAAAAAAATCAACCAAGTCCCCACAAGTTTAGGTCCGCCACTGCATATCTAACCTGTTTATCTAGGGTTAGGGGTGACAATGGGTTGGGTTCGGGTCAGGTGAAGCTTCACCCGCACCCATCACCTGTTTCACCCGAACCTGGCCCTTCACCCATTAAGGTTCACCTGAATCCAAACCCGCGGGTGAAACAGGTGGGTCGGGTGATAAACGAGTGAGATTTTTGTTGTATGTTTTATAATAATTTTTAGAAAAATTAGAGGTTGATTGTAATTTATAGTAACTTTTGGGAGCAAAGTGTAATTTATATAAATTTTTTGTGAGTTTGACTGAAATTTTTAGTAAAAGTTGAGGAGTATTATCATATTTTTTGAAGTTTTTTTAAATAAAACTGTAAACGGGCAGAGGCGGATTCAAAGGGGGGCCGGAGGCACCGGCCCCCGCGAAACTTTTGAAAATTTGTCAAATGCTCTTATAAATTTTTGAAAAAAATGCAAAATTACATAATATTTTAAAGAGTGAGTGTCAAAAATTTTTTTGCCCCCGAGACAAAGCTCCTGGATCTGCCACTGTAAACGGGTGATATAACCGTCTCACCCGTCACCTATTTTTCACCTGTTTATTTTAAATTTTCACCCATTTATATGGATCGAGTAAACAGATAAATCGATTGACATTGACACCCCTATATATTTATCCCATTTAATCCGATTCAAACAAAACATTTTGACAGCCTATTTTATTTTTTTTAAAGCACAATTCTGATAGTATAACTTACGAGAACCGCCGGTCCGGAATCTAGACCTATAGTCACATGTCCAATACCATCTCAATTATCTGACCTTAATTATGTAAAAATATGATTTATGTTCTTTACATATCATTAGTTATAGAGACGGTTGACGTAAAACCACTGGCGGAAACTTAACGGCAGCCATGCAGGGGGGAGTGTGGGGTCCACCTTGACGACTAACACGCAACCACGCGCCACTTTTAGGTAGAGAGAGATCATGGTTGAACTTGAATAGAGGAGGAGGAGGAGGTGCGAAAACTCTCACGGGGCGGGACACGCGTACGGGTCTCTCGGCTGATGGCAATAGAGAGCGCGCGACTTCCAATGAGATGGATGGACCCACAATGGATTGACCAGTATTCTTTGTTTAATTTTCTCAAATTATAAGCTGGACTACTACTATTAAAGATCACTAAATACATACCCATGTTAATATCGCATATCATATGGACTATTTTATTTAATTTTAAATTCTTTTTTTATTCTTTTTAGTAAAAGCAAGAATGCGTTTTCAGAATTCGTTCTCTGTTCGTCTCTCTCTTTTTTCTTTCTCTCATCTCTCTCACTCTGTAGTCTTTAATTAGCAACAACAACAGCAGTCCCTCTTTTTCCTTCTCTCTTCTTCTCCTCTATAAAGTGACAAAATTAAATGGTGGTGTGGAAGAAACGAGAACCGAGAAAAGGAAAGACCATCTCTGGACATATACAGATAGATAGAGAAAGGGAGGGAGAAACGAAGAGGGAGACTGCTGGCGGTGTTGGAGTTCTTCTTTTTTCTGTGCATCGTCTCGTCCTCTTCTTCAGCCTCCTTTCTTTTCACCTTTGTTGAAGATTCCCGGGGTGAGTGCACAAACTATTCTTCCTTTTCTGTTCATTTATGCTCTTGGTTTGTGTAATTGTTTCTTCACATCTTCCCGTTTTCGCTTGAGGATTTTGTGGAGCTTTGTTTTTGGTTTGCTGCCTATGTTGTTGTTTTACCTTTGTTTTTGGTGGTTTATTCTAATGATTTTTATGAGTAAATAGTCGTTAAAGGCTGTGAGTTTTTTTTTATTTTATTCTAAAAATCATGAATGTGAGATGAATATTTCCCCTGT
Organism: Limonium bicolor; assembly: GCA_023374045.1. NCBI lineage: Eukaryota > Viridiplantae > Streptophyta > Magnoliopsida > Caryophyllales > Plumbaginaceae > Limonium > Limonium bicolor. Next base: position 56,599,862 of record CM041778.1, read on the forward strand.
GGTGATTGTGTGCGAAAATTAGAACTCTTAAGTGTAATTTTGGGGGTTATGTAGGGATTGGCTATTTCCAAGGGGTTGATTTGAAGTGTTTTAATCAACAATGTATGTGTTGAATGTCTTGTTTTGGATTCCTCTTAGTGGTGGTCTGCTCACAGCTGACATACTATGTTTTTTTTAACTTTGTATCACCTGTTGTTTGGAGATATACATATATGTAATGTAGCCCTTATGCTGCTCAAATTTTAATTCTAGTTTCATGGGTGTGCAGCTGCAGAGCAGAACTTTATTACTAGGTGCTGCTAGCTAGATTTCAATGATCTAGAGTTGTTCCAAAGTTATTTTATTACATCTCGACTCTTGTAGTGTGCGTTGATGATATGAGGCTATATTGTGTCTACTAGTGTGTTGTCTGAGGTATTCAAACAAGAGGCTTGAAAAGTTAGAATGGAAGAAATGTATCACTAGTGCGGGAAAGACGTACAAAAATGGCAAGTTAATGTGACTTCTCTTCTTTCATTTATTGTGGATGAAAAGTATAGCTTGTGGTTTAAATAATCAGCTCATAAATGGTCTCTTTTTTATGATTTATGCTTTCTCATATCTAGGAGAAATATGAATGCTTGCGTGCTGGATCCTGAATTTGGTATAACCAGTTCATCAGACAAGAGATTCAAGAGACATACGAGTATTAAATGTTCTTCCAAATATGTGAAAACTGTTGTTAATCAAGCTGATGAGTAATGTATGTGTCATGCTGTTGTCATTATGTAGGCTCTGAAGCTAGTGTTTTCAAAAGAAAATGCCGTTAAGGAAGAATTTCCTTCAAAGATTGAGGGTGAAGGTGTACCATGCTTGCTTGCATTTTGTTCTTTTGGTTCTCCGCATCCTTACTGTTTATCCCCTTTGGACGTTGACTTGTTGAAGAGAAGCTGTTTTTGTCAAACGTATATAGTCTTGCTACACAATGGTCCTGTGTACAACTTCTCGCAAAATCCATAAGAAATTTGTGCCCAAGGCTCAGAAATATGTTTCTATTGTTTGTCATCTTTTAATATATACAGGAATTTTTCTTTTAGCCATTTGTAAGTCTTAGTGATTTTTTTATACCTGTCGGTGTGCATACTGATGATGCATGCTTAACCAATCAAAATGTTGTGTGTCATTCAAAGAAACAGTCAAGTAGCATATCAGCAACAAAACATTTAGTGAAAAATAGGAGGAAAAAGATAGAGATCAAAGAGGTGTTTTGGTGGATGCTGTTGGAAACGAAAGAGACATGATTTGGGAAGTGTTGAAAGACACAGGGAAAATTTGAGTTAATGTAGGTACATGTCGGGCCTGTTCTTTGGATAAGTTTTTGGTTTACAAAGCCTGGTTGTATCTTAACCTCTGATGCATAGCATCAAAGATATTATATTCCGTCAGATTTGCTAAGGGCATCACGCCCAATGCCTATATCTGATGTACCTCATCTTTACAATTATTGACTGATAATGCAGTTTTTGGAGCCAATTTATCATCTCATATTTGTGTTATCTCTGGTTGATGATTCCGGGGTGTTTACTTTCTGAGTACTCTTTATTACTCTTGGTGATGTATTACGGTTGTTGCATCCATAGATATTAGTTGTAGTTATGGGTTGTTCATCTGATTTAGAATGTCAGTTGCATGTCCCATGTAGATTCATCATGATTGAAATGAAACCTTTAACTTCAAATTTGAGTGACATATTTAGGTTGTCTACAGTATGACTATTTCCAATTTAACAGTTCGGATTTTGTTTAAGTGGCTAATTTAAAGTTTTCTTAGTGTGTAAATATTAATATTTAAAAGCTGAGATCCATGGTATGCTAATTTTCAGATTGTCACTCTATCAACTGTTCCGAAGAAGTTTAAAGAAGCCTCATTCTGCTCAGATTTTAATTGTTAGTTCCAACAAAAATATCTGGACCGCTGAATAATTTTCTAAAAACCTGCCCACTTTATTGCAAAGTTGGTGTTTTAGACATCAAATTGAAAAAGACCCAGGTGGCATTCTCTGTGGGCTTGATATCTGTTAACATCGTCAGAGTGATGGGAATTTAATTGAAGCCATGCAACATATCAATGGGAAAAGAGGGAGATGGATAAGTGATGAAACATGTGCGGAGAAGTAATAAAATCCACATCCATATAACTGCTTCTCTTGTTTTTGTGGATAAGAAAGTGGGATAAATATATGTTGCAGTAAACATCCTGGATGTTTCCTTCTTATGGTTTGTGCATTCTCTTTGTTTGGATGGAAGAATGGCAATGAATTCTTAGGCCCAAAAAATTCAATATTAGAAGTGATATTCAGACAAATGTGAAAACAAGGTTAATGTGGCTGACTGATGTATGTGATCTTATAACTGAGAAGAAAGAAAAGTATTGTTTTTGAGTCGCTTGCATTTGCTTTGTGGCTCTTATCCTCTTTCTTAGGCAACAATGTCAAAATGTAAACTTTTTCTTTATGCTGTAGTTACAATATGTTGTCTGCTCATCATCTCAAGATTCAATATTAGGACTAGAGGTTTTTTCACTTCTAGTCGTCTTGTGCTACGACTATTATCAAACAATTTGCTACCGGTGCGAAGTTCTCTATCTAAGTCTTTAGGCTGATTCTTTCTTTCATGTGGCTCTACCAAGTTTTCAAATGCGTGCATCAGGCGCGTGCTTCACATTATTGTCGATGCACTTAGTAGGAAGCATCTGATGCATTATGCCTTGTGCTGTCGGTGATGCGAATCTGATGCGCACATTTTGTTACCATGTCTCGCATCATACACATCTGGGACAGAAGCCTCAAAGTTGGGTTTTTGTTGGGGTTTTACTGACAGAACTGGTGCAAATGTCTTATACTTTTGGTCCTTTCTTTAGGCCTTGGTCCTTTTTTAGGCCTTGTCCTTTCTTTAGGCCTTGGCCCTCAGAAGACTTTTAGCTTTTGACTAATCTGAATTCTGATCCTTTTGCCTCAGACTCCTAGACTAGTGGATCTTTTTTTTTGTGGATAGTTGATCACTTGGCTAATCATAGACGTCTCTGCCAACATGTATGACACGTGATCTTTTTGGATTCCTTTTGGTGGTTTTATCACTGTGTATCCATGTCTAGAAAAATGGATGATTATATATGGTTGGTTTAAACATTAATGATTATTAAGGCTTTGGCCTAATAAATCTTGTCTTCGTATATGTGTGTAAAACTGTTAGAAATGTGATCATTTTAGCCTCATACCTTTAGTGTTTATATCAGGATCACTATCACTAAGGTACATGTGTTTTATTCAATTAAATTTTGATTTTATACTTATGTCACGTTTATGCTTATCTTGAGGTTTAAACTGTCTGTTGTGTACATGATGCCCATGCATCATTGCATTGCATATCACGCATCTAACTGATCACATCTGTGTGCATCTTGCATTTAACAATGGGGGTTCTTCCTATGTGGGTGACAAGTGTCTTGCATATGAATTTTTTTTGTCTTGCGAAGTTTTAACTCTCCATCTTTAACTTTTCTTCCAAGAAGCTTTCAGCCTTGTATCAGTATGTGTCATTGGCTTGGAATTGATAATGTGAAGAGTTCTGTCCAGTAGTCCATTAAGCTCTTCCGTTTATGAGCTTGTGAATCAATAACTTTCCTTTCTCATATATGATTCTTTTTAACTTCTGGTTTAACATGTTTTAGAAACATTTTGACAACATTAATTTGTTCCATAAAGAACATCCGGTTGATTTTTGAGTATTTTCAATCATTCTGACATATTATGGAGAGCACCTCTTTGTCACCCTATTAACCAATCAATAACTTTCCTTTCTCGTATATGATTCTTTTTAACTTCTGGTTTAACATGTTTTAGAAACATTTTGACAACATTAATTTGTTCCATAAAGAACATCCGGTTGATTTTTGAGTATTTTCAATCATTCTGACATATTATGGAGAGCACCTCCTTGTCACCCTATTAACCCTCTCAACCTTTCCTTTCCTTTTCACAGCTGTTGAACCGCCACCGTTAGTCTAGGAAATAGTGCATTATTATTTCTGTAATTAATTAGGTTCTTATGTTTGTTCAGCATGTAATTAATTGTACCTGTTCAGTTATTTATATTTCTTAGATGGACACTTCCAAGGTGTCTCTTCCCTTAGGTTATCTAGACCCTTACATACGTGCCTATGAATATAGGACTGTATATCTCATTTCTGACACAGTAAACTACATGGTATCAGAGCCTTGACCTACCCTTTCCTCTTTCCGGCTGCTGCCAGCTTCTTCATTCTTATCCCTAAACACTGCAGCCTCTTTAATATCTGGTTATGCTTCCAGCTCTATATCTCCAGCACCGAACCTTTTCTTTCTGAGCACCTTTGCCCCATCTTGGTGTTCTTTTCTCCTGTGGTGCTCTCAGTTCACCTCTCTCCCTAGTGCATCTCCAATCTTCTTGCACTAATTCTATCTTCTAGGTGTCTCCACCCTCTCTTTATTAATCCAGTGTGAGTCTCTCCACTAAGGATTAAAAATGTCAAAGGAAGATACTTCAATTCTGCATCAAGTCACCCATACCACTCCACCATTGTAAGTGCTGCTGCTGCCCTCACACTTCTGAAGTTCGACCTACCCCCGGTCCATTCATCCTATCATCTTAATGGATCAAACTACCTTGGTTGGTCCAAACTGGTGAACACTCTTCTCCGTGGCAAAGACCTTGATGATCACCTTACAAATCAAAGCCACCAGAATGGGACAATGATGCTGAGTGGCAGAAAATCATGTCAATATTCGTGCCTGGTAATGGAACTCTATGGACCCAAATATTAGTAGCACACGTCTTTATCTAGATACTGCAAAAGAAATTTGAGATTTGATACAGCAATCCTACTCTTCATCCCAAGACGGTGCCTTTGTCTATGATTTGTGGCTTCAAACCTTAACTCTCAAGCAAGGTACTCGATCTGTCACAAATTATGCTTCTCATCTCCAGCGGCGATGGCCCGAACTTGATCAGTACCAAACCTTTACTTGGTCACGTGCTGCTGATGCCACTCATCACTAAAAGTATCTGAATTGGCAGCAGCTGTATTGTTTCTTATCCGGCCTAAATCCAGAATATGATCAGGTTCGTGCTCAATTCCTTAACAACACTCCTCTTCCAGCTTTGCCCTCTGCCATAGCTATTGTAAAAACATGAAGAGAGCAGACACAACATCATGTTGGACATTAGGACAGTGGACAACACAACTCTAGCTGCTTGCTAATACAGCTTCTACTAAGACACCTAAAGAAAAGAAGAAAGGTGGTGTGATCATTGTAAGCAGTCTAATCACAGCATTGGTTAATCCTGGAAGTTGTATCCTCTCCTACAGATAAGCAAAAAGGTCAAGGTAAACATGGTCCTAGTGATGGACGCACCAATTTCTGCCTCTTCTACATATGAAAACTCTGCACCCTCATTTGTGTCTCAAGAAGAAATACAACAACTTAGAGCAATCCTGCAATCTCTTTAAACCCTTAATGATTCTGGTCATTGCTCTCTTGCTCTGCAAGCTACACCCTCTACCAATTTTTGTCTTAATGCTTCAGAACAGTCTCCACATTCAGATTGGATCTTGGGTTCAGGTGCTACCTCACATACGAGCTCTACCTCATCTTTACTTACACATTATCATCCTTTCTAATGGCACGCCTACACGTGTTGCTGGACACGGCAATGTCATACTTTCTAACCAACTACTTTTGAAAAATACCTTACATGTTCCCAAAGTATGTCGATTAAAAAAGGCTCTCTATGGCCTCAACTCAACTGGTCCCCTTGAGCTTGGTTTGACCGATTCATCAATGTTGTTTGAGTTGCAGGTTATAGACAAAGTTAGGACGATCATACGTTGTTTTTCAAAGATTCTCGCAAAGGGGCAGTCATTATCCTTCTTTGTTGATGACTTCATTGTTACTGGTAATGATTCAACAGAGAGACAATGTCTTGAAAATTAGCTCAAATCAAAATTTGAGATGAAGTCTCTTGGCTCTCTCAAATATTTCCTTGGAATTGAAGTTGTTAGGTCATCTCAAGGCATCTTTATCAGTCAACTATAGTATATCACAGACCTTCTAAGTCGGACAGGCAAGAGTGGGTGTCAACCAGCTACTTCACTGCTGGATCTCAATCATAAGATTGGTAGTGCTCACGATGAGCCTAAGGTTGATTCATCTATGTATCAGCGTTTGTGTGGTAAGTTGATATAACTTTCCCATACTAAACCTGATATTTCCTTTGCCATAAGTGCCTTAAATCAGTTCTTGCATGACCCAAGAAAACCGCATCTAGAAGCTGCCTATAGGGTTCTACACTACTTAAAGGGGACTCCAGGTCAAGGGATCTTGTCAAAAGAGGGGGGAACAGCTAACTCTTCAAGCCTTATTTGATGCTGATTATGGTGGCTCTTTGGCTGACCGACGGGCCACTAAAGGGTTTTGTGTGTTCCTGGTAGGAAATCCTGTGACATGGAGAAGCAAAAAAACAAAATGCTGTGGCTTGATCCTCAGCAGAATCTGAGCTGAGAGCTCTTTCACATGGTCTATGTGAGCTTCTTTGGATCAAAATTATTCTATATCATTAACGAATCAAATGGAAAGGTTCCATGGAGTTAAGATGTGACCATAAGTCTACAATCAGCATAGCTCACAATCCTGTCCAGCGTGATCGAACCAAGCACATTGAGGTTGACCGGCATTTCATCAAGGAGAAGATTGAAGGAGATCTAATTGATCTAAGCTATATCCCCTCTGAAGAGTAGATTGCAGATGTGTTTACTAAACCTCTCCATAGGTCTAGATTTCAAAATCTTATCTTCAAGCTGGGCATGTAAGACTTTTACAGACCCAGCTTGAGGGGGAGTTTAGAACATGCACCATTAGTCTAGGAAATAGTGCATTTATTATTTCTCTAATTAATTAAGTTCTTATGTCTGTCCAGCATGCAATTAATTGTTCTTGTTCAGTTATTTATATTTCCTAATCAGACACTTCCAAGGTGTCTCTTCCCTTAGCTTATCTAGACCCTTCCATATCTGCCTGTAAATATAGGGCTGTATATCTCATTTCTGATCATTAAACACTGAATAAACACCGTGAACTGCTGCAGCTTTGTAAAACCAGATCTATACTCTCCACTAGAGATGTGTAGGTTCTGATGATAGATATGGTCAAAAAATAATAATTACATCATTAGGGTAAATTCTCATTTTGCTAGCTGTTACCCAGTTGAATATACCGATTGAGGCTTATGTAGACTAAAGAGGCAGATATGCTACTGTCATCCTAATCTCATTTTTCTCCAAACCAGATCTATACCCAGTTGAATATATCGATTGGTCTGCAAAAACCAAAAAGTTGATACAGGGAATGTAAAAAGTTGGTTACTGCGTTGGGTTCTGATTTGAATATCCTAGTTTTAAATATGGTGTCTAAGTTAAACTTACTCTTTAACCATTGAAATGAACCCTCACTTTTGTTTCTCAAATCCACGAAATCCTGAACTTTGTCAAAATCTTATTCTCTTCCGTTCCAATTCTTCAGCACACATACAAAGATAAACAAGTGTGTGTTTTCTGCATGAACTTCACAATTTTTTGGTGCTATGCCTATGATTGCAGGCTCACCATGGCCATGTACACTGGCAATTTTGTCATTCTGTGCCAGTTACTGATGGGGAGGAAGATTGGCCGCTCTAAGTTCTTGTGGTGTTGATATGCGTTGGGTGTGTTACTTGTGTTAGTGCGTGTGGCTATTTATTTTGTGTGACTTATGTTTGTTTGGGTGTGTTGACCATATTCAGGTCGTGTTTGTGATGAACAGTTATGACCTCGGTGAATTTTGGGGTCTTTCTCATGTCCACCATCTTAGGTTTCAAGTCTCCTTCAAGCTGACATGCTAACCCACTATAACACGCCCACCTACAGCCATACCTCCACTACCCTGCCCGCAACCTTAATTACCAGTTTCACAGGTGTGTGATGTTTTGTTCCCAACAGTACTCTCAATTTGTGAAGAAAACAATCTGCAAAGAGAAATGAGAATTAAGGTTAGTTTTAATTTGGGAAGAAAACAATCTGCAAAGAGATGAGAATTAAGGTTAGTTTTTAGTTTTGGTTTGAAAGCAAGCTATTAAGGAATTCTAATTGAGCAATAGTTTGAGATATTGATGTCAAAGAGGGAGACAGTTTGGAGAAGAGATTTGGGAAGCAAGGATTACAGTAGAACCCCTTAGTGTTTGATTTCTCCCCCTTCTCATCTTCATCGCTCTACCCATCTGCTTTCTGTCTCCCTTGTTTCACATTGCTGTGTGCTCACTGTTGCACTATGCTTCAGTCTGGATCTTTGCAGTTTTTGTGTCTGTACGCAGTGTTCTGTATGGTTAATGTGAAAATCTGAAGCAAATTGTTATTGATCTGTGTTAAGTGAGATTCTAAGTAGCTGATTATGGTATCGACAACTTTGCTCTCATGAAACCTCATTTCTTTGAGTTAGCTTGTGATGCGTTTCGAGGACATCAACCTCCCAAGCCTCAATGTGAGGAACTTTTTATTAATTTCCAGATACTTTCCAACTCATCCGCTTCTAACATAAGTAGCCGGCAACTCAGTAACCAACTCCAACAAGTTGCTAAACTACTAACAGAAAGTACTAACAGAAAGACAGCTAGGATAGGAGCAGTACAATTACAAACTAACCCCTCCTAACATACACTTGACCAAAACGCTTATTAAAAGCAGGCGTAACATCACCCCCCTCCTGGACTAACACCTTGTCCTCAAGGTGTAAATTGGGAAACTGTTCCTTGAGAACAGAAACAACTTCCCAAGATGCATCAAAATCAGGTGAATCCTTCCAACGAACCAGAGCCTCTAGTTCTTCATTCTCTCGCTGTCTGTAATCCAGAATTTCAGCTGGCTGTACTTGCAACTCAAGTTCACTAGTAAGCCCCGGAGGCAGCTGAGAGCAACTGGGAACAGAAGGAGGAAGGGCCTTACGAAGTTGGGACACATGAACAGTAGGGTGTATCTGAAAAACCGAATTGGGGGACCAAGGTAATTAGAGGTACAAATACATACACAGGAGGAATAAGGGGACCTCTAAGGAGGAGGTGCGGTGCAGCGAGTATTGTGTCAGGGTAGTGCTGGAGCGACTACCAATTTTGTGGCATGCTTTGTCTGTGTGTGCTGGGCTGTATGCCTTTTCTGTTAGTAGCTAGCTATTTAAGGAAAGTTAGTATCGAGTGTTAGGCATCTCTGGAATTGTCTTGTTGTTGGCCACATTTGTGGATATTGGCAGGCTACGCCTGATTTACTCCTTTTGGCAGGGAACCCTTCCCTAATCTATCCTCTTTACTACTATTTTATTGCCTATCTCTACTCTCAATGAGAACTATCCTTTCTGGGTTGTCTTAAATTGTCGTATTGTGTGTGCTACTGTGGTATGGTTTCATCAATTGGTATCAGAGCCATTGGTCCTGATTTTGGTGGCGTTGAGCCCCCACGAACTTAAGGAAATACTTGAGAGGTTGCAGAGGAACGTGAGAGAGTTGGAAGAACTTACTTCACGATGGAAAGCAAGAAGAACTATTACAACACTTAAGGTTGAAGCTGGGCGAGTGGAGGAAACAACGGAAAGGGGAACGAAACAAGTTCTCAAGGAGATAAAAGGTGAACGGCCGCCCACAAGGAGCAACAGAAAGAGGGACACAAGGAGGAAGAAGACGGCGGGAACCAATACAGGTCAGACACAAGGGAGACCGAAGGTACAAAAGTATTCCCTAAGTTCTAATATGAGGAAGAACGGAGTGAAAAGTGAGAAGGAAAGAAAGCAAGGTAAGATTAAAAGAATGAGAAGGGCCAAGAGGAACCGATGTAAAAAGAGGAGGAAACGGAGGACGGTCATCTTGCTGGAGAAAAGGACAAAAGTGGGTACACCTGCTGCAGGAAATTCGAGTAGGAGAACGGTGCACCGATCCTGGCCAGAATTCCTCAGGAAGGGCGAAAGACACGTCAGACAAAAGAAGAAGAAGAGAGGGCTCCAGAGAAGGAAGATCACGCACCCAAGAGAGCCTAGAATCACGGGACGACGACGTTGGTTCCTGGATGAGGATGGGAAGTTGAGCGAAGTAGATGACCATCAACACACAATTCAAAAATTCGGAAATGGAGGGTTAAAGCCAGAAGTGAGAACAGAAGTGATGCTGTTAAATCCAGAACCAATGCTAGAGACGATGAAGAATGCTCAAGAGGTTGAGGAAAAGAATGCAGCGATTGATCGGATTTCAAAATATAATCCGGAGAAATCGACCTCCTGGTCTGGGTCCAAACCACTGCGGCTCACAGGGTGTGATCTGCGACACGTTCCAGCGGAGAAAACGACTGGTTCACCATGGAGAGAGGAGACAGCAGCGCTACGGGGACGCGAGGTTTCTCGAGTGAATCGGGGCCTGCACCAGTGGGTTCTTCGTTCTCCGCTGGGTCGTCATCTTCTGGGGGGGCGCGTTCACAAGAGGAGAGAGGAGACGGGCCTTGGGCTTGTGCTACAGTTGCGTTGGGGGGTTAAGTGGTACCCAGGCCACAAATGCAAAACGGCTGGACTACGCTTATTAACACCTCAGGAAGAAGAGGAGCCCGTCATCGAATCTGACCCAGAGAAAAGGAATGGGAGCAGACCGTCAGTGAAGAAAATACTCAGGCAACCCAATCTCAGCTGTCGCTACTGGGAATCTCAGCGAAACGGTCGATGACATTGAAAGGAAAAATAGATGGCGTTGATATTCTGGTTCTTGTAGATAGTGGAGCGACGCACAATGTCGTGGCACTCAAGACGGTTGCGCAATTGGGGCTGGAAATTGTTGATACAACACCTTTTGGAGTTAGGTTGGGAGTTGGCGGTTGGATTAGCGGCGGTGGAGTCTGCGAAGGGGTGGAGTTCGTTATTCAGGAAGGGCGATTCAAGCAGGATCTTTCCCTCTTAACCTGTTCGAAGTAGACGCAATCCTAGGTATGGACTGGCTTGAATCTTTGGGCGATACTAATACCACCTGGGGTCGACTATCGATTCAGTTCAAACAAAGGGATAACTGGATCAGGCTGCAAGGCAACCCTGGTCCAAGTCAGGCAGAGGTGTCTTTACAAATGATGCACCGTACACTTCACGGAAGCAAAGGGGGGCTCAATTAGTTTGGACATTCCAAGGGTGAAAAACAAAACAGTTTTGTTTGGAGGGATAAACAATCCAGTGGCTGCTATCTCAGGAGACCCGCATCTACCATACTGTACATGCTTCGCAGCTCAAAAAAAGAAGTGCAAGGTGCGTCTGTGGGCACCATCATTCCACCAATCCCGCCTGAGGGGTTGGAGCTAGCTCTCACCCCCGGTAATGTCATTCAAGTCAGACAGTGCGCAGACAGGGAGTGGGAGGTCCTGGTGCGCTGGAAGGGCGGTCCCGAATTTGAAGATTCCTGGGAACTTGCCTCCACAATCCAGCAACAGTGCCCTACTTTCCACCTTGAGGACAAGGTGTCTCTTCTTCGGGGAAGGGATGATGAAAACCGAATTGGGGGGACCAAGGTAATTAGAGGTACAAATACATACACAGGAGGAATAAGGGGACCACTAAGGAGGGAGGTGCCAGCGAGTATTGTGTCAGGGTAGTGCAGGAGCGACTACCAATTTTGTGGCATGCTTTGTCTGTGTGTGCTGGGCTGTAGGCCTTTTCTGTTAGTAGCTAGCTATTTAAGGAAAGTTAGTATCGAGTGTTAGGCATCTCTGGAATTGTCTTGTTGTTGGCCACATTTGTGGATATTGGCAGGCTACGCCTGATTACTTTTTTGGCAGGGAACCCTTCCCTGATCTATCCTCTTTACTACTTTATTGCCTATCTCTACTCTCAATGAGAAACTATCCTTTCTGGGTTGTCTTAAATTGTCGTATTGTGTGTGCTACTGTGGTCTGGTCTCATCAGTATCTTAGCAGAAGAGGGAAGTAGAAGCCTATACGCCACTGCACCAACTTGTGCCTCAATCTGAAAAGGCCCATAGTACCGGGGGCTGAGCTTGGCGTTCCTCTTCTTCGTGAGAGATTTGTATTTGTAAGGATGAATCCTCAGGAAAACCCAGTCTCCAACCGCAAACTGAACTGGTCTCCGATGGGAATCTGCCTGTTTCTTCATCCTCTGCTGTGCTTTCAGCAGATTAGCCCTTAATTCATCCAATAAAATGTCTCTCTCAGAAAGCTGTACATCAACTTCATTAATCAAAGAACCCAAAGGGCTGTACCGAAGTAACACTGGCGGGTCACGACCATAGACTGCACGAAATGGGGTAGTGCCTAGGCTCTGCTGAAATGTTGTATTGAACCAGAATTCTGCCCACGGTAGTGCTTGCAGCCACAGCTTGGGCTTTTGGTAAGAAAAGCATCTTAGATAATCTTCAAGACATCTGTTTACCACTTCAGTCTGCCCATCAGATTGCGGGTGGTAAGCAGAACTCAAACACAATTTAGTTCCAGCCAAACGGAACAACTCCTTCCAAAAGTGGCTGAGAAAAACTGGATCTCTATCAGAAACGATCGACTTAGGAAATCCATGTAATCTCACCACCTCTTTAGCAAAAACTGCTGCAACATCCTTAGCTGAGTAAGGGTGACTCAGCGGTAAAAAATGCGTGTACTTGGAGAATCGATCCACCACTACTAACACAATATCCACCGTTCTGATCCTAGGCAATGCAGTCACAAAATCCATCGAAATATCCTCCCAAATTCGGTCCGGAATGGGCAAGGGCTGGAGAAGACCCGCTGGAGACAAGGCGCTGTACTTCACCCTTTGACACGTATCACAAGCGGCTACAAATTGTTTGATGCAGGAGCGCATTCCCTTCCAGTAAACTACTGCAGAAATTCTCTTGAAAGTTCTCAAATAGCCAGAATGACCACCAGAAGGAGTCTCATGAAATTCCTTTAAAAGTGTGGGCACCAAATGAGACGTACTTGCTATAACAAGTCTGTCTTTGTAAAATAAGTGGCCATGCTTCAGACAATACCCAGGATTGCTTTCAGGTGAGACAAGTAATTCTTGCACAATCTTTCTCAACGCTGGATCTTGATTAACCTCTGCATCAACTGTTCCCCAACCCTCAAACAGAACAGCGGACATAGGAAACAAAGAGGAGTTCCCCTCAACTCGAGACAAAGCATCAGCAGCCGCATTCTCCCTCCCGGGTCTGTAACAGATCTCAAAATCAAATCCCAGGAGTTTAGTAACCCACTTATACTGATCCTCGGACATCAGCCTTTGCTCCCAAAGGTACTTCAAGCTCCTCTGATCAGTTCGAATCACAAAATGCCTACCCAACAGATAGTGCCTCCATTTCTGAACAGCGAAGACTACCGCCATCAGTTCCTTCTCATACACCGATTTGGATAGTGCCTTAGAAGAGAACGGTTGGCTCAAAAAGGCTATAGGCCGTCCATGCTGCATAAGCACCGCCCAATACCCCTACCCGACGCATCTGTCTCCACCTCAAACTGAGAAGTAAAATCAGGAGAGGCAAGGACTGGGACCGAGGAAAGAGCCAATTTCAGCTGCTCAAAAGCCACCTGGGCAGCTTGGTTCCAACTGAAAGCGTCCTTCTTCAGAAGTGCAGTGAGAGGGGCAGCAATCATCCCATAATGCCTCACAAACCGTCTATAATACCCCGTCAGTCCCAAGAAAGCACGCAACTCCTTTACTGTGCGAGGAACAGGCCAAGACAACATGCATTGAACTTTTTCTGGATCAACTTCGACACCAGCACCAGAAATAATATGCCCCAAATAATCTATCTTGGACTTAAGAAAACTGCACTTCTTCAAATTAACTCGCAATTGATTGGCTGACAGAATAGAAAGTACCTCTTTCAAGTGGTTAAGATGCTCCTGCACACTCCTGCTGTAAACGAGAATATCATCAAAAAAGACCAGAACTGAATGCCGAAGGAGTGGCTTGAAGATGTGATTCATTAGAGACTGAAATGATGCTGGAGCATTCTTAAGCCCAAAGGGCATAACCAAGAACTCATAGTGTCCCTCATGAGTCCTAAACGCCGTCTTAGAAACATCCTCATCCTTGACTCGAATCTGATGGTAACCAGATTTTAAGTCCAGCTTGGAAAACACACAGGCTCCAAACAACTCGTCTAACAACTCGTCAATGGCTGGCAAAGGGAATTTATCTGGAATCGTTATATCGTTCAAGGCACGGTAATCCACACAAAACCTCCATTCCCCAGATTTCTTCTTCACCAACAAAACAGGACTAGAGAAAGGGCTGTTACTTGGTCGAATAAACCCCGCTGACTGTAATTCTTGAACGATTTTCTCTATCTGATTTTTCTGGTAATGAGGATAACGGTAAGGTCTGATATTAGGAGGGACGGAATTAGGCTTAAGAGGAATGTGGTGGTCATGAAAGCGTGTAGGAGGCAATGTTTCAAGAGGCAAAAACACATCAGGATAAGCATCCAACACCAACTGCAGTTCCTGATTATGCAAACCGGAATTGTCATCACCCAAAACCGAAAGCTGCTGTTGACTATCCAGGTAACAAAGCCATCCAAGACCACCATCATTCAAAGCCCTCATAGTAGACTTGAGTCCACTTTCAGCAATCGAATAAGTAGGATCTCCGACCAACTGCACATCCACGCCCTCCCACTTAAATTGGATCATCAACTTGCTCCAATTAGTACGGGTATCGCCCAAGGAAGCCAACCAACTGAACCCCAAAATCATGTCCACACCAGCTAACTCAAATGGTAGACAGTCAACCACAAACACCGCTCCCTGTAAACACAACCGCAAAGCTCTACAAATACCAAGCTTGGGAATTGTTTCACCATTCCCAATCGTCACCCCAAAACTAACAGACTTATCCACTTCTAAATTCAAGCTTCTGGCTAAACTTTCACTAATGAAATTATGGGAAGCACCACTGTCAACCAGAATAAGAACAGGTTTACCTGCCAATTCGCCCACCAACTTCATTGTTTTCTGAGTCGGAAAACCAACCGATGATAGTTGTGAAAGTTCAGCCCTTAAACCATCTCCCGTATTACAGATATCCTCAGCGACCGGACTAATCTCAAAAGCAGTCTCACTGCCGTCATCCCCTTCAGTCAACAGAAGTTGCAATCCAGCAATCTTGCAACGGTGGGAGGAATTCCACTTATCACCACAACGATAACATAATCCCTGTGCCCGCCGCCGTTGCATCTCCTCCTCTGAAATGCGCCTGAAACGGTTGGCAGCAGTCGAAGCGGTACTTGAGGCGGTGGAAGATTGAGGGGACAAATTAGGAATAGATACTTCCTTAATTTGGTCCACCCGACCAGGCGGGTTAGTCGACCACGGCTGCTTCTTGGGAGCGAACTCCACACCGCGCGAGACAGCACTCGAACTAGCTCGAGAGAATTTCCCCAAATCGATTTCCCTTCGCCGCTTCTAGGGTTCCCAAAATTATTCCTCTCTTCAATCTTCTTAGCCGCACGCATGAGACTCTCCAAGTCGCTAATCTCAAACAAGACCAAATCCTTCCTGACCTCTTCCTTCAAACCGCTTCTGAAGATCCCCTTCAAAATAGCATCGGGAACATCAGACAAGTGAGCGGTATGAAATTCAAACTGCCTGCGATACTCTTCTACTCCCGATTCTTGTCGCAGGCTACATAATACGTCCAACCGATCACCGCCAGCCAACGGACTAAATCGATCGATCAAGATTTCGCGGAACTCCTTCCAAGAAGGCAAACCGATATAATTCCCGTACCATTCATACCAGTGAAGCGCCGCGCCCTCCATGTATATCCCCGCCGACTGGACCTTTTCATCATCTCCAATACCACAAAGCGCAAAGAAACGTTCCGCTTTGCACAGCCATTCACGCGGTTCATCGCCAGAAAAAACCGGTAACTCCAGTTTCCTCGTCTTGTACTCACGGTGACTGCTTCTCCAAACTTGATTCCCAAGACGCCCGCCGGAGTTATTCTGATTACTCGCAGTGCCGTCCTGGTGTGGAGAACGTCTAAGGAAGGCTTGAAGATCCTTTTGCATCTGGATCACCGCAGCAGAAAGAGTGTCGACCTTGCCGTCGATATCCTTCTGCGAGCGAACGACTGCGGCAGAAAGATTATCAACCTTGCTGTTGATGTCTTCAAGTCTCCCCTTGATCACTGATTGCTCCTTCTCCAGCAACTCCATCGGTGTTTCTTTACCACTTCTCGTCACCACCATGTACGTGATTCACGCCGCCCGGACAGAACAGAGCTCTGATACCAAATTGATGCGTTTCGAGGACATCAACCTCCCAAGCCTCAATGTGAGGAACTTTTTATTAATTTCCAGATACTTTCCAACTCATCCGCTTCTAACATAAGTAGCCGGCAACTCAGTAACCAACTCCAACAAGTTGTTAAACTACTAACAGAAAGTACTAACAGAAAGACAGCTAGGATAGGAGCAGTACAATTACAAACTAACCCCTCCTAACATACACTTGACCAAAACGCTTATTAAAAGCAGGCGTAACAGCTTGCCACGAGCCTTGCCTGAGACAGATGTTCAGTTAGTTGATTGTGGTGGCTGATATTTGCTTTAATGCCAGATTTCTGCGGGTTTTGTAGATAATGCCTTAAGATCAATTGATGATGTCTTATTGTGGAAACGGATCTTATTTTGCAGGCCTAGCTTTTACGTTATTTGCAATTGATAGACCATCTCAGCTGTGATAACACATGTCTGGTACCAAAGTTATATTCACATACAAGCGAAAGCGATTGACTTCGGGGTCCTCCCTCAGGGATGAGGATGCGTATCCAGGCAAGATCAAAGCTGCTAAAGATGAATATTTCAGTGATGAATGTGCCTCCAGGAACAATAAAAGAGACTCATGGGTACAAGAACTTAACTTTCTTCTGTTTTGTGTATGCATCTTTAAATTTTAATTTAATAATACTCTTAATTTTTCCTTCTCTTTCTTCTGTTTTGAGCGTCTTGCTATTACATATTTATCTCCAGTAGGTGATCTTAGTTTTGTTGAGATGTCCCAACGTATTTCGTGTGAGGGTGTATTTGGGCTGATTTATGTGCAATGAATGAGTTTGCAGGATGGAAAGCACATTGAAAGATCTGATAAAAGCCAAAGCGCACCTGATAGCCATGATATACTGAAGAGTATTGTCTCAGGAGACATTATTGCCAAGGTGAAAAATGAAGACATTAGCCCAACTTCATTGGAGGAGAGTGAAAAATCCAAGGCAAAAGATTCATCTTTGCACTTGGACTCTGACTTTGTCTCATCTGGTAAGCACAAAGAGGCTGGTTCTCATTCTCAATCAGCAGAGAGAGATACAAGCGTACAGTCAGTGGACAAGCTAAATCGCCCATTTGATAGTGAAATAGCCAAAACCAATTTAAACTCTCCCCTCCTCACTTTTAGCCGAAGGATAAAGAGAAAAACAGTTATTGAGGGAACAGATAATTGAGTAAATCGCCTCGGAGAGAGTGTGCACCGAACAGGAGAAACTCGTCTACTGACCAGAATATTGATGCTGATGCACGGCTTCTAACTTATGACGATGAAACTAGAGTAAGTCGCTTTTATTCTGATTTCATGAATTCTTGTGTTTTATTTAGCTTTTCACATGTTTCAGGCTAAACGGTACACATTTAGAAGATTTTTCAGGCTTTTTATACATGACACGTGGTCGCTCCTTCCTAGAACTTCTCTTTGCTTGGGGAGTAGTGTCTAACACATCATACTGCCATTTGGCTTTGAAATTTTGAAGTGATTGAGAGGAATACTTGCTGTGCATAAACAGGATGTATCCTTGATGCCCATATCATGCGGTCATTTGTTGTTTATCAAGCACTTCCCAGTTTGTATTACCCTATTATATCTACTATGTTGACACCTTTTGTTTATGGTATACTCTAGTGCCTGCTGCATTTTGGATACGGGATTTAGAATTCCTTTTCTTAATTGATAACATGGTTGAAAATTTTCAAACAGGCTTGCTGCAGATTGGATGCTTGTCCTACAACAAGGTCACATCCAGATTTGACTATGTCTGTTTTTGGAGTTAGCTCATTCTCCTCATCCCTCCCTTGAGGTATTTCATTGACTAGTTTTTGTGCTTGATTCTTTGACAGATTGAAACCCGCAAAAGGAGAAGCTTGTAATGAAGACGTTGTGGTTTTAGAGTCTGATGATAAAAAAGTGACTGTGCCAAACGCCTGTGAATTTCCCCAAGCAACATATGCAAGACAACCTTCAAAAGTCGTTATTGCATGTTCATCAAGTGAACCAGCCCAAGTCTCTTCTTATAATGAGGAAAGTAAAACTGACCAAGGAGCTTCCAATGGGGCTGATTCTCAGCTCACCTCGAGTGATGGCTCTGATTCAAAAATGCCTCGTACTCCTAGAAGAATTGACAAGGAACTAGCCGGTTCTCAGGCTTCCTTGAACTCTTATGTCCCTGTAGCAGGTATATATTCTTCACTTTAGGCTTCCTCCAACTAAAGCTATTCATATTGAGATAATCGGAGTTAATGAATGCAGATTCTAGAGTGATTGATTGCAATGTACCTCCTGAGCCGGAGTTTGAAGAACAAACAGGTTTACCTCCTGGTCGAGACTCAAGCAAGTCTGCTGTTCTGGGGTGTTCGAAGGGTAAAGCTTTGGAATTGTTTGAGAATTCTGGTGAGAGAATGGGTGAGACTCAAACAAATTACTACTCTCAATTTTGCAAAAATCCATTGCCAGGTTCCTTGGTACTGGATGAGAGTAGACTTGGAAATGCTAATCTCATCCCTACTGTTGGAGCTGCATCCTGCTCGAAGAGCAATTGTCTTCAGGTAGGTGGGACCTGAAATATCCCTGGAGAGAACGCTTATTTTTTATGGGTAACTTGCGCTCTAATAAGTGGTTTCCTTGGGTCATGTTTGTAGCTATTTCCTGATGAGGGAGATCCAGTTGCCAGGCTGCTGACATGCCAGCAGAGACCAGCCACTCTACAGTAGGACAAAATGTGATAAATTGTTTAAGAGGTCAGAGGGATCATCAGCCGGAGCAGTCTTTCTTGAAGCCCTCGCATTTTCTCGGCTTGTCTCTTCCAACAGATCTCCTTGAAGGTCATCATGCTGCTGCGTCCTCCAAATGTGGTATCATCCCTCCTCTCTCAGCTGTTTCCAGGAATGAATCTAGGACCACCTCACAAAGGTGCAGGAGTCCAGAATGTCACAGCCTCCCATTCTTGGATTCTGGTGCGCTTCATCGGCTATGAGACATAAGATACTGCTTGATAGTATCAACTCTCGAGCAAGTGCCCTTAGGGGGATTAACAACGGCAATACACGAATTTTTTCTTGGACAGGTTTGAACCTGTTCCTAACCCCACCATGTGGACAGAAGATGAGCTAGATTTCTTATGGATTGGTGTTAGGAGACATGGAAGAGGTAATTGGGATGCCATGCTTCGAGATCCCAGGCTCTACTTTTCTCCTTGGAGGGTAGCTAGTGACCTGGCGCAGCGGTGGGAACTTGAACAACAGAAGCTATTTGGTGAATGCAATTACTTGTCATCTCGAAGTCGAAACCGAAAGCGAGGAGAAGATGCTTATACCGGCTTCAATGTTGGTAGATACTCATCTTCATCATCATCTAGGGCAAGTGTTCGAATGAGGGGGGATACCCAGCTTTCACTCGGTGGTGATCTTAGGCCTGTCAAAGAAGGTGGAAACTGCTTACCAAGGAGTGCTGTGGAGAACCACCTTGGGGTTGGGCATGGCAAGCTAGTCCTTGGCCCAAAGAACAATAATGCCTTGCCTCATTGGCTTAGGGAAGCTGGTAGCAGCTCATTGAGCACCGCTGAACCTTTCCTAGGGGCTACAGTGCATCAGCCTTTAGTTGAACCACCTTCTGCTGGAGTTGGTGGTGGTTTTATAGGAAACCAACCACAGCCGCAACAGCCTTTGCATGCCGCTGCTGATCTGTGTCATCACCATGGGAAGAGTGCTTTGATGAGCAGAGGAACGGGCTGTCGGAAGTGAAAGGTGTTCATTCTTCGTGTCCAGTTGGGTCGCAGAACCGAGAGGGTGATTGTCATCAACAGTGATGACTCTTCTGAAGAAACCATATCTGATGAGCATGGGTGTTAAATGTGTTGCTATCATGTAAATTGCTGACTTTGCAACTGGTGACTTTGTTATGGAAAATTTCTTTTATTAGAACTGTGGCAGCTCTGTGCATATACTCGCAACTTTTGCAGGTTCTTAGATAATTGTAAAAACTATGAATATTATACAACCCTTGTTTATGTTTGATCGTTGTAGTTCTTGTTCTCACACGAGTTTATGGCACTTGATCTTGGGTAGGTTATCCTATTTGACAACTCAATCCCCTACAAGACCTCTCCGAGGACAATGATAGCGTTATCATATCTTAAGAACGAACACTTATTTTTAGGTTAATAAGTATTTGCTCAGGTAACCCTATTTTTGCTAATTTATAGTGTATGACTTGGAACTTGAGACATTAGGCCTCGTTGGTCTTGGTATAAGTTTTATAGGATATTTACGTCTTGGATTTCTGGATCATTTTTTTTTTGCAACTTATACAAAATAGTCAAAACAAAAATGATTATAAATATGTCAAAACAAACTAAGTGCAAAACAATGTTCATATAGAAATTACATTTTAATATCCAAATTAAGCTAGTTTATCACTTACTTTTAACTTATTACCCAGTTAATTAGACCCTAAATGGAACCTAAGTAATCAGACGTCAATCATGAGCATGAGTACAGATGGCAAAGGTCGGGTTGGGTGACACTCCACCCACCCGATCTGTCACCAGTACTATCCAATTTGAATCATCACCCGTAATTTCATCACTCGTCACTCTTTTTTTAGTAAGTATTTTTAGTCTTTATACTTTATATTAACTTAGTCTAAAAAATTGACTTTATTTGTTTAATAATACATACTACTATCAAACTAATGTCAACAATACACTCAAAACATAGAGTATTAACCAAAATATTTCCAAACTATCTCAACAACTACAGATAAGTATATATTTTTTTATTTATATAATATATACAGGTGACACATCAGATGACCAAGTGAAATATATTTACCTGACCTGATCAGTCACCCGTTTCACACCCATTCTTTTCGGATCATTTAGCGTATCGGGTGGTTGGGTGAAATGAAACACGTCACCCATTGTCAACTATACCCATAAGCATGAGGTCCTCATTTGCTACTGCCGATCTTGAACGGGATAAATCTTGAAACAGCTCGACAATATTAGACAATATTAATGTTTACTATCCATTAATTATATACTTAACACACAAAACCTTCTTAATTATGCACTGTTGGAATTACTTTATGATAAGAAATATTTTCATGATTTCTTTTTAAATTCTTGGGTGTAGACAGAGATAACATACAGAAAAACTATAATTTCAGTAAAATAGTTAGTAATACAAATTTTCCTGAACAAATAATATACATATTTTTATTTTCATAACGCATAGCATTTTTTTTTTAATTTCACTTGGATAACTAACACCAACTAAACTTATTAGTTACCCACAGTTGGGAGTGGAGGCATAATCAGCAACCCATCTTTTCTCGTCATTATTGTAAATATCATAGTTTAGCTTCTTTTGATGGCGGAATAAACCTCCCACCCACAGGAGTTACAGGCATAAAATTACGAAATGGTATTCGCGCAGAAAGTATAAAATTGAGAAGGCTAATCAACTCCGTGTTTATCAGATGACCCGACTAACTGACTATGAACATATATATATAACAATCGTTATAACGCAAAAGTGGCAGCAGTAATGGAAGTGTGGTACAGACACAATACCATTCACGGTTCAAGAGATTCTGTTCATTAACCTAACACACTGCGAATCAAAACTGGACAAACAAATCAACTGTCTTTTTTTTTTGGTGTTATAGTAGAAACACTACACAGATGACGCATATACCTACGTGGAATGGAATGGAATGAAAGTGAGAATATAATAGTAACGAACAAAAGATCTGATGTTCGCATTTGTTCACAATCTTTTGCCAATAGCAAGAGAGAGTGTGTGTATGTGACATATAAGGAGAGTTTCACCAAAATGACGTGCATCTCTACTTGAGGAAGCTACCCTACTTCCCACAGTTGAAGCCATGGCACACTGATAACACAATTATGAGGATTAAGGCGATGATGATTCCCAACACAATTAGCTTTATCTTCATGTTCTGCAACCACATCTTTCTCCTCATTGTTGTTCCTTGTGTCTTGAACTCTTGTGCCTAATATATATAAAAAATTAGAACAAAAAGAGGTTCATTCTAACTCACTGTTATTGCCCAATATTTCTATTATAACCTACGATTAGTTCTGTTCCCAGATTGTTTCTATTGTTGTTACTTTAACAAACTAGTACTAATACTAAACAGTGGCCTCAAGTATAAACATTAAACTGAAGCATAGTAATCAATCATATACTGCAATCCGCATTAATAATTACATGCAGAAATATCTTTTACCTGAGAGCGAAGATTGTCAGTCTTAGTCTTGTCCACCAAAAGCTCAATTTTCTCACCACGGTCAAGAACCTGCAACCACCATAAATGAAGCAAACAATGTTATACAAACTACCTAACAATAGACTGAACCATATACATCAAGTGAACCAAATGCAAATCAGCAAGGACTAAAAAAATGAATAAGCATACTGTCAAAGTTCACAAGAAAAACCATAGTAGTAACTTCTTTACCTTCTCAATGTTCTCCATCATCACTCCTTTAACTTCAGAAATTTGAGCCTGCACCTTAGCTAGCTTGTTCATTTCTTCTGGATGATCAACACAGTACTGCATGTGCTCCTTAAGTTTAGACCTAAGGGATAATAACCACCCGCAGATTGTTATTAAGCTAAGCTCTTTTGGGCAATAGACAAAGGGATATGTACGTTATTGGACTTCAAAAAATCAAAACTACCCACCCAAATTCTTTGTTCAAGCTTTTAGGGGGTGCGGTGGCTGCTTTTCCACCACCATATCTCTTGTTGAAGTCTTCCTTGACTTTTTCCAAAAAGGCCATTGGAAGTTGTCGGCCGGCAGATTCAATCGCCACGACACAGTACGCTGCAATCCCCAAGAAGAATTTTATTGAGCAATAAATCTTGAAATAGAATACTCGTTCAAGGATTATGTAACATACAATAGCAAACAAAAAAGAAACAGACCAGCAGTTGATATGATTCCAAGGAAGGCCAGCATATATGTTGCAAATAAACTACATTCATATAGGAAAAGCTACATCCATACCTATTAAACTATGCCCAATTTGTATATCCGAAACTGATGTGAATCATAATGTATTGTAAGCATAGCAAGCACTTCACAGTAAATTCCAAGAACTAATACAAATTTCCACAAATTAAGATAACATATCAATTCATTATAGTACTTCATGTAATATCATATCACATCATATGCTAACCTCCATAATGTACAACTACATATACAAGACGATGCCTAGTGACCACGTGAAGAAACAAAAATCAACTCTTACAGAGTCGAATGCTTATCAGCCTGTTGATCATAAACAAAGAACATAGCAATTTCTTGCAACCTTTATGAGCAAAGAGGATTGAGTTTTTAGGTAAAAAACTTGAGTATTCTGACTAGTTAAAAAGGCAAGCTCCTTTTCGAATATTACTAGTGAGTAGAAATGGTAATTATGTTTTGGGATCTGGACATGTAGTAAATTTAGCGGCAGATACAGCCAAAACAACATTTTCTAATTATTCAAACTAATAACCGATAGGAAAAGCGCCATCTTCAATGATAGGAGCAGCCCTATCTTCAATGATAGGAACAGCCCTATCTTCTCCCCTATATCCTCCAAGAGGCCTATTCTAACTATCCTCTAGAGGCAGATTAGAGCCATAAACTATGCAGTGCCTTGTTCTTTGATGAAGAACATTACATAGAGCTAGGCTGGCTTGTAATAGTCTTTTACCATAGTACCCTTATAAATCAGTACCCTAACAATGACCATCACGCCAATAATAAAAAGTGAACCTAGAAAAATGTACTCAAGCTTTGACAGAACGATGCACAAGGTCCTAAGAGTTCAACCTCACATTTATACACAATTATGATGAAACCAACAGAACAGTTATGCACTAAAACAAAGAAAAAGGAAGCTAAACTAGCCTCTGAAGTCTAATAAACAGTCCTTTAGTAACTCATTCGAAGTAAGTTATCAATCAAGAAGAGAAGATACAGAACACCCCTACAACAGATGCTTGAATATTCAGTTGATTAACAAAGAAGCTAAGCTAGCCTCCGAAGTCTAATAAACAGTCCTGTAGCAACCCATTCGAAGTAAGTTATCAATCAAGAAAAGAAGATACAGAGCCCCTACAAGTCTACAACAGATGCTTGAGTAATTAGTTGATTAACAAAGTTTTCTCTAGTCACCCCCGCTTATGCCCACAAAAATTCTCAAGAAATGACAACTAATACTTCTCAGACCCGCTAGGTATACAGATGAATAAATGACCGCCATTACCATATTAACATGAATACAGATTTTGTAGATCCAGCGTCAGTTCAAAGTTCGACATAAACGCAGAAAAAGAGACAACCAAATCAAATCATAATTTTTAAACAATCGGGAAAGCGGATCACGATCCGACGCACCAGAACATCTCTATCAATCACATGACAAACCCCACAAATCTCATAAAAACAAAAAAAAGATCTTACAACCCAGGGGAGACACCAATATGAAGAGCAAAACAAATGAAGACGAAATGAGAAAAGGATAAAAGCTAACAGCTAGATCACGATCAAAGTCCACATATACGTATATAAAAGGGAAGTGATTCAGAGAGAAGAATAAAGCAAAAAACGCACTGAATCCATCAGCGACAAGAAAATTGAACGTGTGGCCATCGCAGTTGTAAGTAAACTTGTTGTTGGTGGCAGGGAGCTTCTGGAGGCACTGCGAGGCTATATTGCTAAAATTTCCGCTGAATTCGGTGTACTCGGCGAGTATCACCGTGCCCCTGGCTACGAAGCTGTAGATCAGACTCTGCTGTCCCATTTCCTATCCAGATCGTGACGAATCAGCTCCGATGAGACTCAAATCTGACGAGAAAGAATTTTCTCTTGCGCGGAAGGGAGGAGGAGAGAGACGAGAGAATAATAGATTGAGGAGGATTGAAAACCCTGTCGTACCAGCTTTTCATGAATTCGCACACTTTTAATTACTGCATTATTATAATGACAACCGAACCCCACACGGTGTTCCTTCTTCCGAAGAACGTCGTCGTTTCTTTGCAAAGACTACAATGCGGCATGCAGAAGCAGAACGGTCAATCATCGCCCATACGACGTCGTCGTGTCATAATGATGGTAGATGACCAGAACCGTGCAACCGCCTCTCTTTCGTTGTACGTTGAGCCTAGCTGTCATATTTGAAGACTGAAGTCACTGATTCAAAACAAATTTGAAGGCTGAACGACGGGATCACCGTTGTAATCGAGACACTGCCTGCACCCACCGATGCAACGGCTATTTTCATCTCTCTGATCCCATTGGTAACTCTTCACTTTCTTCTTTGTGAAAGAGGAACAAGAGTATTATAATTAAGAAAATTACATCAACATTCATAATGTTTTGTAAAATACATTCTTTATCCATGTAATTTTAAAAATTAATTTCTCTCTTCACCCATTTTGACATTCGTTCAATTTAGAAGATACTTAGACGTTGTGTATAAGTTGATAAAAATTACATGAATGATGTTAAAATTACTATTTTTTTCAGGCTACGACAAATCCCAAGTTTTATAAACTCACATGTGTCCTATTCGATTCAATGCAAACACATTAAGAATAATTTTTTTGCGGTTTTGGATTTTTTTTTTTTATAGTTGGAGGCGCAAGGCCAAATGATCCGCCTAAGCGGGGTACAACCAAAATAACTAACCAAAATTAGAAAAAACCCCATACCTTACAAATTCTACCCTTCCTTATAGAAGGATAAACTCGACTCCTTAGCTTACACTCTTACTTTCCTCTTACCCCTACTTGCAACCTTATGGACACGAGAGAATTTACTAAAAACCCCTCAAGCCTTTCTTTGCCCAAGACCCTTTCTAGAACTAATTCTAGAATTGGTTCGTGAGCAAGTATCCGACTCAACCCCTGCACCACTCCTGGACTCTTGACATCTCTTGCGGAAGCTATCTCTATGCTCACGGATGATCTCTTCAAAGTTAGACAACCAAGGTCTTTTTGCTAGCAACAGAGTCTGCCTCGCCTCCTCCTTGATGTAATCATCATGCTGAGTCGTCGGCCCGAAATGACCTCCCCCAGGCTCGAAGCCATGGGGAAACTCGGGATCCTCAAACAGGTTCCGCAGATCTTCACCATCCACCACTTGCTCGAACTAGGGAGTATCAATCACTATCCCAGGCTCACGACTCCCTAGATTGGCATCAAAATTGTTGGAACCCAAGTCGACCTTAGTCATCTCGTGGTTATTCGTCTTACTTTAACACCTATTCTCCATTAGGCCAGTCCTTCCACTCCTTACAATCTCATCAGCAATCGGGTCGTGGGCAACCTCCTTACTATTCACTGGCTTCAGAATGGAAATAGGCAACCCCACCAAACTCCCCTGATGTTCCGGCAGGCACGTAGCTTGTAGAGGCACTTGTCGGATTAAGAACTTGACCAGTCTACTACCCATACACCAAGGGCGAGTAGTTCGCCCCGAGAGTCGACGCGAAGGACCAGTCTCCTCCCATCCACACTCAAGCCCCCACATCCCACTTGTTCAAAACCATTTATCGGGGGCTAGCCCAATACCCATAGTTTGGGTAGGCCCAACCTGCACTCACGGTGGGCGCATAACTCCAAGCCACTGTGGGGCCCGCTTCCATTATTCCCGAGAAGAATTTTGTCTTCCGATGCGCTACCAAGGGATAGACGTTACCCGCTTTGGGACTCAACTGCGCCGACACCAATTTTATTTTTGGCCCACGTCCCTTCTCGACCCGTCATCTTTCCCAATGCAACTCCTCACCACAAGCCGTATACCGGTGCAACGATTGGTCACCCCAGGGCAAACACACCACGCATAATCCAACGGAAACACCAGACTCCACCACCACTGTAATCGGTTCACCGTCGAATTCAAGACACTGATCGGAACCACCGCCCTCACCCTCCTTCAATGCCGCGCGGCACCATCCATCCTGTCACAGGCGCGAAACTGATTATCAGGAATGCCTCCTGGTGATTACCAGAAAAGCTTGGAGAGAGCATCATCTTGCCCTGCCTCCTGCTGTCCTTGGGGACATCTCTCCTTCCTCCCTCAGACAGATACTTGGCCCTACAAGCAAACAGTTTGTGACCTAGAAAGGTCCGTCCATGAATCTTACCCAAAGCTTCGTCGACCCGTGAGTCACTTTTCAACTGGACCAAGGCAAAAGCGAGGGCGTTGTTGGGACGCCTCTTCTTGGATATGGAAATCTGGGCTATATCCTCCTCAATCCGCAATAGCCAACGGATCGCCTTCGCATCTACCGTTCTGCTAAGATTTATCAATAACAGGGTAGACCCTGGACTCCCGTTCCAACAAAAATTCCATCGATTCCTACTACTCCTTCTGACTACCCGTGCTCCTCTACGGGGGAGGCCTTCTGCTCGATCTAACCGACCTACCAGGTGTAAGTTAGTTTTTTTTCTTTTCGTTCAATTTTGAAGATGCTTAAATATTGTGTCTCACATGTCACATGTGAGCTTATAATTTGGGATTTGACATAGGTCTGGATAAACACTTTAACACCGTCCATATAAGTTTTCAACTTCGGACAACATTTAAGAATCTCCTAAATTAAAGGAAATTAAAGAAAACTAACTTACGTCAGACACTGCAAAAAAGCATAATTTGAACGTGTTTTCATTGGGTCGCACAAGTCACATGTGAGCTTACAAAACTTGGGTTTGACATAGGTCTGAAAATAACACTTTAACATAGTTCATGTAAAGTTTCATCAAATTCGAACAACGTTTAAACATCTCCTAAGTTGAACGAAAACTAGAGAAAACCAATTTGAATGCAAGGTGTTCGATGTAAAACGATGGAAACTTCATGGGTGGAGAAATTAATTCCTGAAACCACATGTGTGCAGGATGTAATTTCATCAAACGTCATGAGTCGGGATGTATTTTCCCATTTTAACCTATACAATTAACTATTTCTTAGTTTGAATAAAGACAATTTTTGTAAGCAGTTCATGTTCATACTAAGGCCTAGGGAACGGTTAAAAACGGATATCCGTCAACCAAACTAAAATAAAGTATGGTGTTCGGTTATTTCGGTTATAACCGAATTAACCAAATTTAATACGTAGTACTAATATTTATTTTAACCGATAACTGTTTTTTATGTTACACTAATAATCGTTAACCGCCTAATAACTGAAATTTTTGAAATAACCGAACTTCCTAAAAAAACCAAAATAACCAAAATTCCTAAAATAACCCAAATAACTAAACTTTCTGAATAAACCGAAATAATCAAATCTAAGTCTAATTGGGTGAGTAGTGAAATACTAAATAAAATTATTGGGTTAAGAACAAATAATATTTTTTTTTATAAAAGTTAGGTTATTACGTTTGAATTTCAGTATCCGTTAACCGATATTATGGAACCATTTTAATCGAAATAACTGAAATTTAGTAAAATGGTTAAAAAATAGTGATTGAACCTGAAAAAAAATTCGGTTATCCAAAATGACCGTCCTGTTTGCTCATCCCTACTATGGGCATCCACAATAAGAAAGGTGGATTCGTCTCACTATCAAATATTTTTTATTACACCTTCTCACAATCTCTCTTTTATTTACCTAAAGGTTCTCTAAAAGATACATCTTCTCTTCTTCACCTCATATTTTTTTTAAATACCACTAATTCACACCACTATGAATGTCCTAATTGTCTGTTTCATTTGTGTAGTAGTATAAGAATTTGGCTAGAAAAAACCTAAAATTGTCTATATATTGACGGTTTTGATTATTTATTTTTTCAAGTTTTCAACAAGCCTTGCATTTTTACATTATTCCCTATAACTATTGTTTTCTTTATCACTCCTCATGCAACTTTAGTATTATGTAGTTTTGTCCAATCAATTTTTTTTGTACAATCAGTCATGAGTTTCCTGTATGGTATTTTTATAAAGATAGGGGGCTCTTTTTTAGGTTTTGTGATCTAACTAAAACTTTTCCATCGCATTACAGATTGATTATTGTAATTTGTCACAGTTGAAGCTGTCGTTTATTGAGGCTATTAGTTAGCTTATCTATGGATACCGAAGAAGAACTGCAGAGTGCTAAACTATTGGGATCCTCGACAATTCATTCCACTTTCAACTAATCGCTGATGATGTCCAAATGTTCGTGACATATTTTAAGTGTTTTTTGGATGTCTTGAAGAGACGAACAAGTACTTATCAGTGTAGTTAAAGAGTATCATGTTATGAAAATTTTGGTGGAGGGAGCTAGCGGTGATGATTGACTATAGGCTCGGGGTGTAGTTTTGTCCGAAGGCTGGCTTGCTAGGGGTTGCATTTTTTCAGGTTTGTAGGTAGTCGTGCAAGTTGTTCGGCCACGTGGCTAGGTTGCTTGTGTTTTCTGTAGCTTGATGATATAAGTATGTATTCGGATTTTGATGGGCACTCTTAAACCTCTTTTAGATTTTTCCTACTAGATTTTACTAAGAGAGGTTTTAATGAGGTCCAAATTTTCTCTCCACCTGATCTTCCAGGCGTTGTTTTATAAATATAATGGCTCTAAGCCCAAATTATCAAAAAAAAAACAATAGAGTGGCTTACATGTGCGAAATTATGAAATAAAAAGTACACTACTATGTACTTGTTGATGATAGACAAGATCATCAAAAATGATGTACCACTTCATCGTACAAACATTGCATGGTTGCGCAAG
Source organism: Limonium bicolor (assembly GCA_023374045.1). Lineage (NCBI taxonomy): Eukaryota > Viridiplantae > Streptophyta > Magnoliopsida > Caryophyllales > Plumbaginaceae > Limonium > Limonium bicolor. The sequence continues at coordinate 56,629,995 of CM041778.1, forward strand.
TTGTAATTCAGGTATGAGTGTTATGTGATAGAACAATTTTATGGATTGTATAATCAAACTATGACATACAAGAAACACATGGTTTACAAGATGTGTGAGGGGAGTAATTTTATATAACTATCTTATTTTTATATTAGATTAATTTTATTCATAAATTAAATATTTTCTTATTTATAGTATTCAAGCATTACCTAACCATCATTGTAAATATTTTAATGAAAATAAAAAAAATGATAATTAATTGAAGAAGCTAAAAAAAGAGAAGAAAAAAAAAATTGTTTAAAGTTTGTGTATGTTTAATATTTAAGAATTATTAATTTTATTTTAATTTATATCTTTTAATTTATTTTTTAAAAATTTTATTACCCTATTAAATATCTTTGTAGTTCTTTATATTTTTGTACTACTTTAGCTTTTTTTTTAAAAAAGATTCATAAAATGCCCCCGAATAATTAAGTGGGATATTATGAACTTGAAACATGATCAGTAGAAATGAAATAGTCATTATTCAATGTCCATTCATAAATAGGATTATATTGAGAATTATGAAACTTTTTCATGGCACATGAAGAACGAGTTTCAAAACAGGGTATATCTTGAATTATGAAAATTTCGGTGGTATATTGTGAATTTTCCCGAGTCCATGCATAGCTGTGTTTCAGTAGCTAATTTATGCTACAAATTGATGCTACTCATCTGCATGGAAAACTTAAAGACAAGCTTTTAATTGCTGTTAGTAAAGATGGCAATATCGAAATCATTACAGTTGCATAAGCAATATGAAGATCTTCCGTGTTGGAAGTTCTTTATGGACCGATAAGTATGTCTACATGTAATAGCGAACCCAGAATTATGTTTAGGTGAAGACAAAATGTTAACAGGTGGTCCATATTGGCAACCCCACGATCCGTTATTTGTGTTTAACTTCCAAATAAGATTCCACAACAGAAATGAAAGAAATATTTGACCTACACAGGTACCTCTTTCATATTGTGTGTCGTTGACTTATATTTACATTAAGGAGCTCGAGATCATACCTAAAAGAGAAAGTGTGTTTCATAAGTTGTTTAGCAGCCTTAGAGAAGAATGAACAAAATGTAACAACAAAGCCTTAGAGAAGAATGAACAAAAAATGTTATAACAATAAAGGCATTCAAAGATCTCACTGGGTGGGGCATCAAGATCTTGGTTCAAACTTTTTGTCACTTGACGACTAGTACAGAAAGAAGACAGATAAAAAGATAGGTGTCAAACATTCCATGTAATGGTGGCCACCGAATCCGAATCTACCCGGAACCCGCGTCTACCCGGAAACCGATTTGGAACCGGAACCGAGCCGGAGCCGTTTCGGAACCGGAACCGCCCCCTTGCGAATCGAATCCGAATACAAGTTTTGAGATTCGGGACCGAACTGGAACCGGAACCTGGAACCGCCTGGATTTGCATCGGATTCGGAACCGTGGAACCGGAACCATGGAACCGGAACCGGAACCGCCCGGAACCGGCCAAAGTAGCTGTTGGAATCAGTCCAAAATGACGTCGTTTTGGGTCTGAGGTGCGTGCTCCCCTGGTCAACATGATGATTTGTACGAGATGAATGGGGACAACACCACTTAAGACTTCTATTTTGTGTTGTAATATTTTAGAATGTATTAGTATTACTTTCTTTCATGTAATCTTTTAAAAACTTCCAAATTGAAATCATGTAACCTATTAGTAGTTGTACTCTTTTCCCTTATTAGGGTTTTCCCAATGGGTTTTTACCTAATAAAGTTTTAACGAGACAGTGAATCATATAATAAAATCCGCTTTCCTCTTTAATTTTTGCAAATTCAATACAAAAAATTAAGTCTTTGGTTTTTACACATTTAAGATTATAACTTGAGGAATAACCTAGCTAGGAGTAAAGTGGACGAAAAGAGCATCGTGTGCGCGTAAACGGATCTAAAATCGGAGTTAAAACAAAGAAACTGAAGCCGATCGAATCTTTCCGGAACTGGTCGGAACTGCCCCGGAACCAGTCAGAACCAATCGGAACCGGTCGGAACCGTTGATTTGAGCGAATCCGAAGCGAATACAGAGTCCCGGAACCGGAACCGGAACCGCCCCGGACCGCCCGGACCGGTTTCCGAATCCGATACACATTGCCGGAACCGAACCGTGGTCACCATTACTTCCATGATTCAAGTTGTTTTCTAATTTAACCAAGCTTTGCATGTTAAAATTGCTCTGTCAAATTTGAGTCATGATATTCAACACCTGATTGAGGAGCAACCAGGCAAGCCAAAACCAATATGGTGGAAATTCTTCTAGAGGAAAACCTGAGGATGATTTGTTTCTACGTGTTAAATTTTAAAAAGTCAATGTGAAATCATCCTAATTGAATTCATTCAACCCCTTAGTAATGTAAGATTAACACTTAACTATGTGGTTTGCTTGAAGTGTAATAATGAAAGCGAAATGGCTGCATCCACAGATATAGCAATAGAGAGTTGTATCGACAACTTTTGTTGAGATTGGGTGATGCTGAAGTATCTGAATCTCAACTTAGAGCTTTTCCAAAGGGTGCACATTTGGCTGGGAAGGAACTTGGGTGTCAAAAGAAAGGGAATATGACTCTTACACTACATGACCATCTATTTGATTATGAAAGAAGCATTTGACGAGTACAAGTACATCCCAATAGTCAAAGCTTCTCCTTGAGAAATTGAATTGTCAAATCAAACGATTTATAGAGAGGGAATTTAACTGATGGAATTGGGTCTTTAAGACATCTTTTCTTTTTGTTTTCTTTTATTATTTTTTTCCGAATCTCAGGTTTTTAAGACATCTTTCATTTGAGAAGAAATTGGATAGAGTCGGAACGTAAGAGGGAGAAAAAATTGACGAAACAAAATCAACGAATTGTTACTTTCTTTTAGAGGAACAAACGACTTCTTGCATTCACATAATATTCGGAAATGAAAGTACATGGAAAAGTTGTCAATACTTGCTTCCCCTAGCATCCTAAAGTAGAAAAGAGAAGGTCCCAGATGGGAGAAAACGTCAATTCTAAGCTAATTCTAGATGTCCAAGTGCTGTGTCATGTTGGGCACAACCACTAATTCAACACATATGACGGTCATCAAAAGAAGCAGAGAAAATCCCCAAATCTTCTATGAGAATAGCCATGACTCACGGGGGAGCACTAAACATTAAATGCAAAATATTATGTACACGGATGAGAGCTCAAAAGTTTGATTTGAGCATGAATCATCCCCTTCAGATGAGGCTGCCTTTCGTAGTTCCACTGGCAAGTAGACGGAAGAAATCGTTGTTATTTTCGCTATCCTGCTTTCAATATCAACCACCTGACCCATAACCACACTTGACGCTGATGCTGGTGATGATAGCATTGCTGGTTTCTTCACCGAGATGAAAGCTACTTGGTTTCTTGTTCTAGATTCGGATTTCAACGAGGTTGTTGGTGTTTGGGTCTTGGTTGAGCTCCATCTCCCAAGCAAGGTTTTTTACAGGGTGGCTCCACACTTTCCAAGTCATCTGTCGGTTGAGATGAATCACTGATTTCAGTTGTTTGATCAGTCTTGTCTCTAGACTTTCTTTAGCAGCAAGTGTATCAGATCCCCAAAGCCTTCTTCAACGCTCCTTGCTGACTAAAGACACATACAAGCCAGAGAATGAAGCTTTTCAAAATCAAGTTACATTTCAAACAGATACTCAACAATAAGAAATCGCTGACATTCTGATACGACAAATTTCTCAAGAATTACAGGAGATCAAGCTTCCGAAAGACGATATGAGCTACTACTGACCTCCAAGGAAATCTTCTAGGCTTCGATACTTCACATCCGGTTGGTGATGTCCCTGCTCCTCTGAACCCACATCCGTGTTCTTTGTGTCAATCTTCTGCAATTTTTCTACTAAGACATACTTATCTGTTTCCCAGGACATTCTAAGGTGATGATTTCATTTATTGCTGGAGGATAATACTCTCTGAATACCTGTAACGGGTGCTCCATGGAGTTAGATGCAAGACAGGAGAAAATAGCTATATATTTTATAACTTTATAGCACAAGTGATAGCAGGACACAGAACTTGTACCTCTAATCCATCCTGAGTGATCTTAACTGACTGCTTCTTCTGAGAAATTGAAATAATTGGTTGAACAGTGCAACAATGTCAAGCAACAGCTGCAACACAAAAGCAGTTAATTAAAAAAAAGTTGAGTTTAATAGAAACTAGAACCATTAAACCAAGAAAAAAAATGCTTCTACTAATGATCTCTAACCAATTTTAACCAAAATGAAATAACATCATGGAATAAGAAATCTTGTCAAGTGTGAGCTGGTACTTCAGACTCGGTAATTCAGAGGCTATATACTTAGCATTAGACGAGCTACTCCATGGGTAACAAATACTCTCTCCTATTCCAAATATAAGCCATTTCAGAGATGAATTGGACTATTCTAGTGGAAGTTCATCTACAAAACAACTTATATATTGAATAGAAGGGAGTACTTGACAGATGATGGTCAGTTATTCAACTGGAGGAAACGTTTACCTGCTGGACCAACACCCTGATCCTTGCAAGTAGAGCATAAATCGTAAGAGAAAAACTCATGAAAAATGATCGAGCAAGCAACTTGGATATCTCTCTGACGAAAAGTCAAGGAAGAATGGCTGAAAAACAAGGAATGACTACTAAACAAGTAGAACCATGTTAAGAGTTGATTCCAGCGAAGCAAACAACCACACTCGCAGCGCAATAGATAGATATCAGATTGCTAAAACTTGACAACTAAGCTTGGCACAACTTTCTTAATTGAATAAGCAGTCAAACAAGGATACATTGCAGCTTTGACAATAGGCTCCATCATCTGAACAATGAACCAAAATCATGATTCATGAGTGCCCCACGGAGGAAGCTAGCGAATACCAGTGAAAGAGAAATGCGTCAACAACAGACAAACATAAACATAGAGGGTAATTGCAAAGATGAACACTCGAGAGAAACCTTACAACTCATCTTACCTGAGATAGCAACCGAGCAACTCCTAGTACACGTTCTAGAATGTTGTATTTTCCATTTTGAACTTCGTGGCTTCAAACTATCACAAAAATTAGAGACAATTCGAACCATGAATCAGACTAGAACTGAGCCCATTGTCTAACCCTAAAGATTTTCATTTTCATTCTCCACCCAAAATTTACAAGTATACTTATAACTACCACGAAACACAACTTCGTTGCATATATTTTGCTTTACCTTTCGAGAACTTGGATTTTTTTCGTAGCTTTTCTACCAGTGACAACATTACAGCATGATCCAGAATTTCTTTCAGGCCAGCTGATTGCAATAGCTTAAATCCCTTCTGACCTAATGGGGAAAAACAAATCCATTGAAATATATTTTGATTTGCTATGCGGAATCTGTAGAAACGAAGCTTCAAAACTTAGATACAGAAGGGAGATGTGGAGCGAGAGAGCACCTTCAGAAGGTACTGGAAGTAAGAGGAACGACGGTGCTGGGTTTTTTGTTTTTGTACACAAGCCGATCAGAACTCCACTTCAGCTTGTTAACTGCACGAAACGAGACTTGAGCTTCTCTTCCTCACCTTCCATATTGACCGCAGCCATCAGTGAGCCAACAAACAGATTAACTCCTTTTGAACCTTATCTATAGCCGGCCAAAGAGGTGAGAGCTGAGGTTACACCGGGGTCTGGGTCTGGGCGCGGATAGCAGAGTGATGGAAATTCGACGGTATGTACTATCATAGCACTCGCGCAGACTCCTGTTCCCCTCGCCTGCGAGAATGCGCCGCCACCACCTAAGCCCGCCAAGGAAGAGAAAAAGAGCCGAAAAAGTCTTGCGCCGAGGGTGTTGCCTTTTTTATCCTTTTAATTTTATTTTCTTGATGAGAAAAAAGAATAGCACAGAATAAGTATTTTAGAATCATACTTTTTATCCTTAGCTGGCAGAATTTGCTTAATTAAAAGTGCGATTTCTTCTATTCCCATTCATAGTATGCATTGCAAATCTTTCCTTCGTATGTCTGTGATAGGATTGATAGGTTATGTAGGAACTTTTTTGTGGGGCCATGATTCCGAGACCCGTAAACTTCATGAAATTTGGTGGGATAAGATCTGCTTGCCTAAGGAATCTGGGGGCTTAGGGCTTCGGAAGCTGAGACCATGAATAAGCCTGCTTTGGGAATTAATTTGGAACTTAGCTTCTAACCCTATAGCCTCTGTCTAAAGATGCTCCTTCAGAGATACCCTAAGTCCTAGTTCCTCTAGATGCTCCTCTACTGGAAAGGAATTCAAAAAGCTTTCTGGACAAATTGAATCGGGCGCAAAATGGATTGTTAATAATGGTTGCAAAGTTAAGTTTTGGTCTGATTTTTGCTATTAAACCGTGCTTAGCTGATTGGTCCTGTAGTGCTATTTCAGATGAATGTTTGGCAGGAATCTGTTTCTGATTATTGGTCTCTGGCTTCGGGCAGGAATGGGAGAAAATTTCTCCTTCTTACTGCTGAAACTGTTCAAAGATTCAGAAGGTTTAAAGTCTTCCGCAAGGTGAGTCTGATTTCATCTACTTGGATTATGATCCCAATGGTAGTATAGTGTGAATTCAGCCTTAAGTTGCTTTCTGTTCCTATGATAATGTGCTGCTGTCTGGTTCGGATCCTACTTTCAATAAGATTTGGAAACTTAAAGTTCAAGAGAGAATCCGTGTCTTTAGTGGAGAGGTTTTATTGGTAGGTTGATGACTAATGCAAGACGTTTTCAGTTGGGATTAACTAGGGACAGTTCTTGTCATTATTCGGTATGAATGAATCTCTCCCTCCATGTGTTACGGGACTGTATCATTGCTAGGAGAAGATGGAACAGATTTATTCTCCCTAGCCAGTAAGTGCTGTTTTTCCTGCCTGGATCTCAAAGATTGGATTACTGCTTTTGTGGGTAAATCCCACGTTTTTATGATTCGGGATGAGTGGAAAGCTTTTCTTCCCTATTCTTGTTTTTCTTTATGGACTGGAGAAACTCTAAAATCTTTGGCAGGGAGAGCAGAATCTTCTTCCTTTCAGGATATCAACTTGCTCTTTTTCGCACAAATGTGCTCAATTATCTTGTGGATTACCGGATCTTGAGAAGCTCCTGGCAAGACTCGGCTAACAGGAAGTAACTTTGCTGGTCTCCCCCTAGTCCAAACTTCCTTAAATTCAATATTGATGCTGCAATTATTTCTCTTCTGGTATTGCTTCTGCAGGGGGTGCATGCCGCAATCACAGAGGCGATTGGATCACTGGCTTCGTGAGAATTTGAGGAGCAGGGTGTTGCTTCATGCGGAAACAATGGCGCTCCTTAAAGCGATTGAGCTGATTAGGAAGTGGACCTTCATTATGTAGAAATCTGTTCTGACTCTCAATCATGGTCATCTGTTTAGAAGGTGTGAATCTAACCACCCTTTGAGACCTTTACTACTCGAATGTAATAGATTGCTTGGGGACTGTATGCGGGTACTCTCCAGTTTCGTCCCAGATCTGGAATAAACTAGCTGATTGTCTAGCAAAGTTAGGTTTAGGTTGGTCTAGTGGAAGCCATGTTCTCAGCTCCCTCCTTCTGTTTGTATCCTCAGATTGATGAGGATAACTCCTTCTCTCTAATAATATATGAGGGCTAGCCTCCGTCCTTATCACCAAAAAAAAAAAAGAAATGTTACTCTATTTTTGGTAAATTTGTGAAATGTTAAAAAGAGAGTGATAAATTATAATTATATTTTTATAAAAGTTCATATGCTCACAAGAGAAAACAAAAATATTTCAATAGTTAATCGGGGGTTGCTATTCGCAGTATAAAATTACTAATCATCACAGTACAAAATTTTTAAAATCATATTAACGTTATAAACATGTAATGATGTGTCCCTGTGTTTTTTTAAAAAAAGATATCTGAAAGGATTTAACCCAGAAGTTTGTAGTTGATTAGTAGTGAATTTTGCTAGTTACTTTTTGTTGTAATCAATACTGGAATTTTTTTTAAAAAAAAGTGTTGGATTGCATTTTAAGTGTTTACACTATTAATATGATTTAAAATTAATTTGTACTGTGAATGTAAAAATTTACTATTTGCAGTATTTTTTTTTCTTCACCAAATTTAGTTGAATAAGTTGAAATGTTGTGGAGAGACACTTTTTTTCTGAACAAATGAGAATTGAATGACCAAATTTGAGTCAAAATGATTAAAACAACAAAGTTACAATAACCCCACTAAAGAGGGTCAATACGCTCAGTCGTGTTTTCACTTCGCACAGTCGGAAAATGACCATTTTACCCCTGCTTTAATATCTTTCAGAAATTACTATATTTACCCACAATTTGTGACATATTACGAGGTGGCCCCAAATTTCATTACGCACAGTTGGAATTCCAATACGCTCAGTCAGAAAATGACCAATTTAGGGGCTAATGTAGACAAAATTTATTAAAAGCGGTTCGAAAAAAACAGAAGGATTTCGAAGTACTTATATAAGTAAAAAATAAATCATAAAAATTATCAGAAAAGTATACCATGACAAAGTAGACGAAAAGACGAACGCGTCGGCGCAAACGGATCGAAAAACGGAGCTATAACGAAGAAGATATGACAATTTTAAGACCGGAACCCGCGCAGGCGCCGGTAAGGAAGGGCCGTTTGCGCCGACGCGTTCGTCTTTTCGTCTACTTTGTCATGGTATACTTTGCTGATAATTTTTCTGATATATGTATTATTTTTTCTTAAGCACAACATTAACTATCATCGACGTCTTGTTCGAAATTGCCTATCAACCACTAATTACATGTCCGTTGAAGAAGAATCTATTTGAAATTCATTGAAATTTTCTATCATTTCCACCAATTTCACGTCCATTGACGAAGAATCTATTTGAAATTATCAAAATTTCCTATCAATAATATTAACTATCATTATCGACATTAACTATCATTGACTTCTTATTCGATAGTAAAACGAAGCAGGGCTGAGTCGGACCGTAGGGAACACAATGCACGCTACAGGGCTAATAGGAGGAGACGACGTCCCCCGACTTGATTAGTGCAAACACAGACTTGATTAGTGCAAACACATTTGGATTTCATGTACTGGTAGTCAACAGAATTGTTAATTGTTCTGGATTTAAAATGATGTGTGTGTCGAATAAGTTGTAACATTATGAAATGACGTGCGAACAATGTTGTTTGAAAATGAAACTCCGAAATAGAATCGCTTTTGAAGTCCTGAAAATATGTTACAAAGATGTATATATTTTCACTTGTTATAAAAAACCTTTTAGGAGCAATCTCCGACGACAAACCGATCTCGCTTTTGAAGTATTGAAAATATGTTTCAAAGATGTATACAATTTCATTTGTCAAAAAAAAACATCTTTTTGAGCAATCTCCGACGACAAACCAATCTCGGTTTTGAAGTATTGAAAATATGTTTCAACGATGACATTTTTTGAGCAATTTCTGACGACAAACCGATCTCGTTTTTGAAGTATTGAAAATATGTTTCAAAGATGACATTCTTTGAGCAATCTCCGACGACAAACCGATCTCGCTTTTGAAGTATTGAAAATATGTTTCAAAGATGTATACATTTTCATTTGTTATAAAAAAACATTTTTTGAGCAATTTCTGACGACAAACCGATCTCGCTTTTGAAGTATTAAAAATATGTTTCAAAGATGTTTCAAAGATGTATACATTTTCATTTGTTATAAAAAACACATTTTTTGAGCAATTTCCGACGACAAACCGTTCTCGCTTTTGAAGTATTGAAAATATGTTTCAAAGATGACATTTTTCGAGAAATCTTTGACGACAAACCAATCTCGCTTTTGAAGTATTGAAAATATGTTTCAAAGATGTACACATTTTCATTTGTTATAAAAAATAACATTTTTTGAGCAAAATCTGACGACAAACCGATCTCGCTTTTGAAGTATTGAAAATATGTTTCAAAGATGTTTCAAAGATGTATACATTTCATTTGTTATAAAAAACACATTTTTTGAGCAATCTCCGACGACAAACCGTTCTCGCTTTTGAAGTATTGAAAATATGTTTCAAAGATGACATTTTTTGAACAATCTCCGATGACAAACCGATCTCACTTTTGAAGTATTGAAAATATGTTTCAAAGATGTATACATTTTCATTTGTTATAAAAAAATAACATTTTTTGAGCAATTTCTGACGACAAACCGATCTCGCATTTGAAGTATTGAAAATATGTTTCAAAGATGTATACATTTTCATTTGTTATAAAAAACACATTTTTTGAGCAATCTCCGACGACAAACCGATCTCACTTTTGAAGTATTGAAAATATGTTTCAAAGATGACATTCTTTGAGCAATCTCCGACGACAAACCGATCTCGCTTTTGAAGTATTGAAAATATGTTTCAAAGATGACATTCTCTAAGCAATCTCCGACGACAAACCAATCTCGCTTTTGAAGTATTGAAAATATGTTTCAACGATGACATTTTTTGAGCAATTTCTGATGACAAACCGATCTCGCTTTTGAAGTATTGAAAATATGTTTCAAAGATGACATTCTTTGAGCAATCTCCGACGACAAACCGATCTCGCTTTTGAAGTATTGAAAATATGTTTCAAAGATGACATTCTTTGAGCAATCTTCGGCGACAAACCGATCTCGCTTTTGAAGTATTGAAAATATGTTTCAAAGATGTACACATTTTCATTTGTTATAAAAAAATATCATTTTTTGAGCAAAATCTGACGACAAACCGATCTCGCTTTTGAAGTATTGAAAATATGTTTCAAAGATGTTTCAAAGATATATACATTTTCATTTGTTATAAAAAACACATTTTTGAGCAATCTCCGACGACAAACCGATCTCGCTTTTGAAGTATTGAAAATATGTTTCAAAGATGACATTTTTTTAGCAAATCTCTGACGACAACCGATCTCGCTTTTGAAGTATTGAAAATATGTGTCAAAGATGTATACATTGTCATTTGTTATAAAAAAATAACATTTTTTGAGCAAAATCTGACGACAAACCGATCTCGCTTTTGATGTATTGAAAATATGTTTCAAAGATATTTCAAAGATGTATACATTTTCATTTGTTATAAAAAAACACATTTTTTGAGCAATCTCTGACAACAAACCGATCTCGCTTTTGAAGTATTGAAAATATGTTTCAAAGATGACATTCTTTGAGCAATCTCCGACGACAAACCGTTCTCGCTTGTGAAGTATTGAAAATATGTTTCAACGATGACATTTTTTGAGCAATATCTGATGACAAACCGATCTCACATTTGAAGTATTGAAAATATGTTTCAAAGATGACATTCTTTGAGCAATCTCTGACGACAAACCGACCTCGCTTTTGAAGTATTGAAAATATGTTTCAAAGATGTATACATTTTCATTTGTTATAAAAAAACATTTTTTAAGCAATTTTTGACGACAAACCGATCTCGCTTTTGAAGTATTGAAAATATGTTTCAAAGATGTATACATTTTCATTTGTTATAAAAAACACATTTTTTGAGCAATCTCCGACGACAAACCGATCTCGCTTTTGAAGTATTGAAAATATGTTTCAATGATGACATTTTTTGAGCAATTTTGATGATTGTCAAATAAATTATTCTGTAATGGACATGAATTTAGTGGAATTGATAGGTAAGTTCGAACAAGACATCGATGATAGTTAATGTCGATACATCTGACTATTTAGATTAGTGTCCATTCATCTGTTAATTAGAATAGAACATGCTTGATTATTTTACTATGGAATAAGAAGTTAATGATAGTCAATATTGATATTGATATGAAATTGTGATAATTTCAAATAGATTCTTCGTCAATGGACGTGAAATTGGTGGAAATGATAGAAAATTTCAATGAATTTCAAATAGATTCTTCTTCAACGGACATGTAATTAGTGGTTGATAGGCAATTTCGAACAAGACATCGATGATAGTTAATGTTGTGCTTAAGAAGACATAATACATATATCAGAAAAATTATCAGCAAAGTATACCATGACAAAGTAGACGAAAAGATGAACGCGTCGGCGCAAACGGATCGAAAAACGGAGCTATATCGAAGAAGATATGGTATTTTTAAGACCGGAACTCGGCGCTAGCGCCGATAAGGAAGGGCCGGCGCCGGTAAAGAAGACTGCGCGCAGGATGCGTTCGTCTTTTCGTCTACTTTGTCATGGTATACTTTGTTGATAATTTTTATGATATATTTTTTTACTTATATAAGTACTTCGGAATCCTTCTTTGCTTTTTTCGAACCGCTTTTAATAAATTTTGCCTACATTAGCCCCTAAATTGGTCATTTTCTGACTGAGCGTATTGGAATTCCGACTGTGCGTAATGAAATTTGGGGTCACCTTGTAATATGTTATAAATTGTGGTTAAATATAGTAATTTATAAAAAGATATTAAAGTAGGGGCAAGATCGTAAAGTTTTTTAAAATTCCGACTGTGCGAAGTGAAAACACGACTGAGCGTACGAGTTCAGTAACTAAATTACAATGACTAAGTTAAAGAAAAACTAACTTATAACAACTAAGTTAAAGAAAAACTAAGTTACAATGTTGTTCCATCTATCTAACCTAGATTGTAAATGATGAATCCAAGGTCCAACGGTGTTTGGATTTCTATAATAAAACCACTGCAGATAGACGGGGGGAGTGGGGAGTCATCAACCATACAAAACCTTACGAAATGACCCTGGGGGCAAACTCCGATGTGGATCTCTCCTCTTGGTCTATCACGATTGGTATGATTTTCGATCGGAAGGCATGTGTCACTTGTCATACCCCCATATATAGTAGAGTAGAAAACTACTATCAAGTGTACTTTGACACGATCACTGTCCCCATTTCTACGGTCATCCATTTCACCGTAGGTGCTGCCCCATCCCCATTCCAACGAAACGCTCTTAACATTTCCTTGTACTTTGTTTCGTTGAACATCTCCTTATATGCATGCATCACCTTTTTTGTATTCTTCATGTCAAGGTACAATCCTTTACGGACATGTTTCCATCTATCTTCGTTTGAATACAAGTAATCAGCAACCACCCTGAATCCACAATGACCATATCCACAACATCAATATACCCAGTGATATATTGATATAGGTTGGATGGGAAATACTAGTAGTATGGGAAGCTGTTCATGGGCATGAATCGATTCGGATCTCATGATCCTCTATTCAGTGATCTTCCATTTGATGGTGCTCCTTCGGACTGGCTCACCCTTGGTCTGTTACACTCCCAAGATGAAGGTTCTCGTCAGTTTAGTCTTGAGGTCCCGGTAGGTCTGCCAATCCCAAGCTGTTCTAAAGGTTCTCCTAATTGGCATGCCATATATGGATGAAGGAAGTTCTGGATTTGATTGTAACATCTGGCTATCGGAGTCGGATCGTCTGATTTTGCTACCTCAACAGAAATATCACGCCATCTGTTTTGTTATGCCTCCTTGAAGGATAGCATATCAACTATTGATTCATGATTCTTCCGGCTCAGGGTATACCAGAAACAATGTACATCCCTCTTTGAGCACATGATACTGATAAGCCGCAGACTTATCATATTTTATGCACTAGATTTAGTATTATATTTATCTAAATAAAGTTATATTTATGTTATTTATGCTTATTATGTGTTAAAGTATAATATTTGTACAGATTTATGTTTTTGTGAGTTTTTCTGTGCAAGGAATGATTTTCTAGGCAAAAGTTCAGTTGAAGCCGGACTCCATGCCGGTAGCTTCTGCACGGCATAAGTACAGAACAGAAAAGAGGCATTGCCGGACCTAATGCCGGGTAGATTCCATCCGGCATAAGTGAAGAGTCGCCACGGTTGACCAAGCGATAGCAGTTATTGACCGTTGGTGAAAAGGATGATGCCGGGTGTGATGCCGGGTATATCCTACCCGGCATATGCACTGTTTCGCACAGAATTGACGGTTTCGACCGTTAACAGTTGGGCGCATTTAACACGTGTGCCGGCTATTGGGGACCCGGCACGACACCCGGCATCGACACAATTAATGCCTATAAATAGGCCGAGGAAGGCAACAATTTGACATATTCCAACATACATATACACTCCATCCACGTCCTTATTTCCGCCACATTCCATCTGTTGGTGTCCAAGGCGTTTCTACGGATCCGTCCACAAGAAGAAGAGAAGATTTCCTTTTTCGGGTTGAGGCTATGTTCAATCTCCTTATCCCTTATGTCTTTCTTCCTTATTTGAGTGGATGGTGAAGTAGAAATCCTTGTTAGGCTTTGGCTAGGGATGAGTTCCTTCTATGTAAAAATATGATTATTTCAATACAAATTCAAGCGTTCATTAAGATTCTGGTTCTTAGTGCAAGTGAATTAGTTGATCACTCGTTCTCTTTATGCAAATTCTACTTAAGGGGGATTTCCCAGAGTAGGATAGGTTAGACAAATCTTAGTGGTCTTTGATGTTTTCATCTATAATTTAGGGTTAGCATTAAAGATTGCGAGTTAATCCATCTTCCCCATCTCCTTGTTCATTTCGTGGCATGATATATGCTCGATTTGTTAATGGGTTTTGAGTTTCTTGTTCGAAGCAAGAGAATGGTTTTCACCATATGAACGTGCCGGATGCACTGCCGGGTGCTTCCTGTCCGGCACATTCAAGACTTTGAATATGCCGTGCATCTGATGTCCGGCAGGACATCCGGCGCAATCATGTTGGTTGGTTAAGTTCGTGTCTTGAAGTTGCATTGCGTGATCATGTTGTTACTTAGGGTGGTTTAGTCCTAAACCTCGCATTTAGATAGGTCTTAGTTAATTATTGTATCATTTTCAATTCCCCCCTTTTGTTATTATAGAATAGGCTTTTGCCCGGATTAGGACTAATTTTCTATAAGTCCCTTGGGTACGATACTCTCGGTCGTAATATATTTACACTATACTCCGACCGGGTTTTATTTTGCTACCCGTAGTAGAGTTGTAGGATTATTATTTTATTTTATTCTTTTATATATATTTTTATCTTACAATTTCTCTGTTAGCAGATACCACTATTCAACATGTAGTTTAATCTACATGTACATGGTAATCCCTGAGAGGTTACCTTGTCACATCCATAGATTGAGCTACCCATTTGAACATAGTCCCCCTACCAAGCTCCTTTACTAGCTCATCCAAGCATCGGATACTAACCTTCCCGATTAGGTCAGCAATTGGAACCCTCATGTGCTCTCTTCTGTGTTTTGCCTTTGTCGACTCGGAGTCCTTTTTCAGCTCCCTGATGCTAGTATTCATGTGATTGTTAGTTTTTGGAAAGATTACATCCAAAGTGTGTCTTGCACTCCTTAATCTCGCCTTAAGAGTAGAATGTGTGCTCTCCACCCTGTCAAATGTTTAAGTAAGTTTTTTAGATCTATAACAATGGTTGTATTATCTTACAATTACAAGACTAACAATCTTACCTATTTGTCGTTGTGTTGCCGAAGTGCAACACATTCTTGACCCAAGCCTCCACAAATCTTTCCTTGTGTTTCTCCCAGACTGATGCAACATACGTAATGAAATATGGATAGCTTTTGTATGTATTCTTGAATACTTGGAGGCTCTCGTTGTACTCCTGCTCTATGCTTGAGTAGACAACCGAATCCCACATTCGGACTGTAGTCGCCGCCCTTCCTTTATTACCCATATACGTCTCCCCCTTCCCTTGAATGTTCCTACTTATGTGCCACCGACATAGTAGATGATGAGATTCAGGAAATACCTGTTATAAGGCATTCGTCAGTGCCATACATCTATCGGTGATAAATGTTGAGGTTTTAGTCCGACCAAGGAGCACCCTTAATTGTTCAAGTGCCCACACGTACATGTCTGTTGATTCTAATACAAGAAAGGTGAAGGCAATGCTGAAGTTCTTGCCTATACTCATCACTCCGATGAACTGAACCAAAGGCATTTTTGTGATGTTCGTTTTATAGGTAGATCAATGCATATGATGTATGGAAAAGCGTGTAACAATTCTCTAGAGGTAGGGTGTGCGACCCAATTTGTGTTCGATACCCTAAATTGTGAAAGTATCCAAAATCATGTTATCTATCAAATTAATATGAAACCTAAAGGATTATAGTTATCTGGGACAACCTAAGTTGACTTACTTGGTTTTATCGTATAATCGTAGTAGTTGTTGTTTTTGTATAGATCACCTAACAAAGTCTGCACCATAGAATGACCATTTCTCTTTTCAAGTTTTGTCTTTTGAATCTGGTTGTATATATCTTTCCTAGTTGCCGACATGTCGGGTTAATCGTGGTGAGCTCTGAATAAATTGCAGAAGGTGGCACACCGACTCGGGTTCTCTGATCGATCATAATCTCCTCCTCTTTAGTTAGGCTCTTTCCCACAAAATGACCCTCTGTCCACTCAGCAAGATCATGATTATGCCATCCGTTAATCACATTCAACTCACACCCGTAGCTTGTGTAATACCCCTTTATTTTAAAAGGACAACCACATTTCTTTGAACCAGATGATCTGTGTCGAATGATGACACTAGGTCGTGGTGTCCTTTGTGGTTTCCAATACCTCTCGCATGTTATGCGGAACCTTGGCCCGCCTGAGAACTTTTAATTATGGTGTAGACATGATTAGGATGGCCAACACTATCTACCCAATCTTTATCTTCTTCTTTACTCCTAAATGGTTGATTTGTTTCAAATAAGACACCTGTATCCACCACCAGAGGTTGATTATACATATGTTGAATGTAGTCATCCATCTCTGCGTGCTGATCTTGAACTCCTTCATCAAAATTATCACAAGCTTCATCAGTAGTTGAGTCACTTTCCTGCAATAAGGGTTGAGAGAATGTTAGATGAATGTTTAAATATGCAATATTAGTGTGATATGATTTACAAAAACATAAAATAAATACTTACTCCGCTTGATACTAGAACAAAATCATGATTGGAGTCTGAAGATTGACTCATGTCTAGCTACTTGGACACTTTTACGAAATATTTTTTGGGAGAGAGTCTGGAGATGGTGTAAGTGATTTGAGAATATGGAGAGTGAGTGTGTGAAGATGAAATGGATGAGGCATCCTGAAATACCCCTAATCTCTTTTAAAGTATAATTAAATGATCTATTAAGACTCTTAAGATGATTATTAAGCATCTAAATATTATTGGGGAACAATCTAAAAGATCTCAACAAGGCAAAACACGCCTTAAGATCGGTAAAGCCCAAAAAGTGCTTTAAGGCACCATAAAGATTGTATGACCTCAACATAGGATCCAAAGTGGATTCCTAAGTATTATAATGAAGTAAGGAACACAAACAAAAACCTTCTCAAGGAGAACTAAGCCCAGGAACACCTGTGACACAAAAATGTGCGCTTAAAACACCTTAAAGCACGTTTTTGTGAGATTGCCTTTTAAATTGATTTTTAATGGGCTTAAAAATTATAATTACCCTTAAATATGATATTTCATCATATTTATATCATATTAGGAATTTAATTCCAGAAATTTACAAATTTTTACAAATTTAATATTAAAATATTAATAAAACCCTAAAGTGGGGCCCACATGAGTCAATATTGACCAAGTATGGTCAATGGCCAATTAATGACCCACTTGGACCATGGAGATCGGCAGGCAAGGAGGGAGGAGACAGCACACAATCATTAGAAGACAAATTGCTACCTAATATTCAATTTGCAATAGTAAAACCTACCTTTTTCAATTATTCAAGCCTTCCACTCTCTCCTCTTGCTCTTGTCCGATTCCAGCCTGCCCAAACGAGTTCCTCCCTTCCTAAGAAGCTCTCAAGTCTGGTTCTTGAGCATGGAAGGCAGATCTACTCCTAAGCTCCTAAGGTAAGTGTTTTAAGTCATTTTTAGCCCTTTTCTTCATCTCTCACTACCAACACCTAAATTTCGTGGCTCATCAATTCCTATGGCTTATTCTCAGTGTTCTAAGGTTAGAACAAGAGCTAAACTCGGTTGAGACCAGTAGAGGGACCAAGGTTGTTCAAATCTACATTTTAAGGTAAAAATGTGCTTTAAGCTCATAACTTTTGATTCCCTTCGAGTTTGGCTGTGAAACTTTGGTCATAGCCTCATCTTCTTCTCCTTTTCATGTGGAATCTGTTGGTTAGCCATTTGGAGCAAGGGTGACCGAGATCCAGAGAAATACTCTCTTTTAAGGCATTTTCCAAGGTAAAACCTAATAACAAGGTAGTATTTCGAGATCTAGCTATTTCCTATGTCAATATGGTGGATCTAACACCTTGTGGTGTGTTTGGTTCAGGTTGAAAATACCTAGAACTTCCCTTGCATTTTTAAGGTGATTTTTGCCTTAAATCTTACATTAATTATTCCTTATGGTTAAGCTCAAGCTTGGAGTGTAACCATATCTTGTTTTTGTATTAAACATGTCTAAATCAAGTGGTGAATTTCCTACAAGTGACCGAGCCCATACAAGGAATAATCAAGGTATAAACACCTTAAACTTATGATTTTTGTAATTTCAAGTATATATATATATATGGCCGAGAGTGAAATCATATATATAGGTCATATTGACCTAAAATGGAAAAAAATGGCTAAGATAAATTAAGCTAGTCATTTAAGATTTTAATTAACATAATGGTCAAATTATGACATTATGTGGAAAAATAATTAAATCTAAGTGAGGCCGAATATATATGCTATATTTTGAGACATTTATTGTGTAATTTATTTTGCAAGTTCAAGGTTGTAATAAGGCCATGTCATTAGGCCATTTTAATTTAAGTTTATAAGCTTATTTAGTTTTATTTATGCTTATAATTAAAATTGGGGCCAATTCGTAATTACTAAGAAAATAGAAAGCCGTGGGCTTAATTTAGAGCAATTTAGGATTTTTAAATGAATTTAATAAAAATTATAACATTTTATAAAGTTTTGGGTCAAAACTGTAAAAATAGAAAAGTATAGGTTATTATTAGTAATTACCGAAAAATTGGTTCCCATTTGATATTAGGAGTCAAAGTTGACTATATAGGAGACCTTGACCAAGTTTGGAAATTTAAGAAAATAAAAATACTACCTTATAATAAGATACTTATTAAATTGTAAAAGGTTTATAAGACTTGGTGGGTGGTATTGTGATTTCCGAAAACTTGGGGTACTAAAAGGAGTTTAGTACAAACCTTAGGTTATTAGGAATTTTTAGAAGTTTATTTGGTTAAATTTGGAGTTTATATGAATTATATAAGAATAATATATGGTATTTCATAATATTGTTACAAATGGGTAACATATGTGGTAAAAATCGAGATTTAGAGAAAATATAAGGTTAGGAATAATGTTTATAACTTTTGGTATAGTTTGGTGATTTTTGTAATTATATATGAGGTTTTATAAGGACATATGTATAATATATGGTTTAATGGAATTAGAAAAACTATATGTTATAAAGAGGGGAAATTGGTGAATATAGAAAGTTAAGTGGTGGGAAAATAATTTAAATCGACCATGGGGTCTGTTCGGTTATTTTGAGGAAATATAACCATGGGTTATAATTATATTAAGAATAAGGATTATAATATAAGGTATATACTATAAGTGTAACAAGGAAATATGATTTGGGGTTGAGTTGTAAATTATGGAAGTTTGGTGGGAATTAATAATACCGAGAGTGTTAAGGGCTGTTTGGCATTTATTAACAATATATAAACTATAGGTTATAATTGTTTTAATGACATAGTTGTCAAAATATATGTTATATAACTATAAATAACATGGTATAAATTATGTGGTGGATTTTTGTAAATATTAAGAACATAGGTGCTGTTCGGAAATATTAACATTTTTAAATGGAATTTATAATATGGTTTTAATGTTATAAGAATTATAACATTTGTAATATAAGAGGTATTCATTAAAAAGAATGAATGTATATATTATAAGAATTACCATATAAGAAATAGTTCCATAAATACATACACATAAATAAATATGTGTTGTGGTGGAAAATATAATATGGTTTAACGACCATATATTTTATAATTAAAATGACATAGGATAAAGGGAAAAGAATTACAAACATTGGATATGGAATGTTAGGACAGTACACGTGATAATAAGGATTGATAATGCAAAGTATGTTCACCACATTGAATTTGGGAAAAAAAAAAAAGAAACAAACCTTAGAAAAATAAATACTAAGGTGAAATGTATGGTTTATGACAAGAATCATACATGCAATATAGAAACAAACTATATGATGCACAAACATACATTCGGTTACATGCGATAACAAAAGCTCAACTATAAAATATATTAATATACGAGACAAGACTACGCTTGTAATATAACACTTTTCCAATCTCGAGTTAAACCTAAAACCCGACAAACATTGACAGTTAATAACGGGGGTTAACCGGGAGGTATTAGTGACGGTACGGGATACCGTAGGATTTTGTGTTTTATACAGTATGCTAATCGGTAGCATTATGTATTGTATAGACTGTTAGAGACGACGCACGGAGCGTAGGATCTTGCTGATTCATACTCCACCGTAATACTCAGCAGTGTGAACGGTATGTTATTTATGTGGCTTGATTGTCTCTGAGGATTTCCTCAGTTCAGACATTGTGTGAAAATCTGTGATAAGATTGAATGTTTGCTTGTGTGAATTAATATGCTTGAGTTGTGTATTAATGCTGCTTATTATTACTGTTGTGCGATAACAGTACCGTTCGTATATATGAACATATTATAAAACGAACTAGCGGCAATGATGCTATCTTATATGTGTAATATAAGGGACGTAAGTAAAACTGTTGTAGCATTAGGGTAATAAGATATATAAATATCTGAGACTTATATACGGAGCATTGGCCTCTTTAACGCCGCTCTCGTATCTAGCACTGGATCCCGAGTCGACATACTCAGGATTGGACTACGACCTTGGTCTGCTGTGTTAGAAAAAAAATAGTAAAGCGATGCGATGGTATAGATAAGTATATCAAGGATGTGGCTCTTGTTGTGAACTGTGATCCATTAACGATACTAGGACACCGTGTGGTAGCCGTAAGTATCTGGATAAATTTCCAACGAACTACAGATTGTTCGTAGGACGGAGACTCTACCGCTGGAGTGGCTATTGCCGTGGGTGACCCGCCATAAGAGATGGGTAACTTAGAGACACGTCGTTCTAACGAGACGTTGTCATTAGACATGACTGAACAATTACGAACGACTATATTAACTCGTACATTAGGCGAACATTATTTGGGCTTGCATGCCAAAGACGAGAGTTCATACTCGTTTATAATTCTCGTTACTTCGCCTTGTTGTTCATTGGTTGTGCTTTGTGGTGTGTGGTATGTTGGTGGATTTGTTTGAACGAGCCATTGTGCTCATACTGTGTGTTGTGAACTGGTTGTGTCGAGTCACCGTACTCATGTGTGGATTGTGGTTGGGTGTCTGGTCGAGTGAGTCGCTGAACTCAATTATGAATTATTAAGTGTTTGTTGGAATGGAGTCTCTGTACTCATATAAGCGCTGTAAAACGCTTTCAGTGGTTTATTACGATGCGATGTGTGTGAGCCGGGGGCTTGTTTGTTATTTGAGATTACTGCAATATATATTGTTGCTTTACAGTTTCAACATTGAACTATTTGTATGGAAACGAATTGCATACTCTCGACCAAATAACTGAATGGTCCGAGGGTGCATGACAGTCAGGTAATAACATACTCAGCAGGGGCTGATTCCATACCACAAACTACCATTTTTGCAGGTATGCAACTTCCGGTGTCGGCAAAGAGAGTGACGCGCTGGGTAGTTTGATTACAGTTATTTAAACATGCACTGTTTGTATTTTAATACGAACCTAGAAACATGTATAGGTCTTGGATACGTAGAAAGCTCACTGTGAATGTATTTTATATTGGTTTTGGGAGTTTAGATCTATCTCTTGTTGTCACTGCGAGAAAATGTTTCGAATTTAAGAGCTTATCAGGAAGCACGTTATTACTCGTATGGGCGAGCAAGAACGGTGACCAGTAGTCAATTGTTGAGATTACCGCTGTGATTATATTGTTAAATAAGATGATTAGGAGCCGAATAGAGTAGGGGGTGTTACAAGCTACCCACGGTTTTATACCTTTTTCTTGAGAGTGTTTTGATACTCTTTCTCTACTGGAAAAATAGGGCCGAAGTAGATCTACAACAAGCTTGAAGATCTAAGGTAAAAATCAATGATTTTCATGACTTAAATTACTTCTCATGGTTAGCTCATGTGTGGAGTTTAATCATGTCTTGTTTTCTACATGAAGACAAGTAAATCAAGCTGTGGAGAATTTCTCCCTAAGGTGGCTGAACCAAACAAGGATTTATCTAAGCTAAATCAAGGTATAAATTACTTAAAACCTTAACTTGATACATTTATACAAGTTTAAGCTATCTAATTAATTAATTGCCGTGAGTGAAGGAGTGTAATAAGGTTGTTTGACCTTAAAATGATTAAGAAATGGTTTAATAAATTTTATAACTAATTAAACAAGCATAATTGTCAAATTTAAGACATTATGTGGAAGTTTGGTAATTAAATGAAAAATCTATGGTGAGGCCGAGATTTACATGTGTTTTGGGACATTTATGTGTAATTTATTTTGCAAGCCAATGTTTGTAATAAGGCCATGTACTTTAGGCCATTTTATTTATGCATTTACAAGCTTTTATTTAAGTTTAGGTGATATATAATTATTACCGAAAAGAAATGGGGTCTAAGATGTAATTAAATTAAATTTAGGGGCTCTAAAATAATAAGGCCGAAAATTAGAGTTGAAAAGGATTTAAATAAAGTTTATAAGATTATATAAAGTTTTGGGGTTAAATGGTGATTTCTAGAGAGTTTGGGTGCAAACCGTGATTATAAGGAATTAAGGGTCAAGGAAATATTAAGGAGGTTAACCTTGACCATATGGTAGGTTTTGACCAAATTAGATAAGTTAAATAACTTATTTAAGGTTTTATAATAAGATAAGCATCTTATGGTAATATTTTTATAACATATGTGGTAAATATGTTATTACCGAAAAATTAAGGGTGTACAATGGTATTTTAAACACCCATGGACTATTAGGAATTTTTAGGAATTTATGGGTTGATTTTGGAATTAAAATGAACTATATATGTATAATATATAGTTATTATGTCATTATGACACTTTGGAGAAATATAGGTGGTGGAAATGTGAATACCGAAAGTATATGGGTTAATAAGGATATTTATAACCCTTTGGAGAAATTTGGAGATTTTTAGAATTATATAAGAGTATTTATTAAGATATATGTATAATATATGGTTTTAATGATATTGTAAAACTATATGTTATAAATTGGGCCAAATGGCAATTATAGAACATATATGGGTTTGTTCGGTTATTAAAAAAAAATAATAACCATAGGTTATACTTTTTTTATAAGTTAGAAATGTTATATTAAATGGAATATATAACATGGTATAAGTTATGGGATGATTTTGTAAATAAAGGAGACTATGGTTTATGAAAAAGAATAAGATTTTCTTATGGTGCCTAAGTGGCAATATAAAATAGTTTTGTATAAAAACTATAGGTTATAAGTTAAAGGAAATAAAAATATCATATCAAATGATATTAGCATATGGTATAACATTACATAATGTTTTGGGGTCAAAATAGAATTTAAATAAATTCAAGGGCTTTACCGAATTGTTAAAGGTTGGAAAAATGAATTTTAGACTAAGGTCTATAATGTTATAAATGGTATAACAATTATATGGTATTAAGATGGTTTAATGGAATTAATATAAGGAAGGGTACTCACATAAAATAATGTGACAAACTATTAATGGGAATATATACTAAGGTATTTATTGAATAAACCTTAGGAGTTATAATTATACAACATAAAATGTTACTCATGTTAGGATAATAATCTTAATATAAGTTGTATAATATAATACAACTAATGGGAATAATCATCTAATAAAAGATGATAAAAAGTAACATAAAATATAAGAGTTTATTAAACTCATGGGAATTACCTACGTGGTAAATATATACATACACAAGAATAATGTATATAAGGTGGATATATATTTTGGTTGGAAACCATATGATTTAATGGTGGTGGTTATTTAAAAAAAATAGTTACGAACTATAAGTTAAGAGTTTTGGATGCAAACATTATTTGCTAAAGATAATGGATTATGTAATACATTGTATTATAATGGATGGTGGGAGAATGATACAATTTAATAAATGATACAATACGAAAAAGAAATCAATATAATATAATCATGCATGCATACATGCAACTATGGGTTATGTACCTATATTTATGGTGGTGGATAAGATTTAAGAAATATAACGAATTAAACTTAACAGTTGAAATAGTTTGACATACGAGCTTAAGTAACAAACCGACTGTTTTAGAGAAACCCGTAACAAGCAACTGTAGGAAACAGGGGTGAAACTGTCGGGGTTACTTGTATTCGGAAATACCGGATGTAGTTAGTCATGGAGACTGACTTATAGTTTATTACCGTTTAGATCATACTCCTGACTAGACGCTTGACGAGCTAGTGGACTACACGGAGCATAGGATCTTGCTGATTCATACTCCACCGTAATACGATCAGGGTGAACGGTATGTAAAGGGTTTGATCCGAGTTGTCCTAAGGTTGCTCCTTGGGCTCGGATTTGGTTGATATAACTTGTGTGTTATGTGTGTGGATACTTGTATGTGCTTAAGTGTTACTGCATTTATTATTAGGCACGAACGTCCTACGGGACTAACACTACGTCGACTATAGATCGACTTATATAAACATGCATATGCGTTGTGATGACATGACGGTTACTTGATATAATACCATGATATTAATATTAAGTATATGGTAACCTAAGTAAAACACTTAGGGACGAGTCACGACATTGTCGGTCTCTAGATCATGGATCTCGAACATGAATATGACCTAGATTATTTCTAGGTATGCGTGAGACCCATTGGGCAGCTAATTAATAATTATTCTCCATAAGACTAAGAGCAGATCTTAAACATTATGAGAGAGAGATGGTATGAGTTGAGGTGAGGAATCCCGGTGGTGGTTTACGAACCACTTGGTTGCGCATTTGTGATCACTGAGGGGTTTCCTAATTGGATTCCGCTCCAGGTTATATCCAACGAGCCCAAACTGGATCGTGGATAAGGTGGCTACGGCTTTTTATGGACGTCTTACGAGACATAAGAGAGTCAGGGGCCTCCGGACCTCTGGCGAAATGAGCACCTTTGTGTGTACGGGAGGACTACTGTCCATGGTGAGGATATCGGGTTGTCCTAACATGACGCCCTACTGATATTAATTAAACATGATTGGATGGAGCCTACAAGGCTAATTGTAAATTAAATTAACTATGGAAACTGTACGCTGCGGCGAATGTACATTGTACATATGGATGGGGCCTTGAAGGCCAAACTAAAATAAATTAATAAAGGATGGTATACGCTACGGCGGTTGTACATTGTACATCATTTTGTGGTTGTTCGATACGTTCGATATATAATTATGGATTGTGTTATTAAATGATTGTTTGGATTGGATGGATGGTTGAATGTCTATGAATATTTGTATGGATGATTATGTATATTATACATTTATGTTACAGTATTGTTTATAACTGTAAAATGGTAAAGCATGAAACCGATCTATAATAAGATGGTTAAAATGACAAGTGACCATTAGGGTCCAGGCCCGGCATACTCAGCGTCTATCGCTGATACTACACCATTGCAGGTTGTTGATCATTGTCGAAGCCGAAGAGCAGGAACAGGGTAATTGGAGTTTTTACTTTTGTTACCACACATGGAGATGTTGTATAGCAATGAGGATGGTGAATTGTATTATGGTAAGGATGTGTATTTTCAGGTTTGGGTAGATGCTCACTTGTCGATGTTTATGATTTATGGACTTAGTATGATGTATAGGAGTTTCTCGTTATCACGACGGTTAGCAGTTTGTTTATGTTGGAAGTTGGATGTAGTTTGGCTTCGTTGCTCGCATGGGCGAGTAATGGCCGGTGACACCCGAGTGAGTTCTGTAATTGTTATTTATTTTCTGCTGCGAGACGTTTTATTTATTGCTACGTGAGAGATTATTACGTGATTGTGGAGAGGGGTGTTACAAAATACCCTTGTTTATGTTTTGAAGTTCACAAGATACCCCTTTTATGTTTTGTAGTTCACAAAATACCCTTATCACCCTGATGCCCTGGTAAAGCATCGTCTAGTTTTCTCTTGTTTTTCAAGTGCCTTCAACCTCTTCATAATACCAGGATAAATGTTGTTTGCATTCCAGTTCTCTGAGGTTTCTTGTCTCTCGGAATGTCTCACCAATAGCTGAGTACGAATCCCTGTCATTCACAATTAGACACAATTATAATATATGACCAGAGACAAACATGTATAACATGGATTATTTTCATAGTTAGGTAAATACCTTCAAGTAAAGAGTAGATTGATTTAGTCTTGTGGACAAACAATAATGTCACAGGCATTGGGTTTAAAATGGCTACCTCTTGGTCAAACTCAGTAGCGGACCAGAACTTTTGTTTAGGGGGGTCAAAAAAACTTTTAACACTATTGTTCTTTAAAACATTATGTTATTTTGTATTTTTTAAAAATTTATAAGAGCATTTTACAAATTTCAAAAGTTTCGGGGGGGGAGGGGGGGAGGGGACGGTGGCCATTAGGGAGATGGATTTTGGTACATTCAAATATCTGAGTGATATCCCATTAGAGTGCTTGGCACAACACAAGTTTGACCAGGGGCAGACACAAAGGGGGGAAGGCCCCCCCCCCCCCCCCCCCGAAACCTTAGAGAACTGGAATGCAAACAACATTTGTTCTGGGATTATGAAGAGGCTTAAGGCACTTGAAAAACAAGAGAAAACTAGGCGATGCTTTACCAAGACATCAAAGTGATAAGGGTATTTCGTGAACTACAATACATAAACAAGGGTATCTTGTGAACTTCAAAACATAAACAGGGGTATTTCGTGAACAACAAACTTAAATAGGGGTATATTATAAAATTTAAAAATTTTCAAAAAAAAAGTAGCCAAAAAAACTACGAAATTTATCAGTATGAAAAATTACTTTCAAGTTGTTAATTAATAACAAGGGTAGTTTAGTCATTTTCCTGGAATATTAACCGAATATTAACAACATATGAGATAGAGTGTTATCTGATGAAATAAGTAAAAACTTAGTGTTATCATATGTAATTTTAAAAACACAGTGGCATATTGTGAATTAAACAAAAACTCAGTGGCATTTGATGAAATATCCCTCAATTCAAAAGCCAAAGTAATATAACTCAACCTCTGAATAGATAGTTCATTTGATAGGTCTAATTAAGGGTTATAATGAGTTTTGTTCATGTCAAGCATCACCTGTATGTATCAATAGTTCTATCAGTGTATCTGTCACACAACATGTCAACCTTTAACTATCAGCCATCATCCGATCCATCAGTCAATCCTAAATAATTATGAGAGTGCGCAGTTGATTTTTAAATGTAGTTTAATAAATTTTGAAATATATCAAAGATCTAATTATAAATTTAAATTAACATTTAGAGTCTGAGTATTATTTATCTTAAAATTTTATGGTTTTAAATGTAATTCATTAAATTTTTTAAAGATGCAGTTCAAATAATATGAAATTAGAGTAGAATAAAACTATATAATAAAGGAGATAATAATACAAATAACTCTAGTCATGAATAGAAAATTACCATCTAAATAAGTTTTTTAAACAAATCTAAATAAGTTTTAAATACTCAATCTTTTACTTGAACCAAATTCTTCACAGATTAAGATCTGTTCCTTAACAAATTTTATGAGCTATCTACACATGCAATTTGCTATTGATCCTATTTTGAAAATAGATTCTACTTTTATTTTATTTTTTGAGGAAAAAAACTAGGTTCACTCCCTGTTAGTAATTACTAAGTATACATTACAGATGAAGTTTTACTTTAAGGGAAATTTCATGATATACCCCCGAGGTTTGAGCGAATTTTACAAGATACCCCCGAGGTTTCATTTTCATTACGAGATACCCCCGAGGTTTCATTTTTTTTACGATATACCCCTGAGGTTTCGTTTTCATTACGATATACCCCTGAGGTTTCAATTTTATTACGAAATGCCCCTCAGTTCAGATTCTAATATATTATATTTTTCATATCCTTATTTTACCCTCGCACCATAAGCCCCGCAACATGGATTTATGGTCAAACTTTTAAAAATTTAAAATATGAACAAAATGCACAGAAAAATTAAAGATCAATTAAAATTTTAATTCAATTTTAAAACATAAATAAAAGTATAAAAACAAATTAAAAAAATTAGAATCATGAAGGTTTAAAATAAAAAAATGACCAAACAAAAAAAAAATAATCTATTTAAAAAACTTATATTGTTACATAATTTAAAAACTATTATAGCAATTATATTTAATGAACAAAAAATGATTTTTATACTTGATTTTTCATTATTTCTATGTACTATATGAAATTGTTGCTTTTAATATTCTTGTTATACTTTTTATAATTTTAATACATATCTAGGTAACTCCTTAACAAGTTATGTTTATTTTTCAAAATAATTTACTTTTTATTTTTTAGTCATTTCTATTTATTAATTTTATGTAACAATATAAGTTTTTTAAATAGATTATTTTTTTGTTGGTTAGTCATTTCTATTTATTTTAAACCTTTCATGATTCTATTTTTTTAATTTGTTTTTATACTTTTATTTATGTTTTTTAATTGTAATAAAATTTTTAATTGATCTTTAATTTTATGTGCATTTTGTTCGTATTTTAAATTTTTTAAAAATTTGACTATAAACCTGTGTTATGGGGCATATGGTGCGAGGGTAAAATGAGAATATGACAAATATAATATATCCGAATTTGAACTGAGGGACATCTCGTAATAAAATTGAAACCTCAGGGGTATATCGTAATGAAAATGAAACCTCAGGGGTATATCGTAAAAAAAAATGAAACCTCGGGGTATCTCGTTATGAAAATGAAACCTTGGGGATATCTCGTAAAATTCGCTCAAACCTCAGGGGTATATCGTGAAATTTTCCTTACTTTAAAAAAAAAAACTGCGTTCCAGCTAACGCGCCCTAAAGATCGACATCCCCAGTGCATGCGATATGAGGCTTCGCTCCAAATATGATATGACCCACATTTTGTTGAACGTTTTATTTATTCTTCTCCACAGAAGCAGCCTAAGCAGAATGGCAATGGGGTGGCCCGGGTTGCAGAGGGTAGGGCATAAAGGATGACAAGTGAACATCAGAGTCAGACGAGTCGGCTCGCTCGATATTGGTGTCGTTTGGGGACAAGCTTCTCAAGCTTCCAGCAGCTGACAACTTCTCAATTTTTAAAATCAGCAGGTTTCCACCAAACACCCAAAACCAGCAGCTGACAGCTTTTACAAAATCATCAGCTGATAGCTTCTCAATTTCCCCTCTATTTTAAAACACAATCCACCAAACACTAAACCAGCAGCTGTCAGCTTCTGTAAAACCATCAGCAGACAGCTTCTCAATTTCCAGCAACAGGACCCAACAGCAGCCCCCAGCAGCTGTCCCCAAACGAACCCACCAATAAAAGACCATACTTAAAAAGCAGCCTTGGTTCTCACGGACCGTATTCACTCCCTCTTATCAGTTTTGCCCTCCCACCCTCTGTTCTGTTCCCTTTAACAGTCGCGACAAACTTGACATTTAGACGATTATTATATTAGTAGTAATTAATTATAATATTTAATATTACGAAATAACTTTAATATTGTACGGTTAACGTTTTAATAAAAGCTCACGGAAAATATATTAGAACTACACCAAGAAAACTTCTTGAAAATCAACACATTTAAAATATTGAGATTCTTCAATAACTTATCCCCGTCGACATGAAAACAATGTCCCAAAACTGACATTTCAACTCCCTCTTATAAATAATACTCCTATAGAAGTCTTACAAATCTAAATCTCACTACTTTATTTTTCCCGTAGAGAATAATACTCCCTCCGTCCCACCTTGATCGGTCTATTTACTATTTGGACATGTCGTTTGAATTAATTTTTAACATATAAGATAAATTAATTTTGAAAATTTAAGTTTTACATATGATTCCTTACATCATAAACTATATAATATAAAATTTAGTTTTATAAAATTATTTTACTTATATGTTTAATATTGAGGTGGAAAAACGTGTCAAAAAACAAATAGCACACCTATGACAGGACTGAGGTAGTATAAAAATTCACCTGTGAAATGAAAATATTACAGATTCTATATTTAATAAACATGTCCTGACAAAGAAACAGAAAACCGGACCGAACCCATTGACGAGGGGAGAGTAAAGAAAGGAACAACAGAAAGAATACTATTACAGTAGAGAGAGAGAGAGAACACTGTTCCCTCGAGAAAAAGGTGAGGTAGAGGAGTGAGAAAAATCATAAACCAAACACCTCCCCCCTTTTACTTTTCCTTTCCTTCCCCCTCTCGTCTCCGCTTCACTTTTTCTTCCTTCTTTCCTTCCACCCCTGAAATTCTAAAATTCCTTCTCTCTCCGATTGTCTGAAACTCAATTCAACTCCACCAAGAGTCCAATTCCCCCTCTATCAAACACCTCTCTCTCCCTCCCTCCTCCCAAATCCAACCCATATAATTCACCAATCCCAACTCTTCCTTCTTGAAATTCAATCATGCCAGTCGCTCCTCCCGATACCACCACAACAACTGCACCAACAACAACAAGGGCGGAGCACATCAGACTTATCAAGGGAACTTATAGAAATCCCTCAACAGTTACATCAGCAGCAGCGATTTCAAGCTCAGATCCAAGAAACCACCACCACCAGTCAAATAGTGGTCATCATGCCAAATTACTCCCTCCTATAGTCCAATCCACCACTTGCAAATCCACCATTTCGTCTCTTCTCCTCTCCACGTTCACCAACAATAACCACCACCACCACCCGGAGAGCTCCAACGGTAACAGAACAATCACCAATAGTCACGGACTTGACGGTGGTAATGTCGGTGTCAACAACAGTAGGAGGAAGAAGGGTTTCAAGAATTCGGGGTTAAGAGGTCTGGGATGCACAGCACAGCCGGAGGTGTCTCTGCCGGCGGCGGTGATAAGGTCGTCGGCGGATTGGGAGGATAATAAAAAGAAGGGGGTAGTGGTGCACAGTAGTGGTAATTCTAAGAAGAAGAAAATGAAGAAGAAGGAGAAGGAGAGGGATAGAGGGGAGTGTGGTGGTGGTGGTCTGGAAGTGGTTCAGGATGTTTGGTGTGGTCCAGGGATGATTGGGTTTTCAGGGCTTGCTGCTGCCGCTAGTGATGATTTTGTGGCTTCTTCTACTAGGCCGGTGATGGTTTCTGGGAACCACCGGGGGAAGATCGATGTTGATAAGGGTATTCATCAAATTCAAAGGGGGGAGGTAAGACAAACCAACAAACCCACATCCACACCACACACACACACACTAAAAAAGAAGATAGAATTGTTTATTAATTTGTTTGTTTGTTTGATAGTAGTAAAATAATGGGGGGGACTTCTTAGTTGCTATTTTGTTTGTGTGTTCTTTCTCTTTCTTTCTGATCTTCATAAATTATCTATTAAATTAGCAGTAATTGATTTTCGATAAGAGTCTCACTTATAACTAGTACATGCGTGTTTCATTACCAGATAGCGATTTGACTCCCAATCAATTACCATGCATAACTTCTCTACTCTTGCAGTTTTACTTTTAGGCTGCTCTGTCTCGTTTCAAATTCTGTCTCACCATATCTTAACCTAACAAGGACTCTATGCGTTTCCTTTCATTTGCTGTATATGGGCAATTTTTGGTTCTTTTGTTACCATTATTCGAAGTGGTTGTGTAGCATCGTGGTATGATATCGCAGTTCTTGAGTCACTACCGTGGCCGTATCCATTGTTGCAGTGCTCGCTGGAGTCAATAGTTCTGGTATGATGCGCTTGTTTGTTATCTTGATGTTCCTTCTTGTAGTGTCAAATTGACGAGAAACGGTGATCTGTCAGTTGTAGCTTCTTGACTTTGTATTGTGACCTCATCCTTGAGGGGGATATTTCATCTTTCCCATATTAGTTCATGATGCAACTTATTATGCTATCCATCAAGCTTCAATTATTTTCCATTAGCACTATACAACAACTATTGTCGTCAACGAATAAACATAGTTCCATAATATAATATATACTTATTTTCCTCTTCCGTGTAGTATTTCCTCTTTGCTGTGTAGAGTAGGGAATTCTTTTTATTTAACTCAAATTGTGGTTGTAGTGAGGTGGATTCTAACCACAAGACACGCACTCAACATGATGATACTTGAGTCTGTTTGGTTAGTCTATAACGGTTTCTTTCTTTCCGCAGCAGCGTTCTTCATCAGCCTACTCCTCTAGACAGAGGGAGACTGGCAACATTGATCAATTTGCTGACTTGGATCTAGATTCTCCCTTCGAAATTCCACATTTTGGGTCTGATATCTTTGAAACTCCATCTTATCATCATCTCCGCAGTCGTTACACGGACGGGCTCTCAGAGGTTGGTGTCTTTCCTTCTCTGGTTTTTCCTCTATAGTTAAGATTGCATCCGTCTAACTGAAACCAACATTTTTGTCTGCTTATGGTTCCTGAAATCTTTGTCATATGCTCGTTTCTGATGTGCATGTGACAGACTTAAATAATGACTAAGTTCGCCACTTTAAAAGATTACCTCACTTGGGTTATATTCTCAATTCACCTTTTTTGATCT
This sequence comes from Limonium bicolor, assembly GCA_023374045.1. NCBI lineage: Eukaryota > Viridiplantae > Streptophyta > Magnoliopsida > Caryophyllales > Plumbaginaceae > Limonium > Limonium bicolor. The sequence continues at coordinate 56,662,961 of CM041778.1, forward strand.
TATGGTTGTATTGGTAAGATGAATTATATTGGTACTGCTTGCTCTTGACCTTAGATCATTCACAACAATAAAGTGGAATCAAACCTTCAAGATATTAGTATTATAGTTCTCCCTCTCTCACTCTCTCTTTTCTTTTGCTAAGACACCAACCTTTCTTAGTTATGAAACTCTGTCTGTACTGCTCTTAATTGAATTTTTAACTTTTCCTCTTTTCTGTCTTTTGCACAAAAAAGACTCGTCTACTGATGATCGTGGGCAGGCACTATTATCCAGATTTGGTATATAGCTAAAATCGACGCAATAAGCAGAAACCTACTGAGAAAACGTGACTGAAGTTATTATCTAGTAACTGACTAATAACATGAAGCTTATTAAATTAGAACCTTCAGAAGCTGGCAACCATCTGATATTCACTTCGATTTATTTGGATTTTATGCCTGGAAAAAAAGAGAGCGTATTTTCTGCTTTTTCTATATAGTTCTCAACAACAAGCTGATGATAAAAAATTACTGCACTAAACCCGACTATGGGATCCAACAACTAATCCCTACAAATCAGGAAACGCAACCAACAATTTGAAATCAAACGCGACCCCGAAACTGGTACAGAATCTGCGTAGACGTTCCAAAACAGTCGGAGCCAAAGGCTCACTAAGCAGAATATAGTGGGAACAACTGCCCGCCCTTGATTCTACTAGATCAGTGTGGATCGATAGAGCTGTTGACTACAATATAGGATTTTTACTGGCAATTTTACTATGCGTATATGTATCCAACCATGGACCACGGAGAGAGCCAAATCCAAATGAAGGCTAGCCTGTCAGATCGGATAAACCTGGCGGTACTCATAACCATTGCCACTATCAAGTGGGGGATGCAGTTTCTCTCTAGATTAATCTTCATTTCAAGGACCTGCTTGCTTGACACCTTGGTATGTGTTGTAGCTAGACATCATGATGGATGTTTACAGAGAGCAACAAGCAAGTGCCCTTGTTGTTCTCATGATCTTTAATAACTCATCTTCAGTGGCATCCTGCTGACCTTGTAGAAAAATCTCGGCCAGGGATAAGTTGCACTTGTATTAGTTAGATAGCAACTACTTTGCTTTTGTCAACTATGGAATGTCATTGCGTACACTAATGTTTCTAGGATTAGAGAAAGTATTAACGATGCTTAGGGTTTATTTGCAAATCTCTCTTCGTGATTTGAATGTCCAACAGGCATATACTGTGGCTAACCATGTTCGTTTGTTTTGATGCAGTTCATATGTTCCAGAATGGTATACTCGGTGGTGCCAGGTCTCTTGGTCTTGATAGGTACAGGGATCTGAGATTGGATATCGAGAACATGTCTTACGAGGTTGTTAATGATTCTGAATTCATAAATTATATATATGGCTATGGCTCCTGGACATCTTGATAGTCAGTTAGATGAAGTTTTTTGTTTCTATATCATATGTGGTTCAACTTGAACAGGAATTGCTGGAGCTAAGTGATAGGATTGGATATGTCAATACTGGGTTGAAGGATGATCAGATGAGCCGTTGTATTATGAAGAACAAATTCTCCCCCATGGACAACAACAAATCATTACATGTACCTGAAAAAGCTGATGCTAAATGCAGTATTTGCCAGGTTGATTCCCTCTTTTTTTTTTATATATACACTTGGTTACATTTGGCTTGGCTGCTACTATTTATAATTAGTGGATATGTTTCTCTGTTCTGACCTAAGTGTTTTTGCAGGAGGAATTTGAAACTGGGGATGATACTGGTAAACTGAGATGCGGACATGCATACCATTTGCAATGCATAAAGCAGTGGCTTGCTCACAAAAATGCTTGTCCAGTCTGCAAAGCCACAGTTTCTTACCGATGATCAGTGCGCCTGCCTACACTGCTTTCTCTACAATGCTTTCCCCCATCTGTATAGATTCTTCAAAAATGCTACAGGAGAAATTTACACATTGCTTTGAGCTGCCTGTTATTTCCTTTATCTTTTTCGCTATGGGTTGGGTTGATCTTTTGGTTTCGTTGTAGAATTTGAATATGGCATGTTTCTCATGAAAATCTTTGTTCTTTGGACTGGAGTCCCCTGATGGCCTTGATTAAAAGATATACATTGCTTGATACTCCTATCAAGTGTTTTGTCAGAATCTCTTAGATCTGTAGTAACTGTGATGTTGCTACTTGCTAGGGAGATACTTCCCCATTGATCAGATGCATCACCGTCTCTGCTAGCGGAAGCATTGAATTACCGACCTCAGTGATGTTCCCGTTTTCTAATGACCTTTATCACGTGTGAAGACGGAAGGACTGTAGCCTTCTTCCAGTCACTACCTTGGTAGTGCGAAAGTGAACTCCAGATTTTAATCTAGATTGATGCTCTGTCCATTCTGGTGTTCGGATCTGTTTTCCTCATCTTCCTTTTGAAAACCACAATGAGGAGTGCCTTTCCATTCTAGCAAGCAAGTCCAGTAAGCGTCCATGATTATGTGCGATGTGTTGCGAGTTGTGTTAGTGTTGAAATTGATCTCACCAAGCCGCTCTTGGCTAAGTCCAGACTTGGTAGAAGGGTGCTGAAGGTTGAACATGAAGGTATTCACTTGGTCAAGGCGAAGACAGAATTTTTTTAAGGGGTGAGAATTCTTTTATAATATTAATTAATATTTTAAAGTTAATATTAATTTTTAAGTAATATAATATTTTAATATATATAATTATATTTAAAAAATAATATTAGATAACATAAAAATTAGGGTATATAAAATTACAAATTAATGTCAATAATATAGAACAATACTTTTAAACTAGTAGTTTTTTCTAAAAATCTTCTAAAATTATTTTGAATAATTCTAATATTATTTTAATTTACAAAATCTGTAATAACTAAAAACACTTGTATTGTGGATAGTGGGGTACATGATTACTAACATTGACATAATAATCATGTTTACTTTAGACTATGTTGCTAAAATAAAAATATTAAAAGTTTTCTTATCTATAGACTAAATATGATTTTTTTTACAATATAATTCTAGAACAAATATTACATATTAATAGAAATAAAATTGATAACAAATAGAATTTGGTGATATCATAGTGATATGTTACAAAATATTACGGGGGCGAGCAAATACCTAATAACATAAATAAACTATATAACAAAAATAATAAAACTGATTTTTACATGTACCAAGGAGTTAGGGGGCCAAACACCCACCCGCCCCTTGTCTCCGCCTCTGCACTTTGTCTAATTGCACTGTGCTTGCTATGGCCATAAAATGAACAAGTGTCTAGTTAAATGGGTGAAACAGGGATGATTAATTAAACGGGATGAGATTGGTGCGACCGCCGACTAATGTGGCCTCGTATGTTATTGCGAACTATGGGGTTAACCATAAAGAAGTTAAAAGGGAAGGTAAGGGGGAGTAGCCAGAAGGCACTGGGATGAAATATGAGCGAAGTTGGATGGGAAGCAAGTTAACAGGAGTGGGGACAAGGCTCCGGGATCTCGACAGCATGGTTCTAGTTCAAGAGCTTCTGTATATGCACTTGCGCTCAAATATATAGATCAGAATGCAAGAACAAGCTATGGTTAGATTCCACTTTATGGGCTAATAAGGAAAGAGAATAAGAATTTCCTACCGTTTGTATAATCAGTTTTTTTTTTAGAAAAATGAAAGGAATTGGAAATTTGATTCTTCTCCCCTATTAGGGAATGTAATCTCTTTTCCAGTACACTTTGACCAATGACTATTGACTATTGACTAATGACCAATGATTATTAACTGGTAATTAATAGCCCATGATCGGAAGCCGGCGGCCATTGACCATTCACTAGTGGCCACTAACTGGTTATTCATTTTTTTCTCCTGCCCAAACAAATAATCAGAAAAATCAAAGGGAATTCTTTTTCATTTTCCTTAATTCACTTTTTGATTCCATTCCATTTTCCTCACCCAAACTCCCCTAAGTTTTGTATTAGGTTGTGGATTTTGTATCTGCTAACATGGAGGTTGGCTAGCAAGACAATTAAGAACTAGCCCATAATGACACCCTGGAGGTTGAGTTCGCTATTTAGAATTTTGAAAAGGTGAGATTGAGATATGATTAGCCAGATTATGTGAGAAAAGAGGGACCAGTGTCTACAGATGCAGTTGGTTCAGCGTTACAACATGAGAATATTGACCCTAATGTCAATGGCTTACATAACAAGATGATCCACAAGTAGAAAAGGGAGGGTAGTGGTGGTAGAAACAAAGTGCTAGGAGGTTCTACATTGGCCAAACTTAATCCTAAGCATAAAGAAATAATAAGAATCTCTAATACAAGTACGAAGGTCATTTTGGGTAGTCCTGAGATTGACAACTCAGGTGAGGATCTTAGTGACCTACTAATTTCCACACCCTTTGAATGAATGTTTTCCTTGGAATGAAAGGAACTTGGAGGGAAAGTTTTAGTAATGAATATTTAGGAATTCTTGTCATGTAGCATGACTACTTTTCTCATCGTTGCGGCAAAGCCAAAGACTAGTGAAGAGGTGGCAAATAAAGTACGCACGTTGTTAGGGGTTTACACACTTTCAGTGAGAAGAAGAATAACGCTTTAGTGGAGGAATTTGGGTGCTAGGGGGAGGGGAAACCCAAGTTCCGTATTGTGCACTAAGTATCAATGTGCTCATTGTCAAGTTACCATGAATTGGAAAGTATATATGCTACTTAATTATGGCTTATGCAAGTCCTAGTGCATAAAGAAGAAGCTACTAGTGGATGTAAAATGAGATTTATCTGGGAGTGAATTTGTCCTAGTGTGTTCCTTCATATCCCTACATGAGAAGTATAGGTGTGAGGTATTTGCGTAGTGATAAGAATTTCTCATATTGGATTGGGAGTAATGGTATTACCAACTTGAGCTATGCGGCTTCTACCTACACTTGAACTAATTGAAGGATCATGCTTTCTTAGAGAGGGCAGTTGCCAATGGTGACTAAAGAAATTTGTTCCCTAAAGCTTATGTTGAGCGTCTTCAAGGGTGATTTAGACAATAATTCTCATCTTTTGGTTTTTGACCCCTCTTGATCCAATGGGAACCTTTAAGGTTACTGTTTGCATGCCAGAGCATCAAGATTTCTCCTCCCTAGTGAATGATGTTTAGAATTCTAATTTTAGTTTGAAGAGACAATCCTTGTTTACATGCATTAAGTGTAACACCCCTAAGTCATAAACTCATCTTAAATACAATATTGGTACAATCTGCCCAAAACATAATTCAATAATATAGCAGAAGATGCAAAATAAAACACTAACTCGGGTGCTACCACCGTGAGGGTGAGTAACTAGGCTTCCAATTCCTGTATATAATAACCACTGTGATGACCAAAAGATAGATATCATTCTATACAATGTACTAAATCCATAAACTAGTGAGCATTCTAATATCCAAAATCTTATACAATATCTTACATCCGAATTTAATACAACAACATAATTAAAAAGTAGTTCATAACTAAATACCCAAAAATATCCCGCACTCCGGCTTCGGTCTTGATCGAGCTCCTGTAATATGTTTGCCACAATGGGCTCAACACAACCGCTGAATATGCTAAAATATGACCCTTATGGACCTTCAGACTCCTTAAGTTAATTAGCCGTCTTATCATGCGGTTCATTACATGTTATTCCGTTTTACATGTATATAATAAAAAACTGTAATGCAATAAACATATAACAGTCCATCCAAATATTCACATCCAAATCCATACACATCAAGCACATATGATCTATACGATAACGCGTGCATAAAATAACAATACAAGAGTTGTTTCATCGGAACGGTTCTCGTTTATTCGGCCTTCAAGGCTTTGAATAGTTATCCACTTTACTAGAGTTGTTCGAATCTCGTAATATTGATTAGACCATGCCTAACTGTTTAATGCACTTCTTAACGACTGATAGTCATCGTGTTAGTAGACGACATGTCCTCAACACTTACCCCTTCAATGGCGAGTCACCAACGACAGTAGTCATCCCTTTAACGTGGGGACTCTGATTCCTCTTTATGACACCTATTATATGGCGGGTCGCCAACGACCGAAGCCATTCCATTTACCTGGGAACTTTGTCCAATGATCAGTCTGATCGAATGGAATACATACGAGTGGACATGTAACATCATCGAACTCTATTGTGATCACTATGCGCAACCAGGATTCCCTAGATTTCTCCTCATATACAATGTGGTTCACTATTGTGGTTAAGTTCTCCTAATCATCTCACCTAAGGTAGGTTATAGTGAATATAATACCATGAAGATGTCGTTTAGCTCTTACACAATATCTAGATATCATCTAGATTATTTTCTATGTTCGAGTACATAAACTCTAGAGATTGGAATTACTAAACTCATCCCAAGTCAGTTACTTAGGGCGATAGGAATAATGTGATACATCTTATTGATCATTCATAAGTATCATCGAATTCCTAATCTTACTCGCAATTCATATCGAGTTTGAAATCGGTATCATTTTAGTCTGAAAGACATTCGCACACAATTAATAACGCGTGATAGTCAGGCAATTAAATGCACATAAACATATCAATAATAATTCACACATATCATTCGTATCACATCACACAAACATATCTGAACCTAAGGAAATCCTCAGGACATTCGAAGCACACAATAACATTCCGTTCACCGACGGATGAGAAAGAGCTGACGTCCGGATCCCGCGTCCGTCCTCTAGATACTCAACTCTGAAATATACATATGTATACGCTAAGTATTAACACTCTATAATATGAATAACTCGTACCCCGAATAATAGTTAATCCCTGTATGTTCACCCGTAATTGATCGATTGTTGTTCATCGGGTTTGGGATTAATCATTTTAATCCTTTCAATATGTTAATAATTTACATGTTGTATCATGTTGCAACTTAGGATTTGTTCTCACTACTCATCTTTTATTCATGAGATTATATATATTTATATATGTATATATACTTGCTCATTCATATAGACTTGCAACTATATGATAATTAATATGGTTGACCTTAAGGTGTTTGTAACCTTCAACATTTAGTTCCACGTAATCATAAATTGGTCAGCTTGACCTCTTGGTCAATTAGGTTGACTTGGTCTACTTATACAAGTCAACAATACTATATATAGCCCATATTATAATTCCTTGAATTATATAATTCTATTATCTTATGTAACTCTTTATACCATGACCTTAAGTGAAATACCCCTAAATTAATGTAAATTAATTTAGGGGATTTCTTTTATAAAAACCCTAAATAATATTATTAAACACTAAATTAGTGTATGGTATTATTTAAAAATTATTTAGGGGACTTCTTATATTAAATTCTAAATAATAATACAATTTAAATTAATTTATTATAAGGTATTATGAATTTAATAACAAGATTTATAAGTCAATAAATCTTGGAAAAATTCCTAGACACTCCAATTATATTATAAAGATTTCAGAAATATTTGGAGCATTGATTTGAAGCATAAAAGCCAATGTAAAATTCTAGAAACCCTAAAGCTTCTGAAGCCTTGCAAGGGTTGACTTTTTGAGAATGGTCAAACCAGCCCATGAAACCTATACCAATAAATAGGTTATGAAAACCATGAAGATCGATAAAAAGAACGTCAAAAACGGATCAACCTAGCCAAAGTTATGATAGAATGAAGTTTAGAGCCAAAATTTTGATAAGTGCCACGTGTCAAGCTCACACTGGTCGCCTGTATTTAGCACGAAATCGGCCAGAATCTTAACTGCCAACAGTGTTTTTGCCCTAACTTTAGACACTTATATCTCACTCATCTTTACGAATTTTTCAATGCCGTCTTTTTCATTCTCTTCTCCTTAATCTCCTCTTTTCAACCATAGCTCACACTTAACCTAACGCTTCTTAGATCCTCTGGAAAATCAATCTAAAGTTGCCTCCTTGCGAATTCGTAACCCAGAATTTCAGATTTTTCCGAAATCAGGTAAACTTCGTCTCCCCATAACTTCTTCATTTCTCAGCCAAATTTCGTGTTCTTTAGCTTGTTTTGAAGATATCAAATCCCTCTACAACTTTCATGTTAATGACCAAGGCTGATTCGTAACCAATTGGGAGAGCGAGGCGTCTAAAGTTACCTACTCGATCAAGTCGGGTTTTTGCCCAGAATTTTTCCAGAAACGACATGGTAAACTCAGATCTTTGTGGATCTGTAACTTTCTCCCTAGTTATTCGTTTTCCATGATTCTTCCACCAATGTTTAGAGTTACATGTCTACTTTAAAATGACGTAGGTTTCATGGATTGAATCCATCTCAGTTATCCCGAGTTGATCCGCGAAGTTGCCTACCCGAACAGCACATAAAATACTAATTTTCCCGAAAAAACGAGTTCGAATTGCCTTGCCGGTGCATCTTCGGTATGATTCCGACCAAATTATACCTATAATGCTACTCGTTTTTGCATTCCCGTTCATAACCCTCTATCAATTTGACATATAATGCGTTATACTTAGAGAATTTGGCAAATTAAGATTCGAACTAACATAAACCCTAACCTCCTCGAACCCAGAAGCGATCTTGCAGAATACTGCATTATATGTGGAGAAATCGGTGTCAATGGATTCGTTTTTCAATTTCGAATTCATTGGAACAAGAATCAACGAATTTGGTTCTGTGAGTTGAGAGAAAAGATTGATTTAGTACTCGAGTCGAATCTGGAGTTGCTGAAGAACTCAGACAATGTCGGCCGTCCGATCGTAGTTAAAATAAACGGACGGCCGAGATTAAGACGTTTCAGTTTAAAAAGTTTAAGTTTTATAATAATTCCAGAATTAAACCCTAACTTGTTGAATTTATTTAAATACCTTCCCGATGTATTTTAACTTGAAATTTTAACCATAGATTCCTTATAAAATCTAGTTTATTTTGATGTAAATTAATATGGTTTTGGAGTTTTAAACGTAAGTTATGATTTTTGCAAGTTACGGGTATTATGGAATTATTTGGTTAAATAAAAAAGATATTTTAATGAAATAGAAATTTTAGAATATGTCTAAAATGTTATAGCTACTATATATTTAATTTGGGAATTTTTGGACAATGGTAAATGGGTTTAAAAATTGTGTTTATGAATTTTCATAAGAATAACTTATAATATATGGTTTTTAATGTAACAAAAATTAAAGTATAGTTTATTAATAAACTTTTTTAGGTTGGGAAATAATGAAAAGATTAAACTAACATTTAGTAACAGTATAAATATCTTGGGAATTAACTTTTAAGTGAAGTAAAAATTATTTACATATATATAATTGAATATATACTTATATGAGAGAAATAAAATAGTAACTTAGGTTAAATCAAGGGATTAAATTAATCTTCATTTATATTAATTAAATAGAATTGAAGTTAATATACTTAATTGGAACTAAGGAAAATACTTTATTTTATAAACCATATATTGGATATAGATATGTGTAAAAGTTAATATAAATAATTAAATGCAATAAAACTACATAAAGAATGTCTTGAATAAATCCTAGTATATATATATATATATACTAAACATAAATAAAAGAAATAAAATACCTTATAGAAAATATAATATGAAGGAATTAATGAGATAAACTAAACCTTTACATAATACTAATAAAAGAATATTATATGGGGTGGTATTAATTTATGTTTATGAAATTGAGTTTTGAGTTACCTTTGAATTTCTAAGAATTATATAAATCCTATTTAAATACATGTATAGTATTATTTGTCAATGACCAGAATGTAAATCTAAAATTGGGTTAAGTAATTAATAAGTTAAAACTTAGGAAAAATTGTGATTAGATTACATAAAATGTTACACAAATAGATCTTATTCTATAATTAATGATAAATAAATGTAATACTTTTACATCTAAATGTTCTTAATATATAAACAATAATAAAATAAATAAAATAATTTTACATCTAAATGTGAGGTGGATTAGTAAGTCTAGATTTAATCATTTCTTAACATTTATGGTGGTGTTGAAATATAACTTAATTTAAGATAAAATCATTAAAAGGATTATGATATAAAACTATATTAAACTATGATTTGGAAATTTATCTAAATAATAATCCTTAAGTTTCTTGGCATTAGATAAGCCATATGAAATACATTTATAACATTAGTTACCAATACTTAGGATGTGAGTTTACAATTAAGTGAGGTATTTAGTAGTTAGAATTTATAGAAAGGTTTATAAATAGGAATTTGATACTTAAAACCTTTGAACCTTTTATTAGATAAAACTAAGTTACATAAGAGATTATATTGATCAACTTTACGACACTGAAAATATTAATATGTCATTTGAGTATAAGGTATGAGGATTTTTCAGAATATATTATCTTATTAAGTAATTGACAATTTCACTTGTGAATGAGAATTTAATTCTTAGATAAATTTTACCTTATGTTAAGATATAATGTTTATCCTAAAACATAATAAAGGAAAATAATTTATTACGTTACTCCTTTGAAACCTTAGGTTTTGTAATAATTTAAAACGTATTTAAGACTTAAGTTTATTGTGGGTTTAGTATAAAAGGATTATACATAGTCTATGGAGGGAATGTGTGTAAAAATAAAACATTTAGGAATAGGTTAATAATAATATAGTTATTTCAATATGAGAGGTAATTCAACATCTTATGATAAGATTATTAGATGGTTATAATAAAAAGTCATTCTGAACTAAGGATATGATAATTGAGTTTAGTGGCTCAATTAAGTTATAGTAAAATGTATATACAACACTATGATTTCTATATACAAGATGTAGATCTTAATTAAGTTAAGGGGAAAACTTATCATAATGGATTATTTAATAATATTGATAAAATACATAATCATTACATTGTAAATAATAGTATAACATTCTAAGATAAACCTATCATAGGTCATGATACGATGTTTACTCTAAATTAAGAATAAAAGTATTGAGCTTAGGAATTGTTATTGAAATTCTAAGGTTTATTGAAATCATAAAATGCATTTATGACATAAGGGTCTCAAGAGTCTTGAATTGAGAATTAAGGTTAAGTATGAGTAAAGTGGATAAGAGTGTAACAATTAACAAGTGTTAATAACATACATTCCCTAGTCTTACAACCTTGGGTTATACAACATTCTAAGTTAAGTCAAAGGTTATACATAACATTTAAGTGAGGGCTTAAAAGACAATTGTGACTTAGAAATAAGAGTGAGGAATTTATTTAAGTTTAACTTAGGCTACAAGTTATTGATGTTAGACTACCTTTAATATTCTTAGAGTACTGTTGATTGTTTGCGCAAGTTGACTAGAACTGCTACAGCGTTATCCAGGTACGATTTCTCGTACTCAGATACTTTTGCTAATGGGTTTATGGAATGTTTGGAAAACGCCAACTGTTCTTAAATGGATTTCTAAGGAAAACTGTTTGTGTGACTAACTCAGCTTGATGTGACTAACTGAGCCTTGAATGTGAAACTTTCGTGGTTATTGGTTCCTTCTGTTTGGTTGTTTCATTAGACATTAACTGCTAAGGGTTTACGCTTCTGCACTCTGTAGGACTGAGTGTTTTGGTATTGCTCTGGTGTAGTTAGTGATCTAGTGGAAGTATGGAAAAAGACAATCTTGGTAATTCTTCTTTTGACTCTGGATATTGTTTCATCCATGAGCTGAGTCTTTTGTTGTGACGTGCGCGCGTCTTCACCGATGACTGAGAACGGGTCGGTAACAGCAGGGGGCTGTATATCCCTCGTCCACAAGGGCATTTATATCAGACAGCAGGGGGCTGTATATCCCTCGTCCACCAGGACATATATTTGACAGCAGGGGTTGTATCCCTCGTCCATAAGGACATTTATATCTGGCGGTGGGGGCCATCTCTCCCAATTGGTTTTATTTCACTCTTGAGTTGTTGGTTCTTGGATATTTTCTTTCATTCCTAGTCCTTGTGACAACCTGGGTCTCTCTACTCCTAACTAGAATTGGTTCTAACTTGAGCATTGGATGTTCACTAACTCATGGTGTGATTTTTGGATTGACTAACTTTACCTTGCTATTATTTATCTCTATCCTTAACTTGTTATCTTTGACTTGGTGATTTTAAAGTGCATTGTTTCCCTGTTTTACTTTCAACAATTTGATTTCAAGTTACTGGTTATTTTGAGGAGTTATGTTTTAATTATTGTTTTGAAGAATTGTACCAGTTCCATTCCAGGGAACTGACTCACCCCTCCCGGGTTGGGCTGCTAGGTTTCATCTTGCAGGTACGAATTGTTTATACAGGTGCCACGAAGAGCATGAGTGATTGGGATGGGAATTAGGAACTGTGAAGAGTTATTCTGTTTTACATTCAGTTTTGTTTATGTTGTTTTCTTGAGTTCAGACCGTAACTTAGATAATTGTAATGGTTGTAATTGGTGAGGTTGGTACCGGGTGTTTGGAACCCGATGATCTGTAATCGCCTTAGTATTTTAATTCCGCTGTAAATACGTTAAATAGGGGCGTTACAGAAAGTGGTATCAGAGCGTAGTTACGATCTGAACCCGAGAAAACAAGCCAAGTGAAATACTTAGAATATAGGTGCACTTAAAACTGGGGAATTGGGGTAAATTGGGAAGTGAGGACTCCAGTAAGGCACGACTCCTAACCCTTCTTGGAATTGTGAATGATTCCTTTACACACTTTCCTTTTATGAATGTCTGTTGAGCATCGTATATTGAGTACGATAAGATTTTGGTTGGGATAAATCAAATATTAAGCTATTTTTCAAAAACATACTTATGGAGAATACATTGCTAAAAATGCAATCCTTTAAAAGCTAGTACACATGTTCCTAGAACTTTAAAGAATACCTTTGGTTGAAAATAGTATACAAATGGAGCTTTGAATTACTAAGTGATATGTACTTCAATTTCTTTAAAGCTTGTAAATAAATCTCAAGAACTACTTGGTACAAATTATTACCTAAAGATAATATTTAAGATAAATCTTAAGTCTAGGAATTATTAAGCTAACAAGAATTAGTAGCATATTAGAAAATATCAACATCTGAACCTGTGAACTACACTAAATGTAACACCCCAACCGCTAATTCTTCCATTATCCTCTAATCATTCCCATAATTACCTTACTCGCAGCGGAATACTTACTTACTCCCGGCGGGGTGATACAACGCTGTTAACCATTCAAGGTTAACAAGGCTACTACTACCTACCGTATCGGTCTGACGATTAGAATAAACTGAATACATACTACTTACTTTACAATACCAAATACTTACTTACATTTGATTACCGAGTATACCGAAATATATGAATTACATTCCAAGGCTACTTCCCAAAAATTAAGAGTTATACATTCTCTCCTTACTATCCAATCATGAATTCATTATCCAAAAAGGTGTACCACATGGTACACCGGCTACTCAAAAAGGCCTTAGCCGTGTACAACTCGGTACACCATCCAAACCTACTAACTACACCAAAAAGAATTACATCCCGTCCTTACTCTACCGTCACGCCTCGCGGGTACCTGTAGAATAAAAACATTCCCCCTAGGGGGTCAGCTTACGCTGCATATGATAACCGCATACCCCGCGTACTAGCGAGGGTACGCCAACTATTTGGTCGAGTACATGCGGTTCGTTTCATTCATTCATACATACATGCTTATACAATACAATTCAATACTTTCAATTCACAGAGCATACATACATACACTCAATACATGCATGGAAGACAATACAAGTCAACCGTTCTTGCTTACCGAATACTCACCGCATTACGGAGATACAATTCTCCATTCCATACAGAAGTCATGTTAGCTTCATTACACACCCGGGTTAATCGGGTGTTCAATACTCTTTTACTCAAGGTCAATGACTTACAATAGTCAAGACCGATACACATACAATACTTACTTCTTACATACTTTACTCAAGTCAAGTCGGTATGACCTCCGGGCAGGGATTACTACATCCCACCACCGGGCTTTAGGGTGGCCCACTAATCCAGGATGCTACCCATTCAAGGGAATTGGTCCATGGAAAAGATTACAGCCAGGATTCGGATCCAACCTCTTGTGTTTCCTTATCCTCACGCGTGGCCGAAACTATATCGGACTTCTACTCATTCCATTTTACTCATTACTCAAGTTAGGAGTTAGAATGTTAGGAATTAGTAGAAGTCATTACTACCTTTCCATACATCAATACAATACACAAGTACTCATCATGTACACATACACTTCATTCTCATTCATTCATTTCATGAATTATACAAACTAATTGTTCAAGAAGATACAACAAGAACAAAATAGTTCAAACACAGTTAAGTGCAATATAAGTCCGATTCGTGCATTTATCTTATTGGTGATCACATAAGCACACAAATCGGGGTAACCAAGTTAGGATACAGGGCATGAAGAAAATCATACCGTACACCGTCGTTTTTGTACTACCGGGTCCTTTGACGATCAACTATTTGATTCCTATACATACATGAAGTAGTATGATCAATGATCTATTATTGATCTAACTTACTCCTTCATTGTTACTTTCAATGTATACTTACTACTTCGTTATTTTCTTACTTGATTATGGAACCATTCTTTTCTTTACTACTTCTTAAACTTGTTTCCTTACTCATTTACTTACTTTCTTACCTTTATTACCTTCATTAATAGTGTATTATTACTACATACATATGCATACATGTGTATAGGCATATATATATATATATACATACATATGATACTATAGTCATATAATAAAAACATTTTTTTTGTAGGTTATGGGTCGTCCGACCCACAGTCCGACCCAACATCTGGGTCGGTCCATCCCAGTAAGTTTTCGTTCTCTGAAATTCATCCGTCCGACCCAGAACTGTTCCGGCCGACCCATACACTTCTGGGTCGGTCCATTACAGAAAGTTCCCGGCCCTGGAACCCGTCATGTCCGACCCACATCCGACCCACGGCTTCTGGGTCGGACCGTTCCAGAAGCTTTCCGTTTCGTTTATTATGCCCTGACCGACCCACGGTCCGACCCAGGCTCTGGGTCGGCCGGTAGCAGAAAGTTGCTACAGACCTTATTTTCAATTCCTTTTCTTTCCCATTCCTTTCCCAATCTTTACCAACACATTACCAACATGTTTACCACTCATTTTGATGCTCTAAATCACCTTGATTAATTCACCAAACCCATTACTCAATAGTTACACTTATACAATTTTTCTCATTTCATTCAAACACCTACAACAGTTTTTACTCCTCACTTGCTACAGATTTTGTTTTCTTCACCATGCTACAGATTTTTCCCTCAACTCTTATACTCCAATACTCCCTCAATTAATGCCACTCTTAGCATCCTAAATACCTTACTCACATCCTAGTTCCATTCCCTTAACAAACTCATATCCAAATCTGTTTCAAGATACTAACACTCCCATTACACTCCCCAAATACACCTAGTTACTACCTAGGTTATTTCATCTTCTTAAACACTTAAGTCCTCTCATTCCTACACAAAATTTGACATAGTCTCCCCTATAATTCTTACTTTGCTCACACACTATTCCAGCTCACAATGGTTCATTTTCACAACCTGTTTATACAACACATTATACTCACATTTCAACTCCACTACACACATTAAAATTCCTGCACATATACACATACTACCCATGGTTTTCCCAAGCTTTTAAACATCATTAAAAATTTCAAAACTGTTACAATATCATTCCTCATTATACTACAACATACTTACTACTATTACTCAATACATTACTCATTTTTAGATACACAAAATCTGTTACAATACAATACACAACTAACTCAAGGTAAGAGCATTTACCTTGTCTTGCTAGTTTTTCTTTCTTCCTTTCCTTCTCTTCTTTTCCTCTTCTTTCTTCTTGTTCTCGGTTTTGAATGGGGATCACACTCAAGTTCTACAACCCATATCAATACACAATACCATTTAAATACTACCCTTAATTAACCTAAAGCTTAAAGCATAGTTTTAGGGGTTTAAGAAAAACTATTACCTTCCAACCAATGAGTGAGGTCCTTGGTTAGCAAGAGAACAAGATTCCTAGCCCAAACAAGAAGCCAAAATCGGCTGGAGCAAGAAGAACCAAGAGTTCAAAATCTGAAAATTCTTATAATGCAAAACAAGGGCTAGAAATGATGGATTTTCGAACTTCTTCTTACCTCACAGTAACAAGGAGGTGAAGGTGCTTCTAATGGTGGGTTCAAATCTTCAAATGGGGAACACCCATGAAAACGAAAATGAAGCTTTTGGATTTTTGAAAGGGGGAAAGTGTTCTCCTTTGCAAGGGGATTCCAATGGTACTAATTTTGTAAATTTTGGGAGAAAGATTAATGGGTTAACAAGAGGAGAGAAGGAGGAAGTTGAGTGAGCTCTTCTAATTCTCCATGGTTGTCGCATGAGGAAGAAGGAAATTCAGAGAATAGAGAAAGGGGGGAAGGAGGTGGAGAAGTGAGAGGGAAGGTGAGGGTAGGAGAGAGAGAGTGAGGTTTTGCTTTTTACTTATTTGTTTGTCTTTTAGTAAATAAGAAGACAATAAAGAGAGTGTGAGAGAGAGGTTCAATCGGCTACATACATGCCCCTCTACAGATTTTTGCTTTTTATTTGCAAAAGTGGACACACTAACTTTGCTTATTTGCATTCTCACCCCACAACTTCCCGGTTGTTACAGTTTTACTAACCGGAACCCGTTTTCCGGAATTTCCTTGTTTAATTAATTTTATTGGTTCCCAACCTTTATTAATGTCTACTAATGACTATTTGGTTGACCAAAATTGTTACGAGTCTATTTGACCCGCTTAAAGTCGCGTTTTCCCGGTTTCCTCGAAAAACGCGCTTTAAGGTTCGTTTATGCTTTTAACCCATTTTAAAGGTCCGTTTTCTTCGGGATTTGTTCCCTTATATTTATTTAAGTGTAATTAAGCCTTTAAAAATTATACTTAGCTTAATTAATCACTGTTTTTAATTTCGGGGTATTTCACTAAAACTCTATGTTAACTTTAAAAAGAAAACACCTAAACCTAACACCCTACGGGAAGTGCCTGGTGCGACGAACTCCTAGGCCGAAAGTAGTGGGTGCACACCCACTTCTGGAAGTTTAGGGGCTAGACAAGCCTTGTCATCTAACCGTAAATAATCTTCTACGCAAGTGATGGATTGTGTTGAACTTGAGGAGGAGTGGTGGTAAGACGTTACCATCATGAAATCTTGAGCTAGGCATATTTCATAACTAGCCACAATGAACAATTCAAAACTTATATATATTAAGATCCAGTACTAAATTCATACATGTAAAGAGTTTACCGAGTTAAATCCTTGGTGAAAAAATACCTACATATGGAGTGAAAAACACATGAGTAATGATGTTGAAACCTGAGTTAAGGTTGACTCCTTGACACATTAAACTTATGAGAAGCTGGAAAACCCTACAATGTCAATATAAATGTTGGAGGAAGTGGTGGCACATACCAATATATGGAGGAAAGAAAGAGATTGAATTTGGGTACTGCAAGGTAAAACATCTACACTTGCTGAAATTAAAAACCATTAAAGGAAGTTACTTAAGGATTGGGGGAAGAGAAGAGTAATACTAAACTAAATATTACTGATCCTTAAATACTTGGAGTATTGAGCGTCTAGTGAAAAATTGAGAGTTACTTAAAGATTTGGAAATTCTCATGTTTATTTTGAAGTTTAAATTATACATAGATAAAATTTCAGAAGTCATTAAGGGTGACATTTAAGAAAAACCACCATTATTTAAGGGGAGTACTAAGATTTAATGATCAGGGAAATACTTATATAGAACAAACCTTAAGACCAATAATTATCAAGAGGGAGTGAGTTTTACTAGACTAATATTTGACTTAATATATATATATATATATATATAACATATGGAGTTCCTACCTTGAAAAAAATAAAATCAATTTTAAGATAAAGAAATCAGATTTTGGAGTTACATTTTAATTAATAAGAACTTTCTAAAACTCTGCTTGTGTGAAATTATGTAAATATATAATAAGTAAATTTTATGAAGTAAATACTTAATGATTCGCCTAAATACTATGGTTAATTATATAAAAAACAAATTGAAACTTGAAAAGTCGCAAAAAAAAAATATATAAATATACTTTTATAAAGGAATTGCATGAACCTAACTTAAAAAGGTACATAATATAAAATTTTAACGTACGGTTGGCTAATAAACCTTTGAATATATTTTGAAAGATTATCTCGGATTATAACATGATTTGAAATATTATTTTAAACTACTCTAGTATGTTACAAATGATTTATAACTTGTTAAGTTAATTGATATGTTAAAATAACATAAAGGGCATATTTACGTATATTAAGTTATAAAACCGTACAAGGTTTCATGGAAAAAAACTTAATTGAATTAAAAAAGAGGTTTTCATATACAGTATGATTCTATTTTAAATAAGTTCATGAAATTTCAAGCTATGACAATTAAGAGACTTTAGGTTATAAAATGCTTCTAGAGAAATATTGTAGTAAGGATATCATTTGAGTGATCATGTTACATTATAGTGGAATTTTTCTTTTATGAATTAATACTTTCCAAATCACATAATTTAAGATTTGATACTTATTACATTCAATACTAAAATAAATAAAGAGTGAACTAAAATGTTATTTTAGTAATATATAAATATAACCTATGTTTCGTTTTCAAACTTAACCTACTATATGAATGATGAATTCTAAACTTTGTTTTTGCCAATAGAGAGGCAAATTGAGTTAGGAAAATGTGTGGGAACACTAAAAGATTTAATTACAATCAAGCCAGAATAACAACGAGTGATTGTGCATCAGATAATGAACCAAAAGTAAAAATTCAAACTTCACGTAATGTCTAAAATAAAGAAAATTATGAGTAACAAACAGTAAAATTTAAATGATGAGTGCTAAACCAAAAGGTAATGTCCAATAAAACGACCATGATTGAAATAAATACTATGTTGACTATCTAGTCAATTAACCCGTAAAGTATATTTAACAAGAGTGACCAACGGAATTTTGGGATGATGGTTAGACCATGTGTACACAAATGCAGTGAACATACCCCAAACCTTGATATGTGGTTTAAATAGCAAACTATGTATATAAAGGCTAAAAAGTGCCTTAGAAACATCAGTGGACA
Organism: Limonium bicolor; assembly: GCA_023374045.1. NCBI lineage: Eukaryota > Viridiplantae > Streptophyta > Magnoliopsida > Caryophyllales > Plumbaginaceae > Limonium > Limonium bicolor. The sequence goes on from CM041778.1 coordinate 56,682,224, forward strand.
ATTTAAAACATAGTAAAGTGCAATAAAGCACTAAGACACAGTTGAGCAAAAACATGCTCTAAGCTATGAGTGAACTTGGTTAGGACCCAAAGAGCCTACCAAGACTAATAATATTCAATTATGATTAATAAGGCTAAATAAGTCCTTAGGAAGCTTTGGAAGACAATGAAACCAAACAAACACAAATAAATACCTTAAAGTCAATATGAGCAAAAATGTGCTCTAAGCTTGGGATAAGTGTGTATAAGACCTAATGGTCATACCTATACTTTATAAATATGTTAATGAACATATTAAACAATTACTAAAGAAAACCAAGCTTGAAAACAAGTTAAAACACAAAATGTGCTTTAGGAGTCTTAAAGCACGTTTTTGAAAAATTGTCTTGTAATGAGTTTTGAGTGGCTAAATGTCCATCATTACTCTTAAATATACATGTGTACTATATAGTATCACATTTGAAGTCTATATCAATGGGAAATCAAAAATTTCACTTCTATGTGCCTTGTTTTGTGAATAGTGATTTTTATAAGCTAGTTTGTAACATAAAGTTACAAGTAATTAAATGGACCAACAAAGACTATAATACCCTTATGTAAAGGGGGGCGGTTTTTAAGGTGTGGTGACTCACCACTCACTTGTTAACTTGTTAAAGAAATAAAGATGACTAATATAGTACTATTTGCTTTTTAAGTAAATATCTTCTAAAAAGCAAACTTATCTCATTTCTCTCATTCCTTTCTTCATTTCACACGGCTCCACTCTCTTCAACCTCTCTTCTTGCGTTCTCTCACGTTCATACAGCACCACCACCATGGAAGTCCACCTTTGAACTCTGTAAAACTAGCTCACTTAAACCAAATCAAAAACAAAACACCACCATTCTCTTCCTCTCATCAAGCTCTCCATTCCTATCTTCTCAAAATTTTCAAGATCACCATTTCGGTGCCATGGAGTTCCACCATTGATGGAGCTTGAGCTTGTCTTTCCATATATATTGATCTCCTTTGCTCCTAGGTAAGGAATCTCAAAGAAAAATCAAGTTTCCTCCATGTTTTGTGTGTGACGAAAATATTCATTGATGGAGCTCCTTGTGTTGCTTTGTTCTAGCTCCATTTGAATCTTTCAAGACTAGGTGGAGTCCTCTCTTCATAGATATCAAACACCCTTCAAAGATTATTAGGTAAAACAACTACATTAATGTTTGAAATAATGTAAAACCTAGGGTTTACAATGAGATGGAGCTTAAAACTTGAATACTCATTATGTTGTTTGATAATGTTTAGTAGTTGGCAAGGAACCAAATGCCTTACCGGTTTTGGAAGAGAACAAGAAAGAAATTTGGAGGAAAAGAGGTAAATATGCTATCTTAATGTGGTTTAATGCCTTAGGAGAAATAAGCTTATATGCTTGTTAAAACTACCTAAAGAGCAAATGGTGGATGACCTAGTAAAGTGTTCTCAGGAGACTAGTACAAGAACATATGTATTGTTGTATGTATTTGCAGGTCAAAGGCATTATTATGTGGGAAATTCAGTGTTTAAGGTTATGCAATTTAAGGGCCTTAAGAGCCATGTTATTTAGGGCCTAAGTGCCAAGCAATTTAAGTTATGCACTATATTGTGATGTAGTGCTTAGTGTGTAAAAATGTTCTTGATGGATTTTAGGTGTTCTTGAATGAAACAAGGTAAAAACCTAAGTGTTTGGATGTGAGTAAATACAAGAGAAGCTATGGCCAAATTGGGAATGTGTGAGAAGTTCTAAGTGTGTTTAAGAAAGTTTTGGTGAACTAGGAAGTATAAAGGTGAACAAATGTTTCACTAAGGAAGAAAACGTGCATTAGGTGTTACAAGGATTTAGGTGCTATCTGGAAGTTCTAGGATTTAATGAGTGTTTTAGGATGAAATAAAGTCTTGGAGAAGTTGTTTAAAGTTGGGTAAAGTTGATGTATAAGGAGGGGATGAGGTTTAGGTAAGGTTTTGAGAAAGGAATCCAAGAAAGTTGTGAAAAAGAGGATTTGGCTAGAGAGTAGATGCTTGGGAGATGATGTGATGAGGTGAAGAAGCATTTTAGTGGTAGTGGTCATTATAGGTGAAATACCACTAGAAATCTTAAGGAGAAAACATTCCAAGTGCTAGGAACTTGTAAGAAGTTTGTGAATGATGAAAGGTTTTGGTGAGTGATTTAAAGAGTTTAGCACATGGGATAAGGGTTGTGTTTGAAGTGCCCAAATGAGGTTAGGGGGTATATATAGGTAGTGGGGTGAAGTTTGGAGTTGAATGTAAAAAGGAAAACAAAGATCTGGGGCAGAACGGATTGCGACGGACTTGCAAGTTCGGTCGGGCCCAGTTTACCCTGTGGGAATTAGTTTCTGGAATGGACCGGACATAGGACCGGACTTACAAGTCCGGTCGGAGTAGAAAAATTTTGACGGAAATGTGTTCTGGAATCGACCGGACTTGGGTAAGTCCCGGTCGGACCAAAAATGTTGTTAAAGGTTATGAAATGATATGTAATGATGGGGATTGATAGGTAATGATGTTATAAGGTTGTTAAGGACATGTTAGGTGAGTTTTAAATGGCAATTAAGTGGGTGAAAAGTTGTATCAAAATGTAAAAGTAAAACAAGTTAAAATGTAAAGTTATGTAACTAAGTTAACGGGGAAAGTTAAGCATTAGACATTAAATAATCAAGCAAACCCCGATGTTAATAAAAACACATGTGATGTTAACAGTTGTTCGAGAATCGCTCGAGGAACATAAGTGGACGTGGTAAAGTGGACTCCGGTGACAGGTATGGTTTTCTTGCAACCTGTGTCCTACCGGATTACACCGGCTTGTATGCCAATGTGTTTTTCTGTATGTTTGCCACGTTGTAAGATTAACATGTAATGAGTTTACAGTAATTCATTTATGTGGCGTGTACAACTCCGATACCATTTAACCCCGGAAGTGTTAACCTTAGTTAACTGAGTCTAGGATCACATGAGAGTTCGGTATTCGGAGTAAACGACCCGTACCATGGGACGTACTAACCACGGCTATGCGTGTGTTAATTGTGTGATATGTGTAAGTGAATGTAGGGATCTCCCTTGTGTGTAACCCAGTTGTAATACTGTATGGTGTGTAGTCATGATAGACTCCATAGTGGGGTTCTAACTAATATCTAAAGTAAGTATGTACTAACAGTGGTGAGGAATCCGGTTTGGCCGGTCGCGCGTTGTTTGGGAGAGGGTATCCTTCCTAGCCTTACCCTTCTCTTTGTTATGGTTGTTTCCCTCACGGGTTATGATCTCCCATTAGCTTACTCCAAAGCTTAGCTATTCTGACTTATGATCGGTTTAGGGGGAACATGTGTTTGTGTGGTGTGTTCGGGCCTCCAAACCCGAACCGCCTTAACTTAAGTTACTCGCCAACTATTAGGACGGTAATGAGTGTTGTTGTTATTGTGTAACGAGCTTATCATGAGACTGGCAACATTCTCTAGGCTCACCAGTGTATAAACAATGTTTGGGTTGGTTCCTAAGAGAACCACTCCCGTTATGTTATGTATTTTGTTGTGATGCAATATCTATTGCGGTATTATGTTGTGCACGTGGAAACGTGCAAAGTGTTGTTAAGTGTTGTATGTAGTGTATGTTGTAGGTTGTATAATGTGGAGTGTGCGGATCATGGATATGATTCCCAGTTTGTGATAAGAGGCGTTTAAGGATAACCCGATTTAAGGGTAAGTGTCGTCTATTAAGGAAGTAGCTCCATTAGAGGAGGAACACTCTAGGGATAATGAATACCAAGAGTGACTTATTAAGTAAGGATATATTATCCGTTTGTTGAGCCCATTGAGGCGAAATGTTATGTGATGTGTGTTTACTGTTACATGCATGATTTAAATATAATCAACCGCATGTTAAGACGACAATTAGTTGTGCGTGGCCCGGTAGCATGTGGGCTGCGGGATTACCATACCAGCAAAGGTGCTGAGCCCCTTGGGGGCCACCCTTTCTCTTCTTTTCCTATTTCAGGTACGAAGTGCTGGAAGCCGTTCGAGAGTAGGACGGGTAGTCGTCGTACATGGGTAATCATTTAAGTGTATGTATACAGTAGGTGTAGTAAGACCGAAATTGTTGTCGGCATCAGTTTATAAATACTCGGTATAGTTGGAAGGAGTGCGTTGTGTTGTTGTTAATGGAAAGGGATAGTAATGTGTAGTCGCTCGGGAATTTAGCCCATCAGACCGGTACAATGTATGTGTATTAGCCTTGTTAGCCACGTGGGTGGTTAACGGCGTGTAACACCAGCGAGTTGAGTTAATTGATGAGTTGTGTATTCCGCTGCAGATTGTTTTATGTATTTGTTGTTGGATGGGGTGTTACAAAAAGTGGTATCAGAGCGAAGTATCGCTCTGATGACCGAATTACCGAGCTTAGGAAGTACCGAGTTAGGATTTAAGTACTTTGGGTTAAGGGTTGAGTGATAGCGTGAGAGATACGCTAGTAAGGAACTACCAGTGAATACTGGAAGCCTACTATATCCTTCCCCCCTCCACAATCCCTGTTATAACTTGGGCAACAACGCCAGAGAGATGGAAGTCCTCTCTTACTCGGGAATACCCGATCTGGCTGTTATTAAGTACCTCTAAGGTACGGAGAACCTGTTACGGTAGATCCCGAAAACTGGGAATCCCGGAGACGGTTCCATCTGAACAATGTTAACCGCATTTAATAGCGAAGAATGAAGATTTGTGTATAAAATAGAATTTCCGGCAACCTGGGTCGACATGCAAAGCAGTCGAGAGTAACCAGCTTGCAACGCACTGACCGTGCAACAGGCAAGAAATGGATTAGTGAAACCGAGACAAGTGTCTACGGGACCACAGTTGATAAACAATACACCAACGGTATACTAACCGATAAGGGAACTACAACGTGGTGCCCAAATACGTGGAACGGGCTACAAGAGAATACGATACTAAGACAAAGGGGTCTCCCAGAATGGGAAACACCCTAGTTGATGATCGTCAGGTGAAGACAGTGAGAAGTCACCTAGAAGAGTTATTATCAAGGCAGTAAGATCAGTGAGGGCCAACAAGGCCACTGTTGACGGTATGGGTAAAGACAATACCATAACCAGTATGTGTTAAACCAATAGCCAGTTAGCATGGCGCACTTGCCATAGCAAGTGCTGCTATAACAGGGCTGTTCGGGAAATTTATAACCACTACAAGTACTTAGTAAAGTACCACGAAGTTAAGTGTGAACATTATAACCATGGAAGGGCTTAACGGCCTGACCTTTGTAATTGGAAGTACACCAGTCAGCAAGAAGCTAGACTTGGTTAAGGTAAGAATGTTGTGGAACCATGAGAAATTTTCTTTCAAACCCAGATTTATACAAACCTTTTCTTTTCAAAACCAAATTTTCTTTCAAACCAACACTTCTTTCCAACCTTCTTTTAAACCAAGCCAGTAAAACCAGGACAGTTGACGAGGATACAACAATGGATAAACTTTCCCTCGATTAAGTTCGGGAAGTAAGGAATGAATATTGTCACGGGACAAAATAAGGGAGTTGACAACAGAATGCTTCACCTAGGCGTGTGACGGACACTACGAGTGTACCAACTGAATTGTGGGACGACCGCACTCCGATAGGAGCTTGTGGGCCCGACAGACCTACTTATAGGTTAGTTGGGTAAGTAGTAATGTATCAGTATGATACCCCATATATGTATACGAGTAGAGTCCGAAACACGGGAAGTAGTCGACTCCGTCTACGGTCAGCAGTATAAATCAAACAAGAGCTAAGGATTACAAGGAATAGTTGAAGCTAAGGAACTCAGTTAAGTTAACTAGACTAAAAGAGTCAGTGAATTCATTTCCAAGGAAATGTTTTAAGAGTCAGGAAGTGCGAAGTGCACTGACTGTTATGTAAAGACATCGTATATATCTTAAGGATCCTCAGGGATAAACATGATAGCTGGAACGGAGACTCAGCCTATGCATGGCAAGGCAGATGCCTAATGTGGACACATTAATGTGCAATGAACGGGATGAAAATTCCCAGAATGAGTACCTACACTACCAGGAAATGTTGATCTTCACAGAAGGAGATAATAAGCCATTTAAGAACGCAAACGGCGTGGCTAACTCAATATATCAATAAGTGTGAACTAAATGTAAAAGCATAACTTAGCAACACCCAGGAGCAATCCTTGAAGGGTGTTCGCATCAACAAGTGTTGCACGAAATGGCATGACAGAAACACAAGGGTTGAAACTAACACCCAGTTTAGACATAAGTTGTCAGGAGACGGACTGACAATCTTAAGGGGCATCCCATGAAAGGAAACGGAATGCAACGACCTTGTCATGGAGCTCAGTATAATATCCAAACCATATAATGTTGTACAGAGAAGTACATATGTGTGGACAGCCTACAATGAGCCCAGCTCAAGGCAAACAAGGCTCATAAGCCATAAGCAAGATATGTTATATAAATTCAATTGATTGTAGAAGTTTATGTTGTATAAGTGAATAGAGTGGTAAACGAACCACTGCATTAAGAGTGGGGATACCTCTCGATATTGTGAGACCGCAGGAGCGGTAGTTATGTGTATCAAGCCCAAGAAATATGTTAAGGATTGACCATATTGTTATTGAAAGAGAGCAGTTAGCTTAGTAACATGTGTGTATAAAGTGAAACACCGAGCTGAATAATGCCGGCTTGTGACTCGAATGATCGATGCTCAAGAAGCATTCAGTAGTCATCCAAATGAGTGATGAACCATAATACGAATGATGTAAGTATATGCGTGGAAATTAATGTGACAGTAAATACGATGTGAGTTAGTGTTATATAATAAACACGGTGTGCAGTAAGCGACCGTTGTATAAGTGTTGATGAATAATGATGTAACAGATAAGACCAGTTATGAGTTAAACTTGGAGATGCAAGATAAGTGATGTTAAACAACTGAGCAATAAGCCAGTGGTAGGTACTGTGTGATGAGGAACTCAGTGTGAATTCCATGGCGAATCGCATAAGGGATTTATTGTCAAGAGTTTACGCCTCTGCACTCTATATGACTGAGTGTTTTGGTATTGCACTTGCGCAGTAATGAACGAGTGAGATAGCCAGGAATTGGAAACATGTTAATTGTGAAGCAATAATGTTATAATGGCCGATGCATAGGAAATGCAAGACCACACCAATAAAAGAGTACTTGTACAAAACCAAATGTGGAGACATGATTAACAGTAAGTGACTACAGTAGCACTAACTGCCAAATACCGGTATGGAATATACCCAAATGTTGTAAATAGCTGAGAGAGCACTACACACTAAGTAGTAGCTCAATCTCAACCGACAGTAAGTCGGTAGAAGCAAGTCAATCATTGTGAATTACATAGTAGTTTACGCTGTAAGCTATTGGAGAAGTGAATGGAAAATTGTGAAACTCACCGAATCCGCTCAGGGTAAAAGATACCGTGCGTCGGTTGAGAAACCATTGTTACCAAGATGAAGGTGACAATTGGGGATGTACAATACAGTAAGAATAACAAATGGAGCAATTAAGCTCTACAGTTACTAGAGTTTCACAGCAGAAACTAGTGAGCCAGTGATTCAAGTGTTAGCACTTAAGTACTATTAACGCCTAGAAGCCTAACAGGCCAGAATCGAAACCAACTAAGAGTTTAAACAAACTCCAATGAGAATTCTTGGTTTAGGAACTAAACCGCCAATATGGTTAAGATCCTCTAATCAGAATCCATTGTGTAATAGGCCGCGTGGAAGTTAAAACACTTCACGACGGCAGAACATTATAAGCCAATGTTTAGTGATTGATTACGTGGGCGTAATCCCTTTTAAGGGGGGTAGAGCGCAAAACCACTTAGTGTATATTACCGTACAAGTGTACGTAGTGTATGTGACTTATATTGTGCATAGCACAAAATTATATTATTGTTTTGATGATTGGTGTGTGTGTTACGTAAACATACACATTCATTCATGGTTTAATGGTGGTAATTGCGCACAGAAGATGCGAATACCATTGTGATAAGTGTGTGTGTTTGTTAACAGTTGTGTGTGATAGTACAAGTGTGGGGAGTAGAGAAACTCCCGGGGGAACAAAAGCCCCGACAGTGTATAAATGTAAAACCAGGTGTTGTATTTTGATAAAATATATGTGTATATATATATATACTTTATAGTGATGCATGAAAGGGTATGAAACCGACATAGAACCTAGTGAGAATAAGATTCCCTAGGCAACATGATTAAAGCGAATGGAGGTAATGATGACGGAGTTCTATCCTTGGAGATGTATGATCATGATTAGAATGATTTAAAATGAAAATTGGAAATGAGTGATTACTTGATGCTTGAAAATGAAGTGGAGGTGGAACTTGATTTGCATGCGATCAAGGGAAGCCGAACACAAATTGGGGTGGAAGATAGTTCAACACTGATGCTGATCACATCAGGGTTGGATGACTCTTGAAGCTCCCTATAAGTGGTCACAAAACCACGCTAAGAAAAGAAGCAAAGAGCTTAAGTTGGACTTGGAGTTGTGTGTGTTTTCAAAAGGATTTTCAATTGGTATTTATAAAACGTTGATGGATACTTTACGTAATTAAAGTCTTCTTACTTAACCTCACAAGGAAATTTTAAACTTAAGTGATTGTTTTAATCTCCCAAAGGCACGGGGACGGAAGGTGTCCATCGCGACCGGGTTCTGCGGGATCACAGTGTGTATGTAAAAGATATTTTTGATTGTTATACATGCTATGACATGTTGTGTGGCGTAATAAATGTTATTTTGACTTTGATCTCCTAAAAGTGTATGCTATTGAGACCTATGAGTCTAAATGTGTTGTGTTACATAGACCTAAGTGTCTGAAGACTGTTATGTTATGGGGACCTATGTGTCCAAATGTTGTGATGTTACCCGAGACCAGTGAGTCCAAGGGGTTGTTATGTATGTGTAAGTGTTGTTAAGATACCCGGACCATAGAGTCCGAGGTTATCATGTGGATATGTTATGTTATGTGTGGATGTGAATGTGTTGCCCGGACCATTAAGTCCGAGGTTGTGATGTAAAGTGTGTTTGGTTATGGAAGTTTATTTCCAAGTGATTCCTGTGTTCTAATCTAATGATGTGTGGGAAATGTGAACTTCGAGGACGAAGTTCTTTTAAGGGGGGTAGATTGAAATACCCCAAACCTTGATATGTGGTTTAAATAGCAAACTATGTTATATAAAGGCTAAAAAGTGCCTTAGAAACATCAGTGGACAATTTAAAACATAGTAAAGTGCAATAAAGCACTAAGACACAGTTTGAGCAAAAACATGCTCTAAGCTATGAGTGAACTTGGTTAGGACCCAAAGAGCCTACCAAGACTAAATAATATTCAATTATGATTTAATAAGGCTAAATAAGTCCTTAGGAAGCTTTGGAAGACAATGAAACCAAACAAAACACAAATAAATACCTTAAAGTCAATATGAGCAAAAATGTGCTCTAAGCTTGGGATAAATGTGTATAAGACCTAATGGTCATACCTATACTTATATATGTTAATGAACATATTAAATCAATTACTAAAGAAAACCAAGCTTGAAAACAAGTTAAACAAAATGTGCTTTAAGGAGTCTTAAAGCACGTTTTTGAAAAATTGTCTTGTAAATGAGTTTTGAATGGCTAAATGTCCATCATTACTCTTAATAACATGTGTACTATATAGTATCACATTTGGGTCTATATCAATGGGAAATCAAAAATTTCACTTCTATGTGCCTTGTTTTGTGAATAGTGATTTTTATAAGCTAGTTTGTAACATATAATGTTACAAGTAATTAAATGGACCAACAAACTATAATACCCTTATGTAATAAAGGGGGGCCGGTTTTTAAGGTGTGGTGACTCACCACTCACTTGTTAACTTGTTAAAGAAATAAAGATGACTAATATAGTTACTATTTGCTTTTTAAGTACAAATATCTTCTAAAAAGCAAACTTATCTCATTTCTCTCATTCCTTTCTTCATTTCACACGGCTCCACTCTCTTCAACCTCTCTTCTTGCTGTTCTCTCACGTTCATACAGCACCACCACCATGGAAGTCCACCTTTGAACTCTTGTAAAACCTAGCTCACTTAACCAAATCAAAAACAAACACCACCATTCTCTTCCTCTCATCAAGCTCTTCATTCCTATCTTCTCAAAATTTCAAGATCACCATTTCGGTGCCATGGAGTTCCACCATTGATGGAGCTTGAGCTTGTCTTTCCACATATTATTGATCTCCTTTGCTCCTAGGTAAGGAATCTCAAAGAAAAATCAAGTTTCCTCCATGTTTTGTGTGTGACCGAAAATATTCATTGATGGAGCTCCTTGTGTTGCTTTGTTCTAGCTCCATTTGAATCTTTCAAGGACTAGGTGGAGTCCTCTCTTCATAGATATTCAAACACCCTTCAAAGATTAAGGTAAAACAACTACATTAATGTTTTGAAATAATGTAAACCTAGGGTTTACAATGAGATGGAGCTTAAAGCTGAATACTCATTATGTTGTTTGTATAATGTTTAGTAGTTGGCAAGGAACCAAATGCCTTACCGGTTTTGTAAGGAAACAAGAAAGAAATTTGGGAGGAAAAGAGGTAAATATGCTATCTTAATGTGGTTTAATGCCTTAGGAGAAATAAGCTTATAATGCTTGTTAAAACTACCTAAAGAGCAAATGGTGAATGACCTAGTAAAGTGTTCTCAAGGAGACTAGTAAAAGAACATATGTATTGGTGTATGTATTTGCAGGTCAAAGGCATTATTTATGTGGGAAATTCAGTGTTTAAGGTTATGCAATTTAAGGGCCTAAGAGCCATGTTATTTAAGGGCCTAAGTGCCAAGCAATTTAAGTTATGCACTATATTGTGATGTAGTGCTTAGTGTGTGAAGTTTGTGTGTAAAAATGTTCTTGATGGATTTTAGGTGTTCTTGAATGAAACAAGGTAAAAACCTAAGTGTTTGGATGTGAGTAAATACAAGAGAAGCTATGGCCAAATTTGGGAAATGTGTGAGAAGTTCTAAGTGTTTTAAGAAAGTTTTGGTGAACTAGGAAGTATTAAAGGTGAACAAATGTTTCACTAAGGAAGAAAACGTGCATTAAGGTGTTACAAGGATTTAGGTGCTATCTTGGAAGTTCTAGGAATTCAATGAGTGTTTTAGGATGAAATAAAGTCTTGGAGAAGTTTGTTTAAAGTTGGGTAAGTTGATGTATAAGGAGGGAATGAGGTTTAGGTAAGGTTTTGAGAAAGGAATCCAAGAAGTTGTGAAAAGAGGATTTGGCTAGTAAGAGGAGATGCTTGGGAGATGATGTTATGAAGGTGAAGAAGCATTTTAGTGTAGTGGTCATTATAGGTGAAATACCACCTAGAAATCTTAAGGAGAAAACATTCCAAGTGCTAGGAACTTTGTAAGAAGTTTGTGAATGATAAAATGGTTTTGGTGAGTGATTTAAAGTTTAGCACATGGATAAGGGTGTGTTTGAAGTGCCCAAATGAGGTTAGGGTATACTAGGATATGTGGGGTGAAGTTTGGAGTTGAATGTAAAAAGGAAAACAAAGATCTGGGGCAGACCGGACTTGCGACCGGACTTGCAAGTTCGGTCGGGCCCAGTTTACCCTGTGGGAATTAGTTTCTGGAATGGACCGGACATAGGACCGGACTTACAAGTCCGGTCGGAGTAGAAAAATTTTGACGGAAATGTGTTCTGGAATCGACCGGACTTGGGTAAGTCCGGTCGGACCAAAAATGTTGTTAAAGGTTATGAAATGATATGTAATGATGGGGATTGATAGGTAATGATGTTATAAGGTTGTTAAGGACATGTTAGGTGAGTTTTAATGGCAATTAAGTGGGTGAAAAGTTGTATCAAAATGTAAAAGTAAACAAGTTAAAATGTAAAGTTATGTAACTAAGTTAACGGGGAAAGTTAAGCATTAGACATTAAATAATCAAGCAAACCCCGATGTTAATAAAAACACATGTGATGTTAACAGTTGTTCGAGAATCGCTCGAGGAACATAAGTGGACGTGGTAAAGTGGACTCCGGTGACAGGTATGGTTTTCTTGCAACCTGTGTCCTACCGGATTACACCGGCTTGTATGCCAATGTGTTTTTCTGTATGTTTGCCACGTTGTAAGATTAAGCATGTAATGAGTTTACAGTAATTCGTTTATGTGGCGTGTACAACTCCGATACCATTTAACCCCGGAAGTGTTAACCTTAGTTAACTGAGTCTAGGATCACATGAGAGTTTCGGTATTCGGAGTAAACGACCCGTCCATGGGACGTACTAACCACGGCTATGCGTGTGTTAATTGTGTGATATGTGTAAGTGAATGTAGGGATCTCCCTTGTGTGTAACCCAGTTGTAATACTGTATGGTGTGTAGTCATGATAGACTCCATAATGGGGTTCTAACTAATATCTAAAGTAAGTATGTACTAACAGTGGTGAGGAATCCTTTGGCCGTCGCGCGTTGTTTGGGAGAGGGTATCCTTCCTAGCCTTACCCTTCTCTTTGTTATGGTTGTTTCCCTCACGGGTTATGATCTCCCATTAGCTTACTCCAAAGCTTAGCTATTCTGACTTATGATCGGTTTAGGGGGAACATGTGTTTGTGTGGTGTGTTCGGGCCTCCAAACCCGAACCGCCTTAACTTAAGTTACTCGTCCAACTATTAGGACGGTAATGAGTGTTGTTGTTATTGTGTAACGAGCTTATCATGAGACTGCAACATTCTCTAGGCTCACCAGTGTATAAACAATGTTTGGGTTGGTTCCTAAGAGAACCACTCCCGTTATGTTATGTATTTTTGTTGTGATGCAATATCTATTGCGGTATTATGTTGTGCACGTGGAAACGTGCAAAGTGTTGTTAAGTGTTGTATGTATGTATGTTGTAGGTTGTATAATGTGGAGTGTGTGGATCATGGATATGATTCCCAGTTTGTGATAAGAGGCGTTTAAGGATAACCCGATTTAAGGGTAAGTGTCGTCTATTAAGGAAGTAGCTCCATTAGAGGAGGAACACTCTAGGGATAATGAATACCAAGTGACTTATTAAGTAAGGATATATTATCCGTTTGTTGAGCCCATTGAGGCGAAATGTTATGTATGTGTGTTTACTGTTACATGCATGATTTAAATATAATCAACCGCATGTTAAGACGACAATTAGTTGTGCGTGGCCCGGTAGCATGTGGGCTGCGGGATTACCATACCAGCAAAGGTGCTGAGCCCCTTGGGGGCCACCCTTTCTCTTCTTTTCCTATTTCAGGTATACGAAGTGCTGGAAGCCGTTCGAGAGTAGGACGGGTAGTCGTCGTACATGGGTAATCATTTAAGTGTATGTATACAGTAGGTGTAGTAAGACCGAAATTGTTGTCGGCATCAGTTTAATAATACTCGGTATAGTTGGAAGGAGTGCGTTGTGTTGTTGTTAATGGAAAGGGATAGTAATGTGTAGTCGCTCGGGAATTTAGCCCATCAGACCGGTACAATGTATGTGTATTAGCCTTGTTAGCCACGTGGGTGGTTAACGGCGTGTAACACCAGCAGTTGAGTTAATTGATGAGTTGTGTATTCCGCTGCAGATTGTTTTATGTATTTGTTGTTGGATGGGTGTTACAATTAGTATCCTTATTTAAGTACTACTTGTGGGTGTTGGGGATCTGAACTTGTTGGATCTTCATGACGACGAGATCAAGCTCCACAAGTCATTTAGGCAGGCTAAAGCAACTTGGTATGCCCGCCCTTTGGCTGTCCATGCGCCATTCCATGAGAATAGTTTACAGTTGACAGTTGGTTTTCTTTACGTGAAATACCCAGAAAATTCCAAGCTAGGAATAATATAGTATATGGTATGAGGGACATGTCTAAGGTTAAGTGGCCCAGGGAATTAATCTTTCTTCTTAGAGTATTTCTGAATATTGGTAATGTTGCTTTGATGGATTTAATTACATTTCAAACGCTATATGTTATAGTATTGATTCCCTCTCTTAACTTCCCTAAGTTATTTAAACTCCGAAGTACTATTCCAGAATATTCTTTTCAACCTATTTTAAGTATGCAGAGTTCGAATTCTATTTGACTACTCAGATATTACTTTGTTAACTCTCCTTATTCTTCTCTCAGTAATTGTATTACTGGTATTAATTTTTATTCTTCTTACGAGTTGTTCTTTCCCTTGTTAAACCTTTAAATTATTTACAACAGATCTTTTCTTTTCTAAACTATCTCCTTTCAAGTAAATATTTATTAATTGATTCTCAATGTTGTTTTCATCCTGATTTATTCCTACCTGAATTTCTCTACCAGTTTTCTTTACGGATCTCACTAATTTATCGAGTTTTATCTTTAGAGATATTTTAAATCCCAATAGCTGGAACTCTTTCTTAATTATATTATTTATTTGTATTTCCTTTTGCGTAAATCTTTAATTAAGTTATTCTCTTTTTATTATACAACCAATTCTATTTAAGGGTTGGTATCTCTTCAATATTTCCCCATCCTCAATACGCCGTTCTTGCGTTTACAATCTGTTCTTTATTTTCACGTTTTTCTTCTTCTTCAAACCCTTGGTGTTTTCTCGCTGGTACCGTCGAGGTCGGATTATTCCCTGGTGCCCCGTTGGTAGATTGTCGGGTAATGTGTTCTACTTAGTTGTTTAGTTATCTTTCCGTTGTTCGGTGAATTCTGATTGCTGATTTTGATTACCTAGACGCCGATTACATCGACGAGTGCTGTCAATAGTCCGGAGCAGTTGGGCTCTTGAGGGATTTGGTTGTTCCAGGTAAATTCTATGCTCAATGGTGTTGACTGCGGTTTTGCGAATATTGGAAAAGGGTTCGTTGTGTTTTATCTCGGTTGTGGGTTGCGGATTTGGAATTGGGAAGTTGAATTGAGATTGTGGTATTTCGATAATGGTTTTGGGGAGTCTTTCACAGGATGTTGTTATTGTTTGGGAGCCCATAGGTGCTCCCCATTATTATTGTTTGCGCTGCACACATTGTTGCAGTTAATCTCTATGATCTACTCTATGTTACTGCTGTTTCATAGGGGGTGTGCACACTTAAGGACTTAGGGTGAGGTGGTTGTCTAACGGTCCCATAGGTGACTGTCCTGGAATTGTGGTTTGGGGTCCCATAGGTGACCCCATGTTCGGCATTGTGGTTATTACTTCCTGTTGAAAGCTCCCTACTGAGGGTTCGGTATTTATTTGTTTTCTGGAAATTCTCAACTGTTCAGTAAATCTCCCCATCTGATTGTTAAAGGCAAATGTGTTCTGAAATGTATTTTACAGTTTGAGGTAGAATTTACTCAGTTTTTCTGATTTGTGCGATCCTTTCTGTGTTTTTGTCTATGTTTTATGATCGCAGGTATGGATGACTAACTGTGGGGATCGGGACGTCGAATCACATAGTTTAGGGACCACATATTAATAAGGCGATGTTTTGAATTTCAGTGTTTAGAAGATGTTATTCTGATCTCAACTTCCATACATTAAACACTTATTTTGCTTCCGCGTAACTTGAAAGTTAACTTTTTTTTTAGTGTTATTTAGTTCATTAGCCTGAGCACCCATGGGAATTGGGTGTGGCGGTAATGCCCTGGACGTTTTGAGATCCGCTGCTATGATAAGGTTATGTTCATTTTGGTTTTGGTTAGCTGATTTTACTATTGTTAATGAATCAGTTTTACTGAGTTTGAGCTTTGTATTAAGTATTTGACAATGATCTTATCTGTTCAAGAGTTCCTCATGTTGTTATTGTGTTTTATATAGGAGTTGTTAAAGGTTTTGGCTCCTGTTTACGTTTTTAGAACTGCACTTAAGGACCTGTCCGAACGTCCGTCCGGACATCAATGTTCGGACAGGCCCCGAATGTTTTAGAAGCCTTCTGTTTTGGTGTGTCCGGACTTTGGTCCGAACATCGATGTTCAGACACGCCGTGTAAGAATTTTTTGATTTTGGAACTCGACTTGTGTCCGAACTTCGAAGTCCGGACACAAGTTCGGACGCCTTTTGGTTTTCAGACCTTTTAACTCTCGACTTGTGTCCGAACATCAATGTCCGGACACAAGTTCGGACGTTTGGTTTTCCACAGTCTATTTCTCTTCGGCTTGTGTCCGAACTTACCATGTCCGGACACAAGTTCGGACCAACTCTGTTTTGCTCTTTTAGGACTCGTTTGAAGTCCGTTTTTGATGCCGTTTGCGCCATTAGATTTGTATTTTCATAAGCTATGTTTTGAGGTAAAAATCCAGGGTGTTACAAGGTGGTATCAGAGCTTTGTTTTCGAAATAAGATAAAACTTGAGTAAACCGGATTAATAATTTGGGGATAAGCCGTTTGGGGAAGCCATGATGGATTATGTGTTACTCTGTGAGCTGTTGAGTTATATTGGTCATCTGGGTGTGATGTTTGAAGAAAATCCAGGGTGTTACAAGGTGGTTTTGCCTTAAACCATAGGTAATTAAATTACAAAACCAACGGTGAAAACGGCGTCGAAAACGGACTCCAAACGAGTCCTAAGAGGGCAAAACAAGCCCGGTCCGAACTTGTGTCCGGACATGAGAAGTTCGGACACAAGCCGAGATAGTTAAGCTGTGAAAATCCATCCGTCCGAACTTGTGTCCGGACATTGATGTTCGGACACAAGTCGAGATTTAAAAGGTTTGAAAACCAGAGGCGTCCGAACTTGTGTCCGGACTTGGAAGTTCGGACACAAGTAAGTTTGAAAAGTCCGAGAAATTTAACGTGGCGTGTCCGAACATTGGTCCGAGCTTACAAGTTCGGACATAGGCCGAGACTTGTAAGTCGCCCACGTCCTCGCATGCTGTCCGAACATTGATGTTCGGACAGAAGTTCGGACACCGCAAAACAGAGAAAACTCATTAAACTCTCGGGGCCTGTCCGAACATGGATGTCCGGACGGACGTTCGGACAGGTCCTGACATACACTTAAAAACGTTAAAACAGAACCAAATCAACACCAAAATAATCATAATGACTTAGCAACAAAAGAACAGCCATTGTAGCAACCTTAGTACCTCAAATAACAACATAAATACATCTGAAAAGATCTCTTAACAGTAAGTAACTCTCCAGCACATCCAAGACTTCTTAAAGAATTATTCGAGTAAAACACCGTAACTAAATAGCAGCGGAATAGCAAAATCCAAAAGGCGTTACCGCCACACTCTAACAAAGAGTGCTCAGGCTTTAAACCGCTAACCAAATACAAAAACGTTTCCAAAACCGGTAAAGCATAACAATTCCAAAACATAATTCAACTTGTTTCAATCGTAGCAATTATTCAGTCATCCTAAGCTATGTGACAACGCGTCCCAATCCCCAATTCAGCCATGAGTACCTGCGATCATAAAACAACAAGGGAAAACGCGAAGGGATCGCGCAAATCAGTGAAACTGAGTAAACATTGCCTCAACCTGTAAAATACATTTTGAAACCCAATTTACATTTGCAAAACATCAACTCACACCATAACATTAACCAGTTTTACCAACACCAAACCACCATTAAAAAAAATGTTTCGGGGGAGAACTTTCCAAGAATCAAATCAATGGTTTACACGGACGACCCCAATCCGGGTCGCAATAATTACAATCCCACCTCACTCTACGTCCTTAAGTGTGCACACCCCCCAGAAGGTAACTTATGACCCAAAGGAGTAGATCATTAGAGCTTAACTGCAAGTTTTGTCTGCAGGCAAAATAATACGAATATCCACGGGGTACATAGTACCAATAATTACACGGAGCGCCATAAGGCACCAATAATTTACACGGAGCACCCGAAGGTACCAATCAATCCAATAACCAATTCAAAGAAAGTCTCCCAAAACGCTTAATCAAACCTTTCGCAAAACACCACACCAGAATATACACGGGGGAAATAAATCCCAAACTTCCACAATCTCAAAACCACAGTAAATCCAAATCATCGATAATCACAAAACACAGAGGTAAGAATGCTGAGCACAACATTTACCTGGATACGCTCACCGCCACAGAATTACTCAGCAGGATCAGCAGTAGCGTTCGTCAGGGAATTCGGTGTCTAGAATCGCAAGCAGAAATACAATCAGGATCTACTCAACCCAAATAATTAATAACCTAACCTTACCAATGGATTCCCCTTACCCTTCTACAAGAACCGGCACCAGAGAAGCGGCCTAACGACGATGGAGAATAAGAGCGTGATTTCAAGAGGGGTTGGGAGCTTGAAGAAAGAGAGGGGCGTTGTGACGGCGTATTGAAGATGAAGAAGATCGTGGTACAGATCGTGAGGTTAAATAGAAAATAATTAACATAATAAGGTAGAAATAAATTAATAAATACATTTGATTTAAAAGGAGAGAGAACTGAGAAGTAGTTTGTAAAATAATAACTACAATAATATTAATCTGAAAACCGAGTATTCAAATAACTTTTAAAAACATGGAAGGATCTAGATTCAAGATTAAAGAGATAATTAAATATTATCTGGTTAAAATAAAATAGGAGAAGGCTGATTTATCGCTGGGGAAGGATGAGAAGAATTATCTCAACAATCAGATAAAAGAATAAATACGTAGTAGCGGAATAAATAAGTTAGGAGGAGGAAATTATCTTAGGAAGAAGTAAAATCAATTTGTATCCTTGGACATAATAAAGTTGATTGAAGCGAACGTAAATATGTCTATATATATATTGCTTCTCTGGGCCTTTATTATTCTTACCAATAACATTCTTGACTATATACTAATTTAATCCTAAGCCAGAATTCACGGGTATTTCATCTCATCCCCCTTAAAAGAAAGCTTCGCCCTCGAAGCTAAGCCTAAATGATATCCCAACCAAAAGACTGACTCTGAAAGCTGAATCCAACTGAACTTGACATAAGTCTTAAACGGTTACCTGCTCGAAAAGCTGAGGGTATTTCTTCTTCATTTCCTCCTCGACCTCCCACGTTGCCTCCTTAGTCCCATGATTCGACCACAACACCTTAACCATCCGGGTGGAGTTCGATCGGGTCTCTCTAGTCTTGGTGTCCAATACTTTAATGGGGTATTCCTCATACGATAGGTTCTGCTCCAACTCCAGCACCTCAGGCTGTAGAACGTGGGACGGGTCGGGAACGTAACGCTTCAGCTGAGAGACATGAAAAACATTATGGACTCTCTCCAATTCACCAGGTAGTGCCAATCTGTAGGCCACCTCTCCAATTCTCTCCAGGATCTCGTAAGGACCCACGAATTTGGGGCTTAATTTCCCCTTCTTCCCAAATCTGGTTACTCCCCTCACAAGAGACACCTTCAGGAAGACTCTATCATCAACTGAGACTCGAACTCAAGACCTGCAGCGCCTATTATCATGTACTAACCAACTAAGCTACGAAGATTATACAGGGATTGTGGTTTATTATCCAATTGTGGAATTATATCATACTTGTTATATGTAATATTGTTCTACCTGAATTATCTAACCATGGATTGGGGTAGTGAGATTGTAGTATAATTAGTAGGGGATTGTCATGGGGAATTTAAGATCCTTAGAAATTCTTGACTCATAATCAGGAGTCCACCTTGAGTAGGGTAGACTGGCAGACCGACTGAATTTCCCCTACAGCACCAGAAGTAGAAGCGGGAGGACTACTATGGCAGCCAACGACCCAATGAGACAGCTCCAGGAGCTCGCTTTGAATCTGGGGCAGATTGTGCAACGCCAAGCCCAGCGAGACCATGTGCCAGAAGACTACACAAAGAGAATTGCCCACTTGAAGCCAACTGCATTCAAAGGGGAGGAGGACCCAGTACTGGAGGATTAGCTGCGCGAATTTGACAAGATATTTGAGGCGGTCAACTGCCCTGCCAACAGGAGAGTCAACGCCGCCGTGTACTACTTCAAGAGCGAGGCTGACATCTGGTGGTCTGCCAATAAGGATGCTCTTTTGGCGGGACCTGACTTTGGGTGGGAGGCACTGAAGGAGGCCATGCGAAGGCGATTCTACCCTGAACATGTCCGGATGCAGAAATACCTGGAGTTCTCTGAGCTCAAACAGCAGGCCCGGAGTGTGAAGGAGTACCACTCCAAGTTCTTAGAGCTGGCGAGGTTCGCACCGACGATGGTCCCTGATGAGGCGTCAAAGGTGCAGAGATTTGTGGAGGGACTCAACTGGAGCCTCCAGGAGGCTTTGAGCGTGCTGACGATACCCACCCTCCAGGACGCATATGGAAAGGCTGCTAACCTGTATAGGGTGTAGCAGAAGAGGAGGGAGGTACAGGCGGGCCAAAAGAGGAAGATGGAGGACGGGGAAGAGTCCCGGAGTCGAGACGACCGACATCAGAGGCCCATTAGGACAAGAGGTGGAGGCCTAACTCAGGTGATGGAAGGAGGTTCGATGTGAACCAGAGGAATGACCAGAAGCGGAATGATAGGCCCCAGGGGCAGGCTCAGAGGGCAGAGCTCGTGCATAGCAGGCACTTCCATTGCAGAAGATGCCACAAGGACCACCCGGGGAAGGACTGTGAGGGGAACCTGGTGGTGCTTCCGGTGTGGCAGGAAGGGCCACAGAGCTTTGAGTGCTTCCAGGATCCCCAGGGAGGCATTCAGCAGAGAGGAAATGGCGGAGACCGGACCTACAGACCAGCAGACCCCCAGTCTCGAGGTAGAGACCAGCATCAGGCCCAGAATCAGCGAGGGGATGCTCCCCAGCGTGGCAATGGCGGGGGTGGAAACGGAGGTAACCGAGGTCCGGGGGAGAACCGAGACAATGGCAGAGCTCCGGGGAGGATTAACGTGATGAGTCGGGCCGAGGCAGAGGCTGAAGCAGAGGTGTTAGCAGGTACCTTTTCTGTTCATGGTACTTCAGCTCATGTTTTGTTCGATACTGGAGCTTCATATTCTTTCATTTCTGAGGAATTTGCTAAGAAATTGGGCCTAGAAACTTGTAAGACTTCTACCATAGCAGTATCTATACCCTCGGGCGGGTTATTTCTTGTAATGATGTATTGAAGGATGTGGGGGTAGACATAAGGGAGAAATATTTGTAATTGACCTGATCCAGTTCGTCCTCCCCGACTTCGATATTATTTTGGGGATGGACTGGCTAAGCAAGTATAAGGGGAAGATGATTGTGGAGAGCAGAAGATCGTCCTGAGAGGACCAACGGGCCGAAGAGTCTCCTACAGTAGCATGGAGAAGAAACCGGGAGTAAAGATAGTTTCAGCTATGTCAATTCTCTCCCAAGTGAAGAAGGGACAGCAGGCATACCTCTGCCATGTCCAGGATTTGAGCCAAGCGCCGAGCCCATTAGAAGAGATTCGGGTGGTGAATGAGTTCCCTGACGTCTTTCCAGATGAGATTCCTGGTATGCCGCCAGACAGGGAGGTGGAGTTCAGCGTAGACCTTGTGCCAGGAGCAGCGCCTATCTCCAAGGCCCCATACCGTATGGCGCCATCAGAATTGAAGGAACTGAAAGTCCAATTGGAGGAGTTACTGGAGAAGGGATACATTCGCCCGAGTGTATCGCCATGGGGAGCTCCTGTCTTGTTCGTAAAGAAGAAGGATGGGAGCATGAGGCTGTGCATAGACTACCGGGAGCTGAACCAGATACTGTGAAGAACCGGTATCCCTTGCCCAGAATCGACGATCTTTTCGACCAGCTTCAGGGTGCAGGAGTCTTCTCCAAGATAGACCTGAGGTCGGGGTACCACCAGTTACGTGTTGCAGAGAAGGATATCCCGAAGACGGCCTTCAGGACCAGATATGGGCATTTTGAGTTCTGGTGATGCCTTTGGATTGACGAACGCGCCGGCAGTTTCATGGACCTCATGAACCGGATCTTTAATCCCTTTCTAGACCGGTTTGTGGTGGTTTTTATAGACGACATCCTCATCTACTCCAAGGATGAGGAAGAGCACGAGGAGCACCTGAGATCAGTCTTGCAGATTTTGAGAGAGCAGCAGCTTTACGCCAAACTAACCAAGTGTGATTTTGGTTGGATCGAGTGGCATTCCTAGGCCACATCGTCACCAAAGAAGGAATCTCAGTGGATCCGGCCAAGATCCAAGCAGTGAAAGAGTGGCCAACACCGAGCAATCTGACGGAGGTTCGTAGCTTCCTGGGTCTAGCAGGATACTACGAAGATTTGTGAAGGATTTCTCCAAGATAGCTAGACCTCTCACCAACCTCATGAAGAAAGTCACCAAGTTTCAGTGGGATGATGACTGTGAGAAGGCGTTTCAGACATTGAAGGAAAGGTTGACCACAGCCCCAGTGTTGACCTTGCCTTCGGGGACAGACGGATTCGAGGTTTTCAGCGATGCTTCCAAGTATGGCTTGGGGTGTGTCTTGATGCAGCATGGGAAAGTCATAGCCTACGCATCGAGACAACTGAAGGAGTACGAGACCAGATACCCGACACACGACCTAGAGCTTGCAGCAGTAGTCTTCGCCCTGAAGATTTGGAGGCACTACCTCTACGGTGTATCCTGCAAGATCTATACCGACCATAAAAGCCTCAAGTACATCTTCACTCAGAAGGAACTAAATATGAGGCAGAGGAGATGGTTGGAGCTGATCAAGGATTATGATCTGGAGATTTTATACCATGAAGGGAAGTCCAACCTAGTGGCCGATGCTCTGAGTAGGAAGAAGAGTCATTCTGTGAATTCGATGTGGGTTCTTCCAGACGAGTTAGTTCGTGATTTTGAGAAGCTGAACTTGGAGGTGATGGAGGCGGGTGGAGTAGAGCGTGAGGTGAGGTTGTACCACATGAGTGTCTCTTCCGACATCTAGGGGAGATACTCAAGGGACAGCCAGGTGATGCGAAGTTGGAGCGCATCAAGGATAAGATGAAGGAAGGGAAAGCTGAGGGGTTTGAGACCCACAGTGACGGCAGTCTGAGGTTTAGAGGCCGATGGTGTGTACCTCAGGGGTGCGTGGAGGTAAAGGAGAGGCTGATGAGGGAGGCTCATAATACTCCCTATTCAGTTCATCCTGGCGGTGATAAGTTGTATAAGGACCTAAAGAAGATGTTTTGGTGGCCGAATATGAAGAGAGAAGTTGCAGAGTTTGTGTCGAAGTGCCTTACCTGTCAGAAGGTCAAATTCGAACACAAGAGGATGGGAGGTTTACTGCAGCCGTTGGAGGTTCCAAAGTGGAAGTGGGACTCCATTTCCATGGACTTCGTGATGGGTTTACCACCAGCGAAAGGAGGAGTCAATCAGATTTGGGTAATAGTGGACCGACTCACTAAGTCTGCACGGTTCATACCCATGAAGAAGACGTGGTCCATGAGCCAGTTGGTGGATGCTTACATCAGAAATGTGGTGAGGTATCATGGGGTACCTGAGACCATCATTTCAGACAGAGACTCGAGGTTTTTAGCCCATTTCTGGCAGCAATTTCAGAAGGCGATGGGTACCAAGTTGAAGTTGAGCACTGCGTTTCATCCAGCCACTGATGGTCAGACCGAGAGAACCATCCAGACCTTGGAGGACATGCTTCGTGCATGTGTGATGGATTTTCAGGGTTCGTGGGCTGATATGCTACACCTGATAGAGTTTTCCTATAATAACAGTTACCACACCAGCATCAGGATGGCTCCTTATGAGGCCCTGTATGGGAGGAAGTGTAGGACACCGTTATGTTGGAGCGACATTAGTGAGACTGTTGTTTTGGGGCCCCAGTTGATTGAAGAGACTATGGAGCAAGTCCGGATGATTCAGAGACGAATGAAGGCAGCCCAGGACAGGCAGAAGTCCTATGCCGATCTCAAGCGCAGACCAGAGGAATTCGAGGTGGGAGATAAAGTTTTCTTGAAAGTATCTCCTGTGAGAGGAGTAACAGGTTCGGGAAGAAAGGGAAGCTCAGTCCCAAATTCGTTGGACCCTATGAGATCTTGGAGAGGGTTGGAGAGGTGGCATACCGCTAGCGCTTCCTTGTGAACTGGAGAAAGTTCACAACGTCTTCCATGTTTCCCAGCTGAAGCGGTATGTTCCCGACCCTTTGCATGTGTTGCAGCCAGAGTCTTGGAGCTAGAGCAGAATCTATCCTATGAGGAGTACCCCATCAGAGTTATGGACACTAAGACCAGGGAGACACGATCGAAGTCCATCCGTATGGTCAAGGTCTTATGGTCTAATCATGGAACCGAAGAGGCTACTGGGAGGTAGAGGAGGAAATGAGAAAGAAATACCCACAGCTCTTCGATCAGGTAACCGCTCGAGTCAGTAATTCGTTATCAGTTTTTCGCCTTATGGATGAGTTTTAGCTTCGAGGGCGAAGCTTTCTTTTAAGGGGGATGAGATGAAATACCCAGGAAATTCCAAGCTAGGAATAATATAGTATATGGTATGAGTGACATGTCTGAGGTTAGGTGGCCCAGGGAATTAATCTTTCTTCTTAAAGTATTTCTGAATATTAGTAACGTTGCTTTGATGGATTTAATTAATTTGAACGCTATAGATATAGTATTTTCCCTCTCTTAATTTCCCTAAGTTATTTAAACTCCGAAGTACTATTCCAGAATATTCTTTCCAACTTATTTTAAGTATTCAGAGTTCGAATTCTATTTGACTACTCAAATATTATTTGTTAACTCTCCTTATTCTTCTCTCAGTAATTGTTTTACTGGTATTATCTTTTATTCTTCTTACGAGTTGTTCTTTCCTTGTTAAACCTTTAAATTATTTACAACATATCTTTTTTTCTAAATTATCTCCTTTCAAATATTTATTAATTGATTCTTGATGTTGTTTCTCCTGATTTATTCCTTCTTGAATTTCTCCATCAGTTTTCTTTTACTGATCTCCTAATTTATCGAGTTTTATCCTTTAGAGATATTTTAAATTCCAAGAGTTAGAACTCCTTCTTAATATTTATTTGTATTTCCTTTTAGCATAAATCTTTAATTAGGTTATTCTTTTTATTATACAAACAATTCTATTTAAGGGTTGATATCTCTTCACTATTTCCCCATCCTCAATACGCCGTTCTTGCGTCTAATCTGCTCTTTATTTTCACGTTCTTCTTCTCTTCAAACCCTTGGTGTTTTCTCGCTGTTCCGTCGAGGTTGATTATTCCCTGGTGTCCAGTTGGTAGATTGTCGGGTAATGTATTCTACTTAGTTTAGTTATTTATTCGTTGTTCGGTAAATTCTGATTGCTAATTTTGATTACCTAGACGCCGATTACATCGACGAGTGCTATCAATAGTCCGGAGCAGTTGGGCTCTTGAGGGTTTTGGTTGTTCCAGGTAAATTCTATGCTCAATGGTTTGACTGTGGTTTTGCGAAATATTGGAAAAGGGTTCGTTGTGTTTTATCTCGGTTGTGGTTTGGGATTTGGAATTGGAATTGAATTGAGATTGTGGTATTTCGATAATGGTTTTGGGGAGTCTTTCACAGGATTTTTGTTTGGGAGCCCATAGGTGCTCCCCATTATTATTATTTGCGCTGCACACATTGTTGCAGTTAAGCTCTATGATCTACTCTATGTTACTGCTGTTTCATAGGGGGTGTGCACACTTAAGGACTTAGGGTGAGGTGGTTGTTTGACGGTCCCATAGGTGACTGTCCTGGAATTGTGGTTTGGGGTCCCATAGGTGACCCCGTGTTCGGAATTGTGGTTATTACTTCCTGTTGAAAGCTCCCTACTGCGGTTTCGGTATTTATTTTTTCTGGAAATTCTTCAACTGTTCAGCAAATCTCCTCATCTGATTGTTAAAGGCAAATGTGTTCTGAAATGTATTTTACAGTTTGAGGTAGAATTTACTCAGTTTTTCTGATTTGTGCGATCCTTTCTGTGTTTTGTCTATGTTTTATGATCGCAGGTATGGATGACTAACTGTGGGGATCGGGACGGCGAATCACATAGTTTAGGGACCACATATTAATAAGGCGATGTTTTGAATTTCAGTGTTTAGAGATGTTTTTGTCTCAAGTTTTCATACATTAAATTATTTGCTTCCGCGTAATTGAAAGTTAACTTTTTTAGTGTTATTTAGTTCATTAGCCTGAGCACCCATGGGAATTGGGTGTGGCGGTAATGCCCTGGACGTTTTGAGATCCGCTGCTATGTTAAGGTTATGTTCATTGAGTTTTGGTTAACTGATTTTTATTTATGAACAGTTTTATTAAGTTTGAGCTTGTATTGAGTACTTGACAATGATCTTATCTGTTCAAGGTTCCTCATTGTTATTGTGTTTTATATAAGAGTTTTTAATGGTTTTTGGTCCTGTTTACGTTTTTGAACTGCACTGAAGGACCTGTCCGAACGTCCGTCCGGACATCGATGTTCGGACAGGCCCCGAATGTTTTAGAAGCTCTGTTTTAGGCGTGTCCGAACTTTGGTCCGAACTTGATGTTCGGACACGCCACGTTAAATTTCTCGGACTTTTCAAACTTACTTGTGTCCGAACTTCAAAGTCCGGACACAAGTTCGGACGCCTTTGGTTTTCAGACCTTTTAACTCTCGACTTGTGTCCGAACATCAATGTCCGGACACAAGTTCGGACGTTTGGTTT
Organism: Limonium bicolor; assembly: GCA_023374045.1. Taxonomy (NCBI): domain Eukaryota; kingdom Viridiplantae; phylum Streptophyta; class Magnoliopsida; order Caryophyllales; family Plumbaginaceae; genus Limonium; species Limonium bicolor. The sequence continues at coordinate 56,708,815 of CM041778.1, forward strand.
TCCGCAGTCTATTTCTCTTCGGCTTGTGTCCGAACTTACCATGTCCGGACACAAGTTCGGACCAACTCTGTTTTGCTCTTTTAGGACTCGTTTGAAGTCCGTTTTTGATGCCGTTTGCGCCATTAGATTTGTATTTTCATAAGCTATGTTTTGAGGTAAAAATCCAGGGTGTTACATTACGTCTTTCTTGGTTATGTAAGCTACTTGTGTATGATGCTCAACTCTTTTGTTTAATATATGATGGTTACTTCGTTTTAAATAAAAAAACTATCTCATGTAGCTGATGAAAACCAAAGAGGCTTCTTGATGTTGCCGCATTTCTCTAGTGTAATAGAAAGTTTCTAGTAGTGCTAGAAGTTTATTTTTCTCTACTCTAAAAATCCATAACTTTACCTTATATCAACTCAACTTTTGAACAACCCACCAAAAGCTCTATCTTAGGTTCACAACTCTTTTCTATTGTAAGAACTTTGGCCTTCAAACCACCATCCCTAGTCTGCCTTTTTTATATCCTTGTAGATAGAGAAGCAAAAACTCCACCCTTGTTGACCCCAGTGAATTTCTTCCAATCAAAATTAGGGACCTATGTACCCCCTTACTCCTTTGTTATTTTAAATTTCAATTGCAGCTAGGTAGAATCTATTGTCCTTGTCAAATATACCTATTTCATTTCTCCCTAATAGGTGGAACCTCTCTACTGATATTTAAATTAGCAAAGGTTGTTTGTAACACTTTTTTTTGTTGATTTTCAATGCAAAAAACCCGTTCACCTAGTCCTTAATGATGTCCCTCTTTACCACAACCTTTATTGTTCCCTTGACCTTCCAAGGGTCATTCCCTCTTGCATGTCTTCGCTCTGGCATATGATATTCTCCTACAGCATGTTATGTCAAGTCGGACAAACATCTAGGTAGCTAGTTCAGGAATTTAAGCAATATTCATAAATATATCGAGAAAAAACTCAAAGTGTTTATGTGACTTAGGGTGTGGATCAATCAATGTCAATCTTTCTATCATAAGATCTGTTTCATACTCATCTTCTTTTCATACTAATGAAACCTCAAACTAGCCTAAAAAGAGCTCTCAAGTTGTAGGTGTATATATATGTTATCGATTTGATGACACCCGTGTCATGTGCAATAAATGACTGGTTAATGATAATCCTCAAGAATCTTATGGGCTTATGCTAAGAGCTAATTTATTGGGTATACTTCAATAGGCTTATTTCTTCTTTTTTGTATCTTATCTTTGTCAGACCATTTAGACCCTTCCCTTACCCAAATATGGACACCTTTGACTTCCAATTCAAAATTGAGGCCACTAACCCCAGCGTAAATACCCTTGACATCAACCCTGAGAAATCACTTTCAATGAGTCATGAATTTAAGTTGTCCCCTTCCTCCACGTTTTGATGGATCATCACTTGTCTCTAATTCTCAAACTTTAAAGTTTAAATTATTTCACTAGCCCATTTAATTTTCCTCTTTAGCATCCATCTTTTGAGAAAGAAGTGAACCCACTCTCATTTCTATTCAAATTTACATAGGGCCAGTGGAGAGTCTAGTTCCCAAGAAGCTTTGCTCATGTTTGTGGTCTAGTATGCTAGGAACTTGGACCTCATCGTTCCACCAATTTGGGACTAGTGAAAAACATTTTAGGAAACACAACATTATATCTTCTAGCACTAGGGGATTCCAATGTTCATCCCAGATGGTGACAAGAGGGAGAACAAAAAAAAGGAACCAATACATTCTAACAACCAGTCATGTCAAAGTGAAGCCAACCCTCTCAAAAGATAGTAGTAACATCAACTCTCGAGTGACTCTTGTGGCCTTGTAGGGTTGCTAAAGTCAATAAAGTGCAAAATTTCACCACCCATAGAACACAGGAGGCCATGGATGTAGTGTAAAGGTCTGATCTACCAGCAGGTGAAGCACAAGAAAATGAAGATGATGTTGCTCTTGTATCCAGTAGCTTTACTTCTTATGTTAAACGTGGGTGCAATAGGTAGTGTTGATTCATGTCCTTCGTTCTTTGTAGGTTTCTTCAACAACTGGTTTGCTCTTTCTTTCTTCATCGGGGTAGGTTCTCTTAAGTTTTTGAATACATGATTTAAAGGATTTGTTTAGGGGTAAAACAAAGAATAAAAAAACTCCATATTGATGGCCTTCCTTGCAAGGAAGTTCAGGACTGTGATCAACTCCATAAAGTCACACATTTGAAATCTTTTCCAGGATGCATCCCCTTTTGGATTGCACACTTCAATTCAAGATGGGACTTACATTTTATCAAGTGTTATGTTCGTCATGATAGATCGAGTGTTTATCTCTTGTTTGTTCTTATCAAGTTGGATCTTAGTGTAACTGGTATTTCTTTCTTGTTTTCCAACTAGTTTTAATGTTTTGTTGAATTGTTAGGTGATGGTATGTTACATTCCATGGTTGTAAATTAATAATCAAATAAATTAGATAATGTGTGTGTTCCTTATCACAAGTTATTATGGTTACTTTAGGATGATCTATTGTGTTACTTTTTCTACTATATACGAGCTAGTTGTTAGTCCATTTTTCATGGAAGAAAACAACGTTCATGGTAAAAGGAGATGAATTGGCTAGTTACAATGATTATTTGCTTAATATCCCCAAACACATTCTAAAATGTTTTTTTACAGAGTATTGGAAATTGCCTTAATAACAATAACCGCAAAGCTATTTGCAGTCACCAAAAGTACTTCACGAGTCACCTTTTTTGTAAAAAAAATAATAATTGGTTAACAAAAAAATTCAAAAAACTATTTCAACGACCCAATGAAAGAGGCGAGGGAGATAGATAAGAGCAACAGAAGTTTAATGATCACCAAGATGCCAAAATGCAAGATCCGAGGTAAATTTAAAGTATCCAGAATGCAAGGTGCCTTTTGCGCCAGAACGCAAGGTGCCCAACAACTATACCAGATGTAGCCGACCAGCGGATGGGACAAGATGCCTTTACAGCCTCCTGTCTGCTATCTTGAAATACATTCTTCGAACTAGAAAACACGCGTTTAGCAACCGACTATTCCGTCGCTAAATGCATCGTCAGTACACATTATGTCCGTCGCTAATTGGCAATGGAATTTTTAATTTTCATTTACAAAATTAGAGATGGACTCTTCCATCTCTAATCCATCGCTATTTAGAAACGGAAATGTTTCTTCTCTAATCTGTCTCTAATGTTTTCTTTAGGAATTTTTAAATGATTGTATTTATTTATTTTGACCAGTAATACATTTACACATGTAATATATCCGGATTTTTCTCGTTTATTTAATTTTAATGGTTCTTAAGCTTCCATTAATGTTGAATTATAGTTATTTTATTGACTATAATTTGTACGGGTCCGTTTGACCACTCAAAGTCACGTTTTTGGGTTTCCTCAAAAAACGTGCTCTAAAGCTTTATTAGCGTTTTTAATCCATTTTATGGATCCGTTTTCTTCAGGAATTGTTCTCGTATATTAATTAGGCATAACTAAGCCTTAGGAATCCTTCTAGGATCCTAGTCGAGGTCACACACCTCCTAGAGTTACGTAACATACAATTTTATGTTTTGTCCTTTTTACGCGTTTTATCTCTTCTTTTGGTTTTATTTTCTTCACCAATACTCTTTAGGCACTATTAGGTCTTCAAATACCATATTAGAATAATTTAATCACCATAATTAAGTTCAGGGTATTTCATTCCATCTCATTCATGAAGACCCTCATATGCAAACACGTTTCCAATAAGCCGGTTGACATCCGCAACTTGGAATCCTCCTTGGGGCGCGCCTGGCAGCTGGAAGGTGCTTTCAAAGCAAGGAGTGCAGGTACGAATATCTACCTATTCGAGTTCGACAAAATAGAGATGGTGCACATGGTCCTCTACCGGGGTCCATGGTGCTTCGACGGTGCACTCCTAGTTTTCCAAAGGATTGACATGATGAAATCCTCAAAAGAGCATGACTTCAACTAGATTCCGAGTTGCGCAAGAATCCATGACGCCCCTCTCTTCCCCCACCACAAGAATCACGCTTCAAAACTGGGTAATCAGATAGGCTGCTTTCTGGACTATGAAGAAGAAGATGGGAAACTGAATGAAGACTATCTTCGTGTTAAGATTCTCTTGGACCTCCTTAAGCTGATATTGAGGTGCATCAGCATATCGATTGAGGGGATGGAATCGGTCATTCGGGTCACCTATGAGAAAATGTCAGCCATATGCTTCAAATGTGGTCTATTCACCCACCAGATTAAGAAATGTCCACACAAATCTCTTTGTGGCCCTAGTCTACTACCTATGGGTGTGGAGGGTGATTTTTATTTTTGGTGTCTACAATGAGTACTGGATCAAAGCTTCTAACCCCTTCCGGGTCAACTCACAGAGGCCGATGGAACTGATGAACTTTGGAAAGCTGCATGTGGGCTGGTCAAGCTCTCTAAAAAGGTGGACTCAATCAAGAAGACTCAAGATATGTGTGCTAATTGAAGCACGACAACTGACCCTGGACAATCCTCCTCAGGAACTCTAGGGTCCCAAGTCACCCTGCAAATGGACTAGACTATCCTAAACCCCGTGATTATGGAGGAAAACCAAGATCCTAGATCAGCCAACGCCAAGAGGAAGTGATCGTTAGAGTTTAGGACCACTGAGGGGACTACTGACAAATCCAATAGAAAGAGCTCTCCTTCAGGAATCAAGAAAGGGAAACTAGCTGTCCAAACCCAGAATCCAACTCTGGCCATTGAACTTGTTCACAAGAAAGGCCCAAACCACATCCTAAGTGGCATTTCCTAAGAAGTATTATGCTAACTCTACGGTGATTATGCTTTGAACTGCTCTGCTCTTTTGTTATGTCTCTTCAAGTTTATCTTTTAGCTTTTGTTGGTTGTTTGATCCTGCCTGCCCTAATGCTCTAGTTATGCTCTGGTCCTGGTTACTCAAGTTACATTGTCACTAATCTGTCACCCCTGGTAGTTATCGGTTTATCGCTCATCATGGACCTACTTAATATTGTAATATGTTGGCAGACGAGCGATGGTGCAGGCCGGCCGCGTCCATTTGTGGCGGCTGTATGAGTTGGCAACCAGTGCAAGCCGGCCGCGTCCATTTTGTGTGCGGCTGTATGAGTTGGCAACCAGTTAGCAGTCCAGTAAGCTGTTGACTGGGCTGTTTTTTATTATATTAACTTTAAATTATTGTATCTTTTAAAATATAAGTTTAAAATGTAAAACAATTATAGGGAAAATTGCATTCCCCACCCATGACGTTTGGTGAAATTACACACCCCACCCACGAGGTTTCAAAAATTACTTTGCCCACCCTTTTGGTTTCCTCTATTTTACATTCAACAACTTTTCTAATATTTGATCAACTTAAAAAATGCTTAAATGTTGTCCAAAATTGATGAAACTTTACATGAACGACGCTAAGGTGTTATATTTTTATCCAATGTCAAATCTAAAGTTTTTTAAAGCTCATATATGACCTGTGGGACCAAATGAAAACACGTTGACATGTCACATGTTTCATTGGGTCCCACGGATCACATATGAGCTTAAAAAACTTTAGATTTCTTTCTAGACCAAAATATAACACCTTAGCATCGTTATGTAAAGTTTCATCAATTTTGGACAAATTTAAGCATTTTTTAAGTTGATCAAATATTAGAAAAGTTGCTGAATGTAAAATAGAGGAAACCACAAGGGTGGGCAAAATAATTTTTGAAACCTCGTGGATGGGGTGTGTAATTTCACCAAACGTTATAGGTGGGGGATGTAATTTTCCCAAAATTATACCATTGTTCATCTAAATTCAAGCTCTTCAAAACAAGGACCAAACATGGATATGTTTGAGAATTTTAAAATTTTATATTAATTACATATATATATCCATATATATCAATGAGACTTATAATTCATAACATTATTTTGGTGTATCATAATATCACTTTTAATGAATCATAATATCAAAATTAATGAATCGTATCTTCATTTTAGTGTAACATCACAAACATATAAGAATAAAAACTTTTACACAATAATACAACACAAAATAATATTTGGTATGTATGAAAAATACGTGATTCGCCATATGAGGTTTAAAATACACCATACAACAATAATAATACATTATAAAACAATAATGATTTTTATCGGTTCTGAAGTTTGGTTATCTAATTCACCACTTATTAGTTAATGAATCATATTATCAATTTTAATGAATCATAACATCAATTTTAATGGATCATAATATCAAAATTAATGAATCATATCTTCATTTTAGTGTATCATCACAAACATATAAGAATAAATTATTTTACACAATAATACAACACAAAATAATATTTGGTATGTATGAAAAATACGTGATTCGTCATATAAGGTTTAAAATACAGCATACAACAATAATAGTACACTACAAAACAAAAATGATTTTTATAGGTTCGAAGTTTATTATCTAATTCACCACTTATTAGTTAATGAATCATAATATCAATTTTAATGAATCATAATATCAAAATTAGTGAATCATATCTTCATTTTAGTGTATCATCGTAAACATATAAAAGTAAAAAATTGCAAACAAATATAACACAAAACATATTTGGTATGTATGAAAAAATAGATGATTCATCATATAAGGTTTAAAATTCACCATGCAAAAATAATAATAGACTACAAAATAATAATGATTTTTTATCGGTTCCGAAGTTTGTAATCTAATTCACCACTTATTACTTAATGAATCATAATATCAATTTTAATGAATCATAATATCAAAATTAGTGAATCATATCTTCATTTTAGGTACCTTCGTAAACATATAAACATAAAAATTACAAAACAAAATATAGCAAAACAATTTTGGTATGTATGAAAAATACATGATTCATATAAGGTTTAAAATTCACCATGCAACATAATAATAGACTACAAATAATAATGATTTTTTATCAGTTCCGAAGTTGTAATTCAATTCACCACTTATTACTTAATGAATCATAATATCAATTTTAATGAATCATAATACAAAATTAAAGAATCATATTATCATTTTTATGTATCATCGTATACATGTAAACATATTTTTTTAAGTTGTCAAAATATATTCATGACTGATCTTATTTTGAAGAGCTTGAATTTAGGTGAAAAATGATATAATTTTTTTTCATTTTAGACTTAATATTAAAAGTTTCAACCATTTAAGTTAATATAGTAAAAAGACAGCCCAATCAACAAAACAGTCCAGTCGCAGCTGATTGACTGCCAAATCACTAGAGTGTACACAGTACACTGTAAGGTGCGGAGGTCCCACCCCACCACATAGAATTTTTAAAATTCGAAAATTGATATAAATGGAACAATAATACTTGGATTATAGAAAATTAAATTAAACCGTTAAGCGGTAACTGAGTTAACCTACCATGGACATTTTTAAATTCGATTAGTATTGTATAAATTATTTAAAAAAACTCAATTATATCGGTGTAATTCTAGAAAGCCTTAACTTTTCCTTTCTTTCAATTTACTATCGCCACCCCAACATTGTTTGTAAACTAAATTCGTCGCCTATTTATGGAAAAAAAAACGTTGATTGAACTTCACCACTAGCTGCCGACGCCAAAATGGACTTATTTAAAAAGAATTGCTTTAATTTTATTGAATTTGTATTCATATTAACCTTTTTGAGGCTATAAAAGAGGGTCTAGGTGCTATCTTCACTCATTCAGCATCAAATACATAAATCTTTCTTGTCGTGGGAATAGAGAAGATTTGAGAAAGTGAGCGCAACATTATCGTATAAAACAAAAGATGGAGGGTCGCCGTTTGTTCTCTACTGTTCTTCTGCTCATTCTGGTTGTCTCAGCAACCACAGGTATTACTTTTTCCCCCTTCTTTTTTGAAGTTTTCTACTGATTATGTACACCCCCGATCGATCATCTATACGTGATTCTTGTTTACTGATGATGATTTATGTATGATAACTAAAGAGTTGGGGCCAATCAAAGTAGCGGAAGGGCGAACATGCGAGGCACTTAGCCACAGATTCAGGGGACTATGCGTCAGAAAGTCTAACTGCGGCGCGGTGTGCCAAACTGAGGGATTCTACGGAGGACACTGCCGCGGATTCCGCCGCCGTTGTTTCTGGACTAAGCACTGCTAAATATAGTCACTAAAATTCTTAATACTCTATCGCATATGTATGTGTGAGTGTACACGTTGAGCCTTGAGTCTTGAGCTCACAACTTATCTCAAAACAAAAAAAAGGTGTGAGTGTGAGTGTGAGGGTTAGGTGATGGATGTTTGTTTCATCTTCTAGTTTGGATTTGTCTTTCTGTCTGCTTTACAAATGTTTGGCTCGTGTACCCTACGTTTGTATAATGTCTTATGTACTGCTAATAAACATACTATATGCCTTGTTACGATGATGGAAAATATACACTCTCTCACTTTATCCAGAAACCTGCTTGTGCACTAATCTTTTTTTAATCTGAAGAATTGATTGAACAGTTGTGTAGATTCTGATTTAAGACCTAAGGTGAATAACTACATGTAATGATCATCAACAACAACAAGTAGTACACGATAATCATCCATAGAATTAACATAAGCTGGCCGTCCCCAAAGGTCCATAAACAACTAGTCAAAGCTTTGGATCTAGGTTGCTGGGATATGGGAACCGGTATACTCCATCTTTAACCCTTCCTTTTAGAAGGGTCATCTTGGACTTCAGGTCCTTCAATAGAAAACAATAAATAAAAAAAAAGAGCTCAAAGTAAGTCCCTTTGTCCTTATAAAATTTGCTGACTTAGAGCAATTGCTTTGCAGGTGTGAATATGAAGGATGTCACGCAGAATAAAGTCTTACTGGGAGTAGAAAAGGAACCAGTATTGTAACACCCCTAATCCTAATCTCGTATTATCGCAAGTCGTAGCATAATTAAAGACATAATTCACAGCGGAAAATTAAACTAACTATCGCAGTGGTGTTACACTGTTAAGATTGGGCCGTGGGCTGTCTATCTTTGGGCTGTCTATTCTCTTATGTTTAGTTTCCTTTTACATTTCTTTCCTTTACTTTTCTTTCCATTAGTTAGCCTTTTACTTTCTATATAATACTCCTCTGTAGCACTAGTTTTCGTGTGTAAAAACTTCCCCGCTTCAGTCAATATAATGAGAAACCATTTCACGCTTCGCCTGCCTCCCTCCTTTCTATCATCTAGACCGACGATTCAATTCTCGTAAATTCACATGGTACCAGAGCAACAGGTAGCCCCTCTTCTGCCGATCTGCAGTTATTGAAGTCGTTCGCACCATGACAAGCAAGCAATCCTTGGAGGATTTACTAGAGTCGATCTCCAGCGGCAAAGCTCGTGAGGGTCAGATTGAAATGTCAGATCCACTCTATGTGGCGACATCGGACCATCCTGGCATGATTATAGCAGAGAAGTTCACTGGAGTTGGGTTTCAAACATGGAAGAGAACAGTACTTATCTCTCTCATGACAAAAAACAAGGTTGGAATTCTTGAAGGCACCGTCGTTTGATCGATCGATGATGAAAAAAATAAGTTGCTTGGGATAGATGCAACAGTCTGGTGATGTCTTGGCTGTTAAATGCTCTGGAGAAAAGTATCTCAGAGAGTATAGTTTATCTTCCGACAGCCAAAGACATGTGGAGTAGTCTTCTCTCGTGTTTCGATCGAATAGACAACACAAGACGTTTTAACCTCAAACAAGAACTGGTTGATCTGAAACAAGGAAATGATAGCATCAGTACCTATTTCACGAAATGGAAGACTATTTGGGACGAATTAGGGACTGTTATATGTTTCTCTCCCTGTAAGTGCTGTAAATGCGGTGAATCAGAAAAATTGAAGAAAGTGATTGGAGAGGACACTCTCCTAGACTTTCTTATGGGACTGAATGATAGCTTTGTCAACATCCGTGGAAACATCCTGATGATGAATCCTCTTCCAAGTCTTGAAAGCACCTACGCCCTTCTTTTATCTGAAGAAAGGCAGAGGGATAGTGGTAAAAAGAGAAAGGACGAAGGATCTGCTAGTGTTTTTGCTAATGCTACTTCAAGTGGTTATAAACCACAACAGAAGTTAGAATGGCAAAATGAGAATAGATCCACCAGAGTTCCTTGCAGTTTTTGTGGAAAGATGGGACACGGGGTAGATACTTGCTACAAAAAGCATGGGTTTCCAAAGGGCTGGAAATACGGTAAGAACAAGAAGCCGCAGGCCAACTCTGTTAGTGTCGAAGGAATTGACTTTGCAGATTCACCAAACAATCCTATTCCTGGTGTTTCTCAACAGTAAATCTCCCAACTAATTGGTTATCTGCAGAAAGTCAGCATGGAATTAAAGGAGAAAGGTCCTGTCCGATGCAACTTTTGCAGGTAAATCAGATAGTAGTAATCTTCTTCATCTCTGTTCAGAGGCTATAAAAGATATTAAGTGTGCCCGTGGGGTAGACAATTGGATTTCAGACAGTGGTGCTACAGACCACTTGACTGGAAATAACTCCTTGTTTGATGCCAAAAATAGCCTTGTTAGCACTCATTCTGTTGTACTACCTGATGGTAGAATGCAACAAGTGCATACATCTGGTGATATCGACCTTGATAATGGGATTACTCTCGACAATACTCTTCTGGTTCCAAGTTTTCAGTTCAACCTCATATCTGTGAATAAATTTATAAAACAGATGCGATGTAGACTGAATTTTTGTGAGGAGTTTTGTCTTATGCAGGACCAGACATTGAAGATTGAGCATAAAATAGGGATAGCCAGAGACGGTCTATACATTCTTGACGTTCAAGGTCTTCGAAGGTTCCTGGAGGAAAGAAATTCCAAGACTAGACAAATGCAATCTTTTTCTTATAGTGCAGTAGGTCGGAATCGAGCTGTGTATTGGCATAATCGATTAGGACATACGCCCATGAATAAACTTGTTGATTTAGGTTTGATTAATAGGAGTGAAGTTCTCGATATTTTTGCTTGTGATGCCTGTCATAAGGGAAGGGGCTGTAGATTGCCATTTAAGACTTCTACTTCTGAGTCATTAAATTGTTTTGATCTGATACATTTGGATGTCTGGGGTCCTTGCTCCACACCTAGTCATGATGGAAGTCTCTATTTTCTTAGTATTGTTGATGACAAAAGTAGAAGTGTTTGGGTAAAAATGCTGAAACAAAAATCTGAGGCAACAAGTGCGATTAAAGATTTTATTTTCATGGTGGAAACGCAATTTGGGAAAACTGTTAAAGTAATCCGGACAGATAATGCCTATGAATTGGGACTTTCTAAAGAGGCTTCACAATTTTTCAGAAGCAAAGGAATAATGCACCAAACGTCTTGCCCTCATACTCCCCAGCAGAACGGGGTTGTCGAACGTAAGCATCGATACTTGCTCGAAACAGCAAGGTCTGTGTTTTTCCAATCGAGTATCCCTTTGGAATATTGGAGTGAGTTTGTTCTATTTACCACTTTTGTAATTAATCGATTGCCAAGTACACGGGTGAACAATCTAACCCCTTATGGAATCTTATATGAAAAAAAGCCCAATTATGATCCCTTAAAAACCTTCGGATGCCTGGCTTATGCGGCTGTTACTATGAAGGGAAAGAAGAAATTTGATGAACGTGCCACTAAATGCGTTTATCTTGGGCCTAGTACCTCAAGCAAAGGTCACAAGTTGCTACGTCTTTCTGACAAGAAAGTTATTGTGAGTAGAGATGTCCGTTTTTATGAAACAATTTTTCCGTTTCTGAATAATGAAGATGGAACCATTGCTAATCAACTTCTACAGACCAACTCTACTCCCTTCTTAGTTTCGGATGATGAAGAACAGCCTATTTTTACCCCTACTCATGCGGATGCATCAACAGACTCTGTTGATAGCAATTCTATTGGTAGACAGTCACATCCTCTACCTACTAATGTCGACATCATTAACTCTGATGACGAATCATCTCCCATTCACCTAGACTCACCGCCTGAGGAAAGTGAAGCCATCCTCACTACTGATCCTGAAACACATACCATGGATATTCCCCTTAGACGTTCGACTCGCCAGCCCGTTATTCCATCCAAGTTGAAAGATTATATTGTGGGATACACTGTAATGGAAACAGATTCTAATGATGTTTTTTCTCATATTCTCTCTGCCCGAATCGGGCATAACTTTCATGACCGGGTTGTTCTGAATGTTGAAACCTTGACAGATATTCAGTCTCCTGGAGATTGCTATAGTTTTTCAGCTACTGTAAACAATCATCCTCATATTGATCTCACTGAGCCTCTTTCTTACAACGATGCCTGCACCAAGGAGCATTAGAGGAACGCCATGACTGCGGAATTAAGTGCCTTGGAAGCTAACAACACTTGGGACATCACTACTTTACCAAAGGGGAATAAGGCAGTAGGTTGCAAGTGGGTGTACAAGGTGAAGTTAAGGTCTGATGGGAGCTTAGAGCACTATAAAGCACGTTTAGTTGTCAAGGGATATACGCAGAAGGAAGGCATCGACTACACTGAAACCTTTTCCCCCGTTGTTCGCATGACAACCATCAGAACCTTATTGTCTGTCGTAGTTAAGAAGAAGTGGATTATTGACCAACTGGATGTCAACAATGCCTTCTTACATGGTAGTTTAGATGAGGAGATTTATATGAAAGTTCCACCGGGCTTATTAGTTGGGGACAGGGATCAAGTTTGTAGATTAAGAAGGTCTCTCTATGGTTTAAAACAAGCTTCTCGCCAGTGGTATGCTAGGTTAGCCACATTCTTAAAATCGCACGGTTATGTCAACTCTTATAATGATTATTCTCTTTTCTCAAAAAGGAAGGGCAATTCAATAGTCTTTGTTGGAGTATATGTGGATGATTTACTTGTTTGTGGGAATGACGCTTATGAAATTGCTAATCTAAAGCAAAGGCTTGATGAAGAATTCAAAATCAAAAATCTAGGTAACCTCCACTATTTTCTTGGTTTGGAGTTCCAGGCACATGACAAAGGTCTGTTGGTTACACAGAGGAGATATAGTCAGGATTTAGTTCGTGAATATGATCTTCTCTCCTCTCAGGACGTTGCTACTCCAATTAAGGCTGGTACGAAACTTCTAGCCGATAGTGGTACACCTCTATCAGATCCAGAGGTATATCGTCGTCTGATTGGCAAATTAAATTATCTCACAAATACAAGGCCGGATTTGAGTTTCAGTGTTCAACATCTTAGTCAGTTTCTGCAACGCCCCTGTGACGATCATATGCGTGTTTCTTTGCATGTTTTACGATATGTCAAAAGTACTATGGATAAAGGGATTTTACTCAACAACAAACCTACTTTTGACTTGGTTGGTTATTGTGACTCAGATTGGGCAGCCTGTCCTTTAACAAGAAGATCCATCAGTGGATATTTCATATTATTTGGCGGCTCCCCCATCTCCTGGAAGTCTAAAAAGCAGGCCTGTGTGTCGCTCTCCTCTGCTGAAGCAGAATATCGAGCTATGCGCAAAGTCACTGCTGAACTTGCCTGGCTGTCTCGCTTGCTATCTGAATTGGGAGTCACTGATGTTACTCCTATTCCAGTACGTTGTGATAACAGGTCGGCGATCTACATTGCCAAGAACCCCATTCTCCATGAATGAACTAAGCATGTTGAGATCGACTGCCACTATGTTCGTGACCAGATTAAAGGCGGACTGGTCAATGTTGAGCACATACCCAACACCTTTCAGTTAGCTGATATGCTAACTAAAAACATTCTAGGGAAGCAGTACCAAGCGCAGTTCCTGCCTATGGGTATCGCAGATGCATTATAATCATTCAAGGCATGAATGGCTTACACATTCTATGCCTTGGGGGGGGGGGGTGTTAAGATTGGGCCGTGGGCTGTCTATCTTTGGGCTGTCTATTCTCTTATGTTTAGTTTCCTTTTATATTTCTTTCCTTTTCTTTTCTTTCCATTAGTTAGCCTTTTAATTTCTATATAATACTCCTCTGTAGCACTAGTTTTCGTGTGTAACAACTTCCCCGCTTCAGTCAATATAATGAGAAACCATTTCACGCTTCGCCTGCCTCCCTCATTTCTATCATCTAGACCGACGATTCAATTCTCGTAAATTCACATACACACCGTCACTCACCCTTATGAGTAACTAGGCAACCTCATACCGTCAAACTAAACTTCATACTTATAGCCACTGTGACGATTAGATACCGATCAACCATAAAAATACAATCCAAGTCCAAAAACGAATAAGTGAGCTACTAATCCAAAATACATCCGAATTCCCAAAATATAATGCATAACGAATTCGAAAGCGCAATACCAAAAATACGCTAACTACCCAGCGCCTCGTACTCCGGCTTCACGACCAGATGTGTTGGCCCCAAAAGGGCTCAGTGAACTATGCTGGTATGCCAAAGTGTAATGTTAGAATCAATCGGATCCCTTAGATCATTTAGCCATCTTAGCATGCGGTTCATTTCACGCGTTTCCAATTTATAATAATAGTAATCAACTATAAATGCTTAAATAAACATACAGCAGATCATCCAACAATATCACCACATAATCAGTAAAGCAATACCAAACGAGATACGTGCTTTAACTAACCGTTCTCGTTACTCGGCCTTAAGGCCCCATTATTCTTTTAACCTACTACTTAATCCTCTTAGTTAATTTCCACCTCGGGTGTCATGTTATGACAACCCTAAATAAGTTGATAATGTGTTATAACACTGGACAGTAGTCCTTGGGTCCTAAATAATGGAACCATTTGCCAGCCGACAATTTAGTCCTGGACTTATCTCATTTGCCTTTGAAGACGTCCAATTCGGCCGAAGCCTGCATCAACAGTAATGCCCTCTGCCATTGTCGAGTGTGGATGTATGGATTTCCTTGAGCGAATCTTGATAGTAGTCCCTCGTAGTGATCACACTGCGCAACCAGTTAGTCGAGACAAACTGGATTTTCTCCTTCAAACCATCATATAACTAAGTTCTTTTAACCATTAACCTAAGATCAAATATCTAGGTTTAAGACTACATCACTTAACTACCAATTAAGTTCTTGTGATACCTATAGGTCATCTAAGTCATTTCAAGTTTAGATGTGTAAACTTCCAGCCTAAAAGACATTCGCATACAATAAAACACAATGGTGTCGAGTAATACAATTTACATGCTCACATGCATAAATCATAGATATCACTCTTAACAGGTAAACACTCAACGTCTGGACCCAAGGAAACAGTTAGGACGTTCAAACCACACAATTAACATACTGTTCACTGAAATAATCGCTAGCGTGAAGTCTCACGCTCTCCAGCTATTCCTCGAAGTATTGTTATAGGTACATGCATATACCGAGCAGCATTAATACAACTAACACTAACTTAAGGTGGTATATTAATATAGAGCTAATACCCCCGGTATCATAACCCCATATGTTCATTAATTTTTTTCCCGGTTACTAAACGGTGATTCGAGGTTATTTAAACAGTTTGTTATTTTAAGCAGTAGTTACATGCGATAATGAATCTCCACTTTATAATATATCTCTAACTCATTGATTATGATTTAATAATCGTTTCCACTTATTCCATATATTTATATAATTCGAAGAGAACTAAAATTCCAACTTATAATAATGACATACTATCATTGTATGTGAGATATATTAATCTTCAATGGTTTAGCGTTTATGTATTACTTACTACAATCATAGTGTTAGTTGTATATATATTGTTACATGTAATGTCATGAACACATTATGCTACGTCTTTTAACTTTTATAAGGTTCCCAACCTTATATTATACTCCTTGTTCCCATATTTTCCTACATGAATTATAAAACTCATTTATATAATAACTCCTTTTGTTATTTCATGTGTAGGAGTTTATAATTCTATTTGTGTTTATTATTTATTCACAAATCTTTTATTAAGGATCTACCTTAATACTATACTATGTATTTTATACATTATAATGTTCCTTACATAATAAGATTTCTGACCACATATTATACTTCCCAAATCTTTAATTTAATCTCATCATTTTATATGACTGTTTATAAGGTATAATTAATATTATTTAACCCTTTTACAACATACTCTTTCATACCTTAATACAATGTCACACTATTTCATTTCCAACCTTATATTATAAATCTATCATATAATTTCCTAAATTGCACCAGCCACACTCTTATTTCCGGTAATCCCATTTCTCACCCACTAACTTTTCATTAATTACAAAACCACCCTTAAATGTGATGCTTGTTACATTTGTAACCTTATTTAATGTATAACCTAAAGTTTTATCTAATTTTTTGTTCATTTCTAAACATACCCATTACTATTCAGTTTTTCACCTCCTTAACCCACAACTTTTATTAATTACATTATAGCCCACTTTTATTTTATAACTTACAATTTAATACCTAGAAATTTATATTCTACATATTACTTTATTAAATTCAAAAATCAATCCAACAATTATTCTAAATTCATAAAAGACCCCTAAGGTCCTTTTATTCTTAATTTTGACCCCATAGTTTGGTTAACTACATATTAACCCCATAAGTTTTATAATTGTTACAATTCAACCTTAAAACTATATTATTATATCCTTTAATTTATTAAATCACCAAAATCATTCCAAAATTCATACAAATTCCAAACAGACCCTTACTGGTCATTTATATTACATTCTAGCACTCCACTTTCTAAAATTACATAAAAACCCCCAACTAGTTTTATAAATTTCATTTTTAACCTAATACTTTATTAAATCACCAAATTAATTTCTCCTTTTATTTTATTTTGGTCAAACCTCAATGTTGGTCAAGGTTGACCACCAAATTACTCCCTTGACCATAATTCCCATAAATTATGAATTTACCCCACTTTTTATTGTTAATTTACATTTAGGTTCTTTCACTTATAAAATTCATTTTTAATATTTCAATCTATTAAACAGCTCCCATTTTGACTTCTATACAGTTTCCACACCTCATATTTTACTTAATTACAATTTTACCCCTAATGAATCTTTTTCTTCATTTAAAATACTTATAAGGTTTATAATTCCTTAAAAATCATATTTTTCAACTTTATAAAATATTACTTAGCACCAATATTTACTTTTGTGTTCCTAAGTACTTATGTTCACCAAAATTATGGTTTGTACCTAGATTTTTACATAATTCCTTTTAACACATCTAAAACTTTATATCTTGTCACTTAAATGCCTTAAAACTTAACTAATCATTCCAAAACTTTTAACATAAGTTTTTATACATATTTAGGTCATTAAGTACCCCTAATTACATAATATACTCTGTTGTATACTGCTTATACCCCATATTTTTTAAAGTTACATTTTAACCACATAACTTAATAAACTTGATACTTAAATGTTTAAACCTTATTCCAACCTATCCAAAACTTATAACATAACTTTATAAACATAACTAGGTCATAATAACCAATTTATACAGAAGGTTTTTGGCCATAACCAGAACTTACCCATAGTTCACAAAAATTACATTTTAACTACGGCTGTCAAAATTTGACCCAACCCGAAAACCCGTTTGTTTTATCCGAACCCGAAATCCGATTGAAACCCGAAAATATTTAAATATAATAAACCCGAAACCCGATTGGGTAAAACCCAAATGACCCGAACCCGAAATGACCCGAAATATTTATAATCCGAAATGACCCGAACCCGAAATAACCCGAAATAATAGTAATTAAAAATTAGCCAAACATGAATAACATTAAATAATAGTGATCATAAGTTGTCCCAAACTTAAATAACCCAAAAAAATATGCCAAAATACTTTATTGATACTTATTATATCTCAATGAAATTTAAAATGGGCATTGTATTGACTTTTCTTTAATTATATTCTTATAGAAATTAGGTATATATTTATTTAATAATTTTTTCAAAAAATATTAACCATGACCCGAAATATCCGAAACCCGATTCTATCTGACACTATTACAACCCGAACCCGATTTGACCCGAACCCGAATGACCCGAACCTGAAATGACCCGAAAGTTAAATGACCCGAACGGATATTGACCCGAAAAAATATGACCCAAAACCGAACGGTTAACCCGTTTTGACATATTCCTTTGTACATATAAATATTCTAACTCATCTTAATGTTATAACTTGGTCCTAAACACAATATTAACTAAAAAAAGCATAATATACAGCAGGATCTCGCCATTAATTTATACAAGCCCAAAACTTACCAAAATGAAATTAAATCTTAGTTTAAGGGGTTTTACCTCTTAATATTTATCCAAGAAGCTTGTAGCTTGAACTCTTTTTATTTTCTTCCCTAAATAATCAGAAGGGTTTCACTTAATTTTTGTGTACAGATTTAAGGCTTATGAAGGTTTAAACACAAAACTAGCTTAACAGTTTACCTTCTCTAAGATGGATTTTTCCACTTGTTTCCTCCTTGGTTGAGCACGGTTTTAGAAGGCTTAATGGCTCAATATTACAGTCATGACACTAGGGAAAAATTTACAGAATTAATACCCCTTCTAAGCTCCTTAAACAAAGGTAGAAAGCTTAAAGCACAAAAACATTACCTTAGGTGAAACTAGTAGTGTTTTCAGCCTATTGGGAGTTTGGTGCTGTCAAGGGATACTCCATGGATATAATGAAGAAAATGGAGTCAAAGGAAGGTGGTATTTTCAGTCAAACAAGACATGTGAAAAGATGAGAGCTTAGAGCACCTTTTACCTTTGATTAGTGTTGAACTTGTTTCCCCTTTTCCCAGCTTGTTTTCCAGTTTCCTGCAGCCTTTAATGGAGCTTATTTTTGGCCTCAAAGAGTGGAGATGGATGAAGCTTGATCATAGAAGAAGAAATGAATAGATTTGGAGTTAAAATGAGCTAAAAACACTTAAGTCTTCTACGAGGTTCAAAAGTAAAAGAAGAAGGGAGAAGGCTGCCTTCCCTACGGCTGGAAACAAAGAGAATGAAGGCAGGCTGAGTTGATGCTGGTAAGAAAGAGAGGAGGAGGTGAGTTGGTGTGTTATGTAGAGTAGGATTTGCCTTTAGTGCATTTGTTTATTCCAAGAAAGTACAACTTCCTTCCTTTATTTATTCTTCTTTTGCCCTTCCTCCTTATCTTCTACAGCTGAATAAGGAAGGGATGGCTGCTGATTTGGGGGATTGTGAGAGGAGAAGGAAGATATTTGTGAGATAAGGGTGTCATTATTACAAGGTTAGGTGTGTAAGCTACAAGTACTTGTCATCTTATTTTTATTTTCCTAACATTGACTTTTTATTCCTATTTGAATTTGTGCAGCGGTCACCATTTCTTTTGGAGGTAAAATTGCAAATTTTGTAACATTATAATGTTACACTTAATTGTTGTACATAAGGCTAGGTTCATGTGTTATATTATGGCATACATTGTTTCCTAGTTAAATGAGTGTATTAAAGTGATTAACACACTACGAATTTAGTGTTGGTTATATAAAATAATTTATATGATCTTTCCACATTGTTTGTGGTATTTTTACATGTATTGATGTATTACATGTTTAGTTGATTTTAGGAGTTGATTTCTCCTTGGTAATGTCCTCTCCTTGTTTAGAGAATTTATGTATAGTTTTGTGTCCATCTTGGATTATACATTTTTATAATAATATTCCATAATGAATGTAGATCATTGGATGGATAATGAATTATTATTTCCTTTTATTTAAATTAACTCCCTATTAATTAAGGTAATTAATGTTTGGGGTATTCCAAGTACCTTGATGTTAGATTGGATGACTAGAATTGTCTGTTGCTTTTGCGTGACCATATGTAATTGTGGTTTAATTGGCAGAGAATGTTGTTGGAGGCTTAGTCTGTAAGCATTCTTGAACCGGTGGTAACACTGCTTTGCTTCATGGCCATGTTTGTCATAGATCTTCAAACTGGTCGATTGTCTTGTCGCCCAGTAAGTAAGTTGCTAGATATTGTCTCTGAAAAAATAAGGGATTCACGCCCTCTTCCTGTGTTACTGTAAATATTGTCGCCACTGCGTCTTCCTACCCTTGTATGTATGGAATAGTTTAGGTTGACTATATTTATGGTCAGATTTTGTTGCTGCGAAAGTGAGGACTTGTTGGCTAGAAGATAGTTAAGGAGCTGACTAGGGGAACAAGCATCTGTGCAGGTCAAAATATTTGAGATCATGGGGTTGTGACCTTTAGGAAGGTAGTATTGGAACTCATGTTCTGATACAATGTGACCAGTCATGGCAAGAAAACAGATAAAACATGGGCTCTATTGAAGTGTAAGGTGTAACACCCCCATTTAACATAAATGCAGCGGAAAATAAAATACTAAGGCGATTACAGATCATCGGGTTCCAAACACCCGACACCAAACCTCACCAATTACAACTTATAAAATTATAAATGCTACGGTCTGAACTCGAGAAAACATAACAAAGCAAGATATAAAAACTCTCCACAATTCCTAATTCCCATCCCAATCACTCATACTCTTCGTGGCCACCTATATAACAATTCGTACCTGCAAGATGAAACCAAGCAGCCCACCCCGGGAGGGGTGAGTCAGTTCCCAGGAATGGAACTAGTACAACTCTCCAAAACAAAAGTTTAAAAACATAACTCTTAAAATAAACAATAACTTGAAGTCAAATGCTTAAAACAAAAACAGAAGAACAAGGCACATCCAAATCACCAAGTCAAAGGTAACAAGTCAAGGATAGAGATAAATAACAGGAAGGTAAAGTTAGTCAATCAAAAAGAAACCACACCATAAGTTAGTGAACATCCATTGCTTGTGTTAGATTCAGTTCCAATTAGGAGTGTAGAAAGACCCAAGTAGTCACAAGGGCTAGGAATGAAAGAAGAGATCAAAGACCCATAACTCAACAGTGGAATAAAACCAATTGGGAGAGATGGCCCCCATGGCCAGTCAGTTGCCACAAGGACGAGGTAAACAGACCTCCGCTGTCAGTTGTCCATATGGACGAGGTATAGCAGACCTCTGCTGCCACTGACCCATTCCCAGTCATTGGTGAAAAGTGTGTCACCACTTAATAGAAAGAATCCATTTCCAATAAGGCTGATCAAAACTCGACTCATGGATGAAATAATACCCATACTCCAAAGGAATAATTCACCAATATCCGATATTTTCCCATATTCCCAGTTACCCCACTAGATCATTAACTGCACAAGTGCAATACCAAAACACTCAGTCCTATAGAGTGCAGAAGCTTAAACCCTAGACAGTTAATGTCTAATGAAATAACTAGATAGGAGGAACCAATAACCAGGTATGTTTCACATTCAAGGCTCAGTTAGTCACATCAAGCTGAGTTAGTCACACAAACAGATTCCTTTTGAAATTCATTTAAGATCAGTTAGCGTTTTCCAAAACGTCTCCTTAAGTTCGTTAGCAACAGTATTTGAGTATGAGAAATCGTACCTGGTATGTGCAGAAGCAGTGACCAAACTTGAAAGTGCGAACTTCCACTAATAACCTATAATTGAGGTGTTCCAAATACTGATTAGCTAAGGAACTCATAAAGCTAAATGTCTTTTATTCTTACTGGTTTATAGTTTCTGATTTACAATTACTCTCTCATGAGGATCCGGGCTAGATCTTGGTAATTAAACCTTTCATTAGGCCCATTTCATTTAATCTGGAATGATTTAGAGTTTTAACTTGAGAGTGACCCAAACTCTCGTTGAATTGTTAAGTGGGCTTTTAGAGTTCATGGATTTAGGCCCAGTAGGATTAGCCCAAATCCGCATTACGTTTTCGCTAATTGATTAAATTTCCTAAAAAGGATTTTTAGGAGGTTTCGAACACGCAACCTCGATCTAGCTCCGGGTTCGACTTGACCATCTACGCCATTGAATTTGTTTGTCTTAAGGGTACATTAAATTTTATTTCAATAACTTACCCTTAATCATAGGTTTAGCCTAGTTAAGCTCTCAAGTTACCGTTGACTAATTTATTTTAATACTGATTAAAGTCCTAAAGTTTAGTATACATATATTCCTCTTATTATATTTCCCATAAGGAATGTTACTTCTTTTATTTACTTTTAATGTACATATATTAGGATTTATTCAAGACATTCTTTAGGTAGTTTTATTTTATTTAATTACTCTTATTAACTTGTATACACATCTACATCCAATATATGATTCATAATATAAATATTCTCCTTAGTTTAAAATTAAATGTAGATTAATTTAATTCCTTGATTTAACCCAAGTTACTATTTATTTCTTTTATATACATAGTTATATATATAGTTTCTCACTTAAAAGTTTATACCTAAAAATACTTATTAACATTATGTATTAAATGTTAGTTTAGTCATCTTATATTATTCCCAACCTATAAAGTTCATTCATCAACTATACTTTAATTTCTGATTACATTAAAACCATATATTATAAGATAACTTATGAAAAATTCATAAACACAATTTTAAACCCATTTACTCTTGTCTAAAAATTCCCAAATTTAATATATATAGTAACTATGATATTTAGACATATTATAAATTTTTTATTTTCATAAAAATATCTTGAGTAATTATCTAAATAAATCCAAAATACTCAGAACTTACAAAAATTATAACTTACGTTTAATAACTCAAAACCCATATTACTTTACATCAAAATAAACTAGATTTTATAAGGAATCTATGGTTAAAATTTCGTGTAAAAATACATTAGGGAATGCCATTAAATAAATTCAACAAGTTAGGGTTTAATTCTGGAATTTATATAACTTAATATATTAATAATTTTCCACGTTTTAATCTCGACCGTCCGTTCCTTCTAACTACGATCGGACGGTCCAGATTCGCCAAGTTCATTCGAAACCCAATTCGAATGCCGATTGGGAATCTGTCGATTTCTCTCAATCTACAGAATCAAATTCTTTGATTTTTGTTTCATTGGATTCGAAATTTAAGTTCAGTTCTAATGGTACCAATTTCTCTAGCTATCATGCAAGGATCAGGGATTTCGAATCTGGGTAATTCAAGTTAGGGTTTATACCGGTTTCGAATTGATTTCGACAAATTCTCTCGTTATAGTGTATAATTGGTCAAATTGATAGTTGGGTATGACCGATAATGCAATAACGAAGGTCAACATCAGAGTAATTTGGTCGGAAACATACCGGAGATGCGCCAACGAGGAAAATCAAATTTGATTTTCTGGAAAACTATGATTTTATGTGCTGACCAAGTCGGGAACTTTAGACGCTTCTATCTCCCAAACGATCAAGAACTGGCTTGAGGTTGCTTCATAAGAATTGTAGAGGAATCAAAGATCTTTAAAACAAGCTATAGAACACGAATTTTCACCCACGGATGAAGAAAATAAAATAGGACGAAGTTTACCTGTTCAACTGAAATTTCCGGATTTTTGGGTTTCCATAACTTGGGGAGGCAAAGTTCGATGCCTTTATCTTGCACCCTATTGAGAATCAACCTTGGGTGTAAAAAGGAAAGTTAGATAGGGATTAGAGATCTACAAAATGAGCTATAGAAATCGAATTTTCATTGACAGATGAAGGAGATATGATTAGACGAAGTTACCTTACCGGATCAGTTTTCTGGAAAATCTGGGTTGCAGATTTCGGGGAGGCAACGTCAGATCGAATTTGCGGCAGATCTAAAAGGAATTAGGTTAAGTGTGAGTAATGGTTAGAAAGAGGGTTTGTAGGAGAAGAGAATGAAAAACACGGCATTCATAAAGGTGGAGTAATGGCTGAGATAAAGATGTCTAAAGATTGACCCATGACATGCCCAAAACTGACAAAAACTTAATCGATTCAGTAGAAATTGGTGCTGATTGGGCACGACACGTGTCCCGAGGCACGCGGCTGAGTCAGCCAGCCCTGGACATGTCAACAACCTCCTAAATGTTGGCTCTAAACTTCAATTTATCATAATTTGGCTAGGATGATCTGTTTTCACGTTCTTTTTATCAATCTTCTTGGTTTTCCATTACCTTTTTATTGATATAAGTTTCATGGGCTGGTTTGACCATTTCCAAAAAGTCAACCCTAGCAAGGCTTAAGGAGATTCAAGGTTACTATGACTTTATATTGACTTTTATGATCCAGATCAATGTTCCAAGTATTTCTAAAATCTTTATAATATAATTGGAGTGTCTTGAAATTTTCCAAGATTTATTGACTTATAAATCGTACTATTAAATTCATAATACCATATAATAATTTAATATTTTATAGTATTATTTAGGGTTTTATAAAGGAAATACCCTAAATTAATTTAGATTAATTTATGGGGTATTTCAGTCTACCCCCCTTAAAAGAAACTTCGTCTCGAAGTTTAATACCAACTAATAGCTACTCACACCGCTTCAGGTGTGCTGGCAAGAATTTTCAGGATGTTCATCCAATAATAATTCCAAACATAATTACATACCAATCCATACCAAATTTAAGTTCTCCCACAATGTATTTCCATCAATTTCCATTTCCATTTCCAAATTCCACTCAAGATTACTCAACATCAAACCTAACCAAGATATTTCATTACTCAACATCAAACCAAACCAAGATATTTCATAGATAGAAATCAAGAATCACACCATGTATAAATCAAGTACATACATACACCTCTTCATCACTCTACTAATAAAACAAATAGGGCATAATCTGGATGAGGTAACGAAAGAAGAGTATGCACTACCCCTCCCCCTTAAAAGAGCTAAGGTACGCCCTCGTACCGCTACTAACGAGAACCCATAGAAGGAATGAATACAGGGGAATATCACGTGAATAGATGTGGGTACTTCACTCTCATGGAGTCCTCAGTCTCCCAAGTAGCATCTTCAACCCCATGATGCTCCCAAAGAAATTTCACTAGCTTGACTGATCTGCCTCTCGTTTCTTGGACCTTCGTGTCCAAGATCCGAATAGGAGTCTCCTCATATCTCAGTGTAGGTTCAATCTCCAATCTCTCTGGTTGTAGCACGTGAGAAGGGTCAGGTACATACTTCTTCAGCTGAGATACATGAAACATGTCATGTACCTTCCCCAACTCCGCTGGTAGATCTAATCTGTATGCTATTGGGACCACTCGCTCTGTAATCTGTACGGACCAACATACATAGGGCTTAGCTTCCCTCTCATCCCAAATCTGAAGATGCCTCTCATCGGAGACACTCGTAGGAAGACCATATCACTGATATGAAATTCGAGCTCTCTGGTACGCTGATCCCCGTAAGATTTCTACCTTGACTGCGCTGCCCTCATGTGCTGCTGAATAACTCTGACGTCATCCTGCAGTCTTTGAATGTACTCTAGACCAATCAAAACTGCCTCAGTAGGGTTACTCCATGATAAAGGAGTCTGGCACGGTCTGCCATACAGAGCCTGGAACGGTGCCATACTGATGGATGAGTAATAGGAGTTATTGTAGGAGAACTCTACCAGGTGTAGACGCTCTGCCCAACTCCCCTGATAGTCTAAGGCGACCGCTCTCAACATATCTTCCAGTGTCTGAATCGTCCTCTTGGTCTGCCCATCTGTTTGAGGGTGGAAGACTGTGCTAAGGCGTAGCTTAGTACCAAACACCTCCTGCACCTGACACCAAAACCTACTAAGGAAACGTGCGTCACGATCGGAGACGATCATCTTCTGTACCCCATGGTACCGGATGTGCTCTGTGGTGAACACCTCAACTAGTTTGGGCACCTTCCATGCGTCCTTGATAGGTATGAACCTGGCTGTCTTGGTTAACCTATCGACTATCACCCAAATTGTGTACAATCCACCTCTAGCTGGAGGGAGACCGACCACAAAATCCATACGGATATCGTCAAACTTCCAGCATGGTACCCAGAGCTGTCAAAATTTGACCCACCCGAAAACCCGTCCGTTTTTATCCGAACCCGAAACCCGACTGAACCCGAAAATATTTAAATATAATAAACCCGAAACCCGATTGGGTAAAACCCGAAATGACCCGAACCCGAAATGACCCGAAAAATTTATAACCCGAAACCGACCAGAACCCGAAATGACCCGAAATAATAATAATTAAAAATTAGCCAAACTCGAATAATATGAAATAATAGTGACTATAAATTGTCCCATACCTGAATGACCCAAATAAATATGACAAAAAAATTGATTTAAACTTAGTATATCCGAATGAAATTCAGAATAGACATTGTATTCAATGTTCTGCAATCTATATGTTGTATATTCTTAGAGAAATTAGGTATATATTTATATTATAATTTTTTCAAAAAATATTAACCATGACCCGAAATAACCGAAACCCGATTCTATCTGACACTATTACAACCCGAACCCGAAAGACCCGAACCCGAAATGACCCGAAAGTTTAATGACCCGAACAGATATTGACCCGAAAAGATATGACCCAAAACCCGAACGGATAACCCGTTTGACAGGCCTAACGGTACCGGTAATGACTGAATCTGGCCTCCTGGTCGACGATGCTCGAACTTCACCTTCTGACAGGTGAGACATCGGGAGACGAAGTCTGCTACATCCCTCTCACCCTGCTCCACCAGAATAACTTCTTCAAATCCTTGTACATCTTGGTGGCTCCAAGATGTACTGACAATGTAGAGGAATGAGCTTCAAAGAGGATCATGGTCTGAAGTTCGGTCGCACCCTGAGGAACGCAGAGTCTGCCTCTGACTCGAAGGTGACCCTCATTGTTTAGCTCATAGTCATACTTCAGATCATCAGTCAAACCATCTGCTAACTTCTGCCTGACACCCTGTAGATACACATCACTGTCCTGAGCTGCATATATCTCCTCAGCTATCGTGCTCGTCTCTATCAGAGTAAGAAGTGAATATGCTCTTCTGCTCAGAGAGTCTGCCACGACATTCCCTTTACCTTCAGTGTACTGAAGGTTGATGTCATAATCAGCTAGTAGCTCGACCCATCGACATTATCTCAGGTTCAACTCCTTCTGAGTCTAGATGTATTTCAGACTCTTGTGGTCCGTCATAATCCGGACTGTAGCTCCATACAGATAGTGTCGCCAGATCTTCAAAGCGAAGACTATGGCGAGGAGCTCGAGGTCATGTGTGGGATAATTTTCTTCGAGCTTCTTCAGCTGTCGAGAAGCGTAAGCTACAACTCTGACATTCTGCATTAATACTCCACCGATCCCTCTGCCTGAAGCATCACAATAAACCTCGTATCCCTCGTTCCCTTCAGGGATTATTAATACTGGAGCTATGGTCAAGGCGTCATTCAGCGCCTGAAAGGAGACCTCACAAGCTTCTATCCATACGAACGGGCTATCCTTCTTCATCAGAGAGGTTAAGGGCTTGGCTAGCCTGGAGAAATCCTTCACAAAACTTCTATAGTAGCCAGCCAACTCAAGGAAGCTCTGAATCTCAGTCACTGAGCGGGGTCTGTGCCAGCTCTTCACCGCTTCCATTTTAGCTGGGTCTACTGAAACTCCCTCAGCTAAGATCACATGACCAAGAAATGACACCTTGTCCAGCCAGAATTCACATTTGCTGAACTTGTCATAGAGTTGCCTCTCTCTCAGAATCTCTAAGACTGTCCTCAAATGCTGCTCATGTTCCTCCCTACTCTTGGAGAAGATCGAAAGGTCGTCTATGAATACGACCACTGACTTTTCTAGCTGGGCTTGGAAGGCTCTCTGCATCAGGTCCATGAATCTTGTTGGTGCGTTAGTCAGTCCAAACGGCATCACTGTGAACTCGTAGTGGCCGTATCTGGTCCAGAACGCTATCTTCTCTATATCTAATTCAGCTACTGCTATCTGATGATATCTGGAACACAGATCAATCTTGAAGAACACCTTTGCTCCCTTCAGCTGATCAAATAGGTCATCGATCCTAGGCAGTGGGTACTTGTTCTTGATCGTGACATTATTCAGCTCCCTGTAGTCGATACATAGTCTCATGCTTTCGTCCTTCTTCTTGACGAACAGCACGGGGTCACCCCAAGGTGAGACACTAGGTCGGATGAAACCCTAATCTAGTAGCTCCTGTAGTTTTTTCTTCAATTCAACCATCTCTGCAGGGCCCATCCGGTAGGGAGCTTTGGCAATTGGTCCTGTACCAGGTATGAGGTCGATGTTGAACTCTACCTCCCTCCGTGGTGGCAGTCCAAGTAACTCCTCTGGGAAAACATCAGGGTACTCCGACACTATGGGAACGCCGCTCCTGAACTTTGGATCCGTCCTCAGATCCTAGGCATACCTGTAATAAGCGGTCACACCCTTGAACACCTCCTTCATCAGTGAGAACACCGATACAACCTTCACAGTCGGCTGCTTGGGCTGCATTCGGTATGATACCGTGATTCTTGTAGTGGACTTCAAGAGGAGACGATGCTCTGCACAATGTAGTCTACCTCTGTATCGCTGTAACGTATCCATGCCCACAATTAGGTCGAACCCCATGCCAGGGAAGACAATGGCATCAAGGAGAAAGTCTACTCCCTTGATGTGTATGTTCAGGTCCTTGCATTGCTTAGTGCACTTGATTAACTCTCTGGATGGCAATAAGACTGAGCAATCATGGATATCCTCTGTAGGGGCATCTACCTTAGCATGAAATGCTTGGGATATAAATGAATGGGAGGCTCCAGAATCAAACAGAACAGTGGCCTTCACTCCATTAATTAAGAACGTGCCTGAAACCATAGAGTAGATTCTAAGATTTCCAGCCAACTCTTCCAAGGTAACAAATCAGGGCTAGTAGTTATACCTGTGATGACCATCCCATTGCTCTTCGCTTGAGCCTGGTTCAACACAGTCGACCTGATCTCTGAGTTTCCAACCCCTACAATGACGCAACAAAAATCATAGGATTTCCATTCTTATTAAAGTATTCATGAGCATCTTAATGATTATAATGCTGAAATTACAAAATACATGGCTAGATCTGTCTAAAGGTTAGGTTTAAACGACCAGGTTTCATGTGGGTCTGGTTGATGATGGATGTGGGGGTTATGTTGGGCTTGATTCTCTTCACCCCATGGTAGATAAGTCTAGCTGCCCCACCAAAAATCAGTACATCACCTGACTTCAGGAGGATCTTGGTAGCAAGGTCCATCCTCCTCTGGTCACCAAATAGGAACTCCGCGTCGTCCCCAAGTGATATGGACACCACTGGAACTCCTCTGGTGATGGACTCCAGAGATTCATCCTTGTCTTGATGCATCCCTAGCTTACCTTCTTTTCCAGAGAAGTTGATGATGCACACATTTGAGGTTAGGTCTAGAACGGGCTCATCCTCCAATTCTTGTGCTGCCTTAACTGCAGCTTCAACGATGGTTTGCAACTCTTCCGGGATTGGTGACACCTTCACCTCTTCATAACTCTTGGTGGTGTGGTTCCACTTCCTACCTAGGCACATGATCTTCACCTTCATGGTTGAGTCGTTCTTGAAGGTAGGGGTGTAAAAGTTTCCTCCTTTCACACCTAACTCCCTGATTTTGAGGATCAAGGCATATTGGACTGCTGGGGTCAGGTACTCTCGTAGTAGGATCATCCCGGGTCTCAATATCTCGCACTTCTCTGGTGGGTGTGGCTTGGCTTCAAAGGGGATGGTGGGTGTTGAAATACGCAATATAGGAAAGCAAATATCGAAAGCTGAATAAAAAATGATTATTATTAAGCAGTTTAAGATAAGGTTCACAACTGGCAATGAAAGGTACGCAACAAGAGAGGGGTTAATAGTTCATCCCTTTTACATTGAGAAGGAAAACTAGCTAGTGGAGTGTAAAGAAAGTAAAATCTAAGCTTCTTCGCTAGGGAAGTAGTCCTCACCAGGTGAACTCGGGTCATCACTTGCTGCCTCGACACGGTCCACCAGGTTGAGAGTCGGTGCCTTGCCCGGCCTCTATGAATAGTTCTGGGCAGGGTGATGGGTAGATGGTCCAGCACCTCTGGTGCCACCTCTACCTCCTCCTCCATTAGTATTAGTAGCTGGGGATTTAGTCGCTGACCCGGTGTGTGGCTTGTAGTTCCTGGAATCCGGGTTCGAGAAGCACTCAAAGGATCTGTGCCCCTTCCTGCCGCAGTAGTGACACGTCACTAGAGTTCCGTCACACTCCTTACCTGGATGGTCCCACTCGCACTTCCTGTAGAAGTACCTTCTTACAGGTTGGTTTCCTGTTTCAGTTCAAGGTTAGTAACGTGATAGCAAAATGTAACCACATTATAGATTCTGATTTATCTCACCACTAGGTGGCTGGGAACCGATTGGCTCAACATCGGTATGTGAGGGGACTATGGCCTTTTCATTCTTCCCCTTGAAGAACTTGCCCTTCCTCTCATAGTTTTGGGAAGAGTTTCCTCCACTACCTCCTCCAGCATCTCCCTTCCTCTTGCCTAGCACAGAATCCTGATAGGCAATGGTGGTTTCGCAGTCATTTGCATCATCATCTAGTTCCTGTCGTTACAATATGTGTTAGTAGGGAAATCTTATCGTACCAGAAATTCCAAAGTCATATTCCATACCTGTAAAGTCTTTCCTCTGGTGGAACCGATCATGGTCATGATCCTGAAGTTCAAGCCGGTATGAAATTTGTCCACCAAGTACCTCGGAGCGTAAGCTCCCTCTCCAATGACAACAAGCAACTCCACAAACTTGTCATAGTACTCAGCAACAGAGGAAGTCCCTTGCTTCAGCTGCTCAAATTCACTTCTCATCCTTTTCTGTAGATAGGATGGATAGAACTTAGCTCTTAAGGCCACCAGAAATGCCTGGAAGTCAAAGTTCGCTTGGGCGGTCAGCTCGGCTCTGACGGTCTGCCACCATCGATGAGCGGGCCCTTGGAGGAAGTAGGCCGCTATATCCACTTGGCGATCTGCTGGGACATGTAGAGAGGTGAAAGGTTTCAGGTTCTCAGCGATGTATTTCTCCAAAGCCTTCGGTACTGGCTGACCTTCGTAGACTGGGGGACGAAGATCGTTGACCGCTTTCAGCCAGTTGAACTCTCGTGGACCGTTAGGTGGTGGCGGTGGTGGTTGAGGGATTTGAGCCTACTGCTGAGCTAATGCAGCCGTCACGATTTGAGCTATGACCTCAGGGGTAATAGGGTCGGGTCCGTAACCACTTGGGGGCTCCCTCCTCTTCCTTCTCTTCCTCCTCTTTGAGACATTTAACTATTAACGATGGTGTTTGTTACTCAGAAGTTGTGTATTAAGTTTAGATATCTACGTAGTGAGTGTGAAGTGTTTATAACGTCCTAGAGACGGTGCGAAGATAGAGCATTCAGGAAAAAATGTAGTAATGTAAAGCAAATAAAGTGAAGTATGGGATAAGGGTAATGTGCCTTTCTGGAATCCTCACTTCCCAATTCTACCCCAATTCCCCAGTTTTAAGGGCACCTATATTCTAAGTATTTCACTCAGCTTGTTTTATGGGCTCATAGCGTAACTACGCTCTGATACCACTTTCTGTAACGCCCCTATTTAACATAAATGCAGTAGAAAATAAAATACTAAGGCGATTACAGATCATCGGGTTCCAAACACCCGACACCAAACCTCACCAATTACAACCTATAAAATTATAAATGCTACGGTCTGAACTCGAGAAAACATAATAAGAGCAAGATATAAAAACTCTCCACAATTCCTAATTCCCATCCCAATCACTCATACTCTTCGTGGCCACCTGTATAATAATTCGTACCTGCAAGATGAAACCAAGCAGCCCACCCCGGGAGGGGTGAGTCAGTTCCCTGGAATGGAACTAGTACAACTCTCCAAAACAAAAGTTTAAAAACATAACTCTTAAAATAAACAATAACTTGAAGTCAAATGCTTAGAACAAAAACAGAAGAACAAGGCACATCCAAATCACCAAGTCAATGGTAACAAGTCAAGGATAGAGATAAATAATAGGAAGGTAAAGTTAGTCAATCAAAAATAAACCACACCATAAGTTAGTGAACATCCATTGCTTGTGTTAAATTCAGTTCCAATTAGGAGTAGAAAGACCCAAGTAGTCACAAGGGCTAGGAATGAAAGAAGAGATCCAAGACCCATAATTCAAGAGTGGAATAAAACCAATTGGAAGAGATGGCCCCCACCGCCAGTCAGTTGTCACAAGGATGAGGTAAACAGACCTCCGCTGTTAGTTGTCCATATGGACGAGGTATAACAGACCTCCGCTGCCACCGGCCCGTTCTCAGTCATTGGTGAAAAGTGTGTGCACCACTTAATAGAAAGAATCCATTTCCAATAAGGCTGATCAAAACTCAACTCATGGATGAAATAGTACCCATAGTCCAAAGGAAGAATTCACCAATATCCGATATTTTCCCATATTCCCAGTTACCCCACTAGATCATTAACTACACAAGTGCAATACCAAAATACTCAGTCCTACAGAGTGTAGAAGCGTAAACCCTAGGCAGTTAATGTCTAATGAAATAACTAGATAGGAGGAACCAATAACCAGGTATGTTTCACATTCAATGCTCAGTTAGTCACATCAAGCTGAGTTAGTCACACAAACAGATTCCTTTTGAAATTCATTTAAGATCAGTTAGCGTTTTCTAAAACGTTTCCTTAAGTTCGTTAGCAACAGTATTTTACGAGAAATCGTACCTGGTATGTGTAGAAGCAGTGACCAAAAAATGAAAGTGCAACCTCTGGTATCTGTAGAAGTAGTGACCAAACTTGAAAGTGCAACCTATAATTAAGGTGTTCCAAATACTGATTAGCTAAGGAACTCATAAAGCTAATTAAGGTGATCCAAATACTGATTAGCTAAGGAACTCATAAAGCTAAACGTCTTTTATTCTTATTGGTTTATAGTTTCTGATTTATAATTACTCTCTCATGAGGATCTGGGCTAGATCTTGTTAATTAAACCTTTCATTAGGCCCATTTCATTTAATCTGGAATGATTTAGGGTTTTAACCTGAGAGTGGCCCAAACTCTCTTTGAATTGTTTAAGTGGGCTTTTGGAGTTCATGGATTTAGGCCCCGTAGGATTAGCCCAAATCCGCGTTATGTTTTCGCTAATTGATTAAATTTCCTAAGAAGGATTTTTGCAAGGTTTCGAACAAGCAACCTCAATCTAGCTCCGAGTTCGACTTGACCATCTACACCATTGAATTTGTTTGTCTTAAGACTACATTTAATTTTATTTCAATAACTTACCCTTAATCATAGGTTTAGCTTAGTTAAGCTCTCAAGTTACCGTTGACTAATTTATTTTAATACTGATTAAAGTCCTAAAGTTTAGTATACATATATTCCTCTTATTATATTTCCTATAAGGAATGTTATTTCTTTTATTTACTTTTAATGTACATATAGTAGGATTTATTCAAGACATTCTTTATGTAGTTTTATTTTATTTAATTACTCTTATTAACTTGTATACACATCTACATCCAATATATGATTCATAATATAAAGTATTCTCCTTAGTTTAAAATTATTATATTAGCTACCATATTATATAATTAAGATAAATGTAGATTAATTTAATTCCTTGATTTAACCCAATTTACTATTTATTTCTTTTATATACATAGTTATATATATAGTTTCTCACTTAAACATTTATACCTAAAAATACTTATTAACATTCTGTATTAAATGCTAGTTTAGTCTTCTTATATTATTCCCAACCTATAAAGTTCATTAATCAACTATACTTTAATTTCTGGTTACATTAAAACCATATATTATAAGATAACTTATGAAAAATTCATAAACACAATTTTTAAACCTATTTACTCTTGTTTAAAAATTCCCAAATTTAATATATAGTAACTATGATATTTAAGACATATTATAAAATTTTTATTTCATAAAAATATCTTGAGTAATTATCTAAATAAATCCAAAATACTCAGAACTTACAAAAATTATAACTTACGTTTAATAACTCAAAACCCATATAACTTTACATAAAAATAAACTAGATTTTATAAGGAATCTATGGTTAAAATTTCGTGTCAAAATACATTAGGGAAGGCCATTAAATAAATTAAACAAATTAGGGTTTAATTCTGGAATTTATATAACTTAATATATTAATAATTTTCCACGTTTTAATCTCGGTCGTCCGTTCCTTCGAACTACGACCGGACGGCCTAGATTCGCCAAGTTTGTCAGAAACCCAATTCGAATGCCGATTGGGAATCTGTCGATTTCTCTAAATCTATAGAACCAAATTCTTTGATTTTTGTTTCATTGGATTCGATGGGTAATTCGAGTTAGGGTTTATACCGGTTTCGAATTGATTTCGACAAATTCTCTTGTTATAGTGTATAATTGGTCAAATTTATAGTTGGGTATGACCGATAATGCAATAACGAAGGTCAACATCGGAGTAATTTGGTCGGAAACATACCGGAGATGCGCCAATGAGGAAAATCAAATTCGATTTTCTGGAAAACTATGATTTTATGTGCTGACCAAGTCGGGAACTTTAGACGCTTCTATCTCCTAAACAATCGAGAACTGGCTTGAGGTTGCTTCATAAGAATTGTAGAGGAATCAATATCTTTAAAACAAGCTATAGAACACGAATTTTCACCCACGGATGAAGAAGATATGATAGGACGAAGTTTACCTGTTCAACTTAAATTTCCCGATTTCTGGGTTTCCAGAACTCGGGGAGGCAAAGTTTGATGCCTTTATCTTCCACCCGATTGAGAATCAGCCTTGGGTGTAAAAAGGAAAGTTGGAGAGGGATTAGAGATCTACAAAATGAGCTATAGAAATCTAATTTTCATTGAAAGATGAAGGAGATATGATTTGACAAAGGTACCTTACCGGATCAGTTTTCTAGAAAATCTGGGTTGCAGATTTTTGGGGAGGCAACTTCAGATCAAATTTACGGCAGATGTAGAAGGAATTAGGTTAAGTGTGAGTAATGGTTAGAAAGAGGGTTTGTAGGAGAAGAGAATGAAAAAGACAGCATTCAAAAAGGTGGTGTAATGGCTGAGATATAGATGTCTAAAGATTGACCCATGACATACCCAAAATTGACGAAAACTTAATCGATTCAGTAGAATTTGGTGCTGATTGGGCGTGGCACGTGTCCCGAGGCGCGCGGCTGAGTCAGCCAGCCTTGGACACGTCAGCAACCTCCTAAATTTTGACTCTAAATTTCAATTTATCATAACTTTGGCTAGGATGATCCGTTTTCACGTTCTTTTTATCAATCTTCTTGGTTTTCCATTATCTTGTTATTGATATAAGTTTCATTGGCTGGTTTGACCATTTCCAAAAAGTCAACCCTAGCAAGGCTTAAGGAGCTTCAAGGTTACTATGACTTTATATTGACTTTTATGATCCAGATCAATGTTCTAAATATTTCTAAAATCTTTATAATATAATTGGAGTGTCTTGAAATTTTTCCAAGATTTATTGACTTATAAATCGTACTATTAAATTCATATTACCATATAATAATTTAATATTTAATAGTATTATTTAGGGTTCAATAAAGGAAATTCCCTAAATTAATTTAAATTAATTTATGGGGTATTTCATGAGGTAATGTCTTCATTGGTTTTTTTGGTGATAGAGGCTAATTGGAGAAGTAACTGACTTATTTGAGAATTGTTTTGTGTAGAATAGGTCTCATGAAGAAAACTTCAAACTTTAGAGGCAGGTTCAAGGCCTATGACCTAAGGAACGATTGTTACACTGAGGGAAGAAAGAAGTATGGTAATAACCTGCTAGTCTTGTTGGAATATTTCAGATTCTCCACACATAGGTGTCCGGACAAGCTGTTCGGTTAACTCGCCCGGATGTGAGTCTAATCTATCTGCCATTGATTCTCCATGATCAGACGGCTCCGATAAACAACACCGTCATGAGCAACGTTTGGATCCGGACGCACCAAACTCTCCCCCAGACGAATTTAAGTCTCTTCGATCATTCTATACCCGTTGATTTTCCGCAATTAGATGACTTCTCTAAATAACGACGTCCTGAGCATTGTCCGGATTAGGACGCACCAAGACCTCACCCAGACGTGCCCTAGTTCTAACAATTTCATTATTTGTTTATAAGAGCGCTGCTCTATTCTTGTAATATATATAGAAGAAAAAATAAAAAATGTGGTAGAACTTGTCTCTCGGTTCTTTAAGAACCATAACACAAAAACAATTCAATCTCTTCTTTGCAACCGTTCTACAATCTATCAATTGTTGTTATTTCTATCATGGTATCAGAGTCCGGGTTCAACCTTGGGTAATGCATCACTATCTAATGGATACTCAAGTAAAAACGGACTGTGTCACAATAAACCAAGAGATGGGACCGAGCCAGTACCGTAAAATTAGACTGTGCCCCAGAGAAAAGATCAGACCAGTACCAAGTGGGGTCCAAACAGGGTGCAATGTGGGAGGCAATGGAGTGAAAGACTCACACTTGAGGCGGGATGTTAGAAATCAAGTATAAGTCCCACATTGAAAAAGAATGTAGCTAGTTTGTAGTTCATATAGCTTATGGGCTACTCCACCTAATGTCAATTGATTTTAGGATGAAACTTCATGGGTTATTGGGCCTTACTAGTCTATATGGGTATTTTATATACAATTTTATCAGGTCTAGCTGAGGCCAGCGAGCATACTCAGATTAGGAAAGCCATTAATGGTTTATGGTGGACAAACAGTAGTTCCATCAAAGAGATTGAAAAGTCAATTTCCTTTTAGGAAAGGTAACAACATGCCTTTCCAAATATGGAAGTTATCCTTCTTCAATTTTATTAAATTACTACTAGCTGAGTGTGTGTAGGTGTTTTGCAAGTAGCTGAGAATTGTTACCATCTTGAGAGTGTGACCCAGACCCGTGAAACGCCATGACTTTGATACTATAAAAGCCGAGAGTAAAGGGAAATTGAGAGTAGATATTTAGCGGCGGGTCATTTTTCCATGTATCCATTAGGTTACTATAGCTAACATATTTATATGACTGTTGCGAGTTGTAAGGATAAATAACTACTAATACAATTGGGCTTTTTACTTATTATAACAGTTTTGCCCAGTGTTATGGGCTAATAGTGATCAACTAGTGACGACGGCGGCCTCACATTGTTTAAAGGGAAATGGAAAATAACAATATAGACTAATGGGCAAAGTGAGGTAATATAATGGGATCTTCAATCGTCTTGCATAATCGACTCTTCAACATTGGTTCTTAACAGCATATAGGGAAGGGAGATGTAATAAGGGATCTTCATCATATGGAGTTAATTTGAAGCATATTAAAAATGAATTTATATCTAAAGATGTGAATGAGATACTCAGTGTCAAATTTCCTGGAAATATCCTTAATCGAATCTTCTAATGCGAGGAGAAATTCTCTCTCACTCTAGAAGCTGAGAGGTCCATACGAGATATTCCCAATTCTGTCTCGTTGGCTTGCATGCAAAACACTTGAGTCTTGAGCCTTATGTCAACTCTTCCCCCCTTATCACCTTTTGCCTCTCTTATCCACAAGGCCGGCTAACAAGGTGTGCAACTAGAGCCATGACAAAGGGCCTCCACTTATCGGGAACCCCATTTTTTAAGGGTCTTATTATTATTTTAGCAATAATTAATTAATTAATTAATAATATAAAAATTTATAAGCAACAAATTATAAAAGAAAATATGATATTTATTAATGAACTATATTACTGTATATAACATATAAAACAATAAAGTAATTAATAGTTAAAATCTGACATAAATATTACTATATGTACACAAAATTAAATATTATATTTTGTACAATATTTTTTATAAGATGAATTATCATAATTAGAATTTGGTATTGGTAAATAAATCTTAAAAACTATTATTCAACAAATGTTTTGTCTTCAAAACATGTATACAAATGAGTAAATTTATTTTTTATTTTTAAAAAAATGTATCACATAATTAAATATTTATTATTTTAAATTAATAATTTAAAATTTAGTATCTTAAAAAAATAACTTTTTATTAGATACTTTATTAATTAATAAGCTACAATTATTATTTAAATTAATATATAATTTTTAATCATTTTTTATATGTAAGATGATATCTTTATATATTATGACCATGTATTTAGACCAGCACAGGGCCCCCAAATTTATTGAGACGACCCTGCTTATCCATCATTGCATTCTACATGTGGATCTTGAGTATTCCTTCCTCCTGACTTATCCTCATCGGTTAGCTCCCCTGACAAAATCTTCTCAACTTGAGCCAAGCCAGGCCTAGTTGCTCCATCTCTCCGACCCTGGGGGATCTTGAGGAATCGGCCCGAGTGGAGGGCACTGCGGCTCAATTCGCAAAGCTCTTTCTCACCAAGGATGAGATTTCCTTCTAGGACGTTAAAGATCTTCTTGAATTCGAAGTTAGTGTTAACTATGAGGTGTACTGTTGGTAAGCTATTTTCCTCCAGATCGACTGATGTTCGCGCTTTAGAAGGAACCTTTGACAAGGCTCGGCAGATGCATGGTCAAATAAAGGTCAAGGTTGTGGGTCGAAACTTGTTTCCTTTTGAGTTGGGGTGCGACAATAGGCTCGATGACATTTTCAGCCGTGGTCCCTGGGTATTCGACACTTCATTTCTTGTCCTTCAAAGGCTCATCCCAAAGAAGGCTCCGCGAGATCATGACTTCAAATTTATCACCCTCTAGGTCCCGGTGCATAATGTTCCCTTTGCGCTAAGACACAAATCCTTTGCGGAAAGGCTTGTAGCCAACTGTGGAACCTTTGTGGATTTCGATGAGGAGAATGGCCGATTCGGTGGTGAATTTGTTAGGATAAAAGTTCAACATGGTGTTTCAAGGCCCATTTTGTGTTGCTTCACTTTCGTTCTTGATGGCCAAGCCTCAATCCTTTGACTCTCCTACAAAAAATTGCCTCCGCTCTGCCTCCAATGCGGGCGTTTCACGCATGTAATCAAGGATTGCCCCAATTATAAGGATTTTATTGAGCATGCACCAAACTAAGGGACCTAGTTGAAGGCCTCTAGTCCCGGATCGGGCGGAAGTTGCTGGAGAATGAAGAAGATGGATTTTGGCACGCTATGCAAGGAGCTGGGTGTGGGATTGATAGGGAAGGAAAAGATTAGAGTAGTGGGTCGGGGATGAGGGAGGACGATTCCCAGGAAGGTGATCACAATGTTGAGGCGGTTGGATAAAATATGATGAGGAGTGAATTGGGGAGTGAAGCCCCCTTCTCATCAGTTGCAACCTAGGTTGTGAAGGATGAGAGTTCGGGCAAATCTCCGAGGAAGGCAAAAGCGTATGCCAATTCCTTGATCAATGAAAAATCTCTGGTGGACTGCCCAATGCGTGCACTTGATGATCTGCCAGTGGATAATCTATGAGGGCGGAAGAGGGACCTCGACATAATCATGGGGGAGACCGAGGTGGTGATGCCTTAGTAATTGTTGTGGGAAGGGACTTCATCTGATTCGGCAAGCCTTGAGTCTGGGGGTCAGCGAGACAGAGCCTCAGATTCAGGCTGGCCATAGAGCTTAGAGGACGACTCTAGTGGCATTATTTCGGCCCGCTGTCCTGATTCCTGGCTTATGCCGTGCCATGTGTTATAGTCTGTTTTGTGGTTGTCTAGTTATGGGAAGGTGTAAGGGGTCTATTGAGGGAGTTTGGTGGGTCGAGATCAGCTGTTGGTCTTAGTCGGTTTGTTTAAAGTCTTAATGAATGAGCCTTGGTGCTCTTTTAAATCTTGTTCTATCCTGATATGTAATCCATACTTTTGATTTAGGGTGTTCATAGAATACCGGAACCGCCAAACTGAAACCAGAACCGGTGAAACTGAAACCAGAACCGGTGAAACTGAAACCGGAAACCCAGTTAACGGAAGTGGTTTGCTGGTTAAGTTAACCGAACCGCTTAATTTTCCGGTTCTAGTTACGCCTATTGATTTTAAGGAATCCGGTTCCGGTTCTGGTTCCGGTTTGTTTTAAGTCTTAATGAGCTTGGTTCTCTTTTAAATCTTTTTTCTGTTCTGATATGTAATCCATACTTTTGATTAGGGGTGTTCAAGGAAAATCGGAACCGCTAAACTGAAACCGGAACCGGTGAAACCGAAATCGGAAACCCAGTTAACCGAAGTGGTTTGCTGGTTCGGTTAACCGAACCGTTTAATTTCCCGGTTTCGGTTCCAGTTATGGTTATCATTTTAAGGAATCCGGTTGACCGGAAAACCATTTAAGTATTTTAATTTATAAATTTTTTAATTTTTTTTAGTATAAGTATAAAACTATATGGTTAATTATTAGATATACCAAAATAAGTGTATAATTATATAGTTAATGGTTAGAATTATACTAAAACCAATTAAATCTTAACAAAATCAACTGTTAACCGGTTTAATACCGCAATAAACCGGTAAAATCGCACGTTCTTTACTAATTATAAGAAAAAACAGATAAATCTACATTGTTTCAGTTAACCGTTAAATCGGTAAATCCGCAACGAAGCCTACAGTTAACTGGTCCCGGTTACGATTATCAAATTTGACTAACCAAATATCCGGTTAATCGTTTATGAGCACCCCTACTTTTAATAATGATAATGAAGCCCTCCTTTGACGAAAAAGTTGAATTTATATCTCTAACAAATATAAATAATTTTGAGAATAAGATAGTAGTACTATTAAATGGATAACCCTATCATTCAATCCGTATCATACAGAATCCAATCCAATCCCAGGCGGAGGAAATCATCCCAAGCCGATGTACTACTCACTTCAATCAAAAGGGAGCACAAACATAGCTTCCGCACAGATTTGGCGCGCTATTGTACGGGCACAGCACAACAGGTCTAGTCGCAGGCAAATCTGGTATCGGATCATCCACATTCAAATACTTGATCACTTCTTCAATCTTTGGTCTACCTTGATTCTCACCCAATGTACACAGCAACCCGATTTCCACAACCCGAACCGCCTGAACCCGGTCAACACCAGACGAAATCCTATTATCCAAAACCATCATCTTCTCCTCCGCTTCATGCATTATCCAAGCAAAATCCAACAGATCCATCGCCTCACCTACTACTACTGACGACGAAGAACTCGAAACACCCGCTGATGACGATGATGAGTCCATAACAGTCGTATCCATTGATTTCGGTCTCCTCCTTCTTCCCGCCACCACTTCCAAAACAAAAACCCCAAAATCAAAAACGTCACCGGCAACCCTATTAGTATTACTTACCGCCGAATCCAAATCAACACCGAGTCCAAAATCCCCCAACAATGCATTAAAACTAACATCAAGAAACACACTATTAACCCTGATGTTTCCATGCGCTAACTGACATGAATGGAGATGACTCAACCCAGCCGCTACATTTCTTAAAACTTCTAACCGCCGATTCCACGGAAGAACACCAACACCAAACAGCCATTTATCAAGACAACCATTGAAAACATACTCATAAACC
This sequence comes from Limonium bicolor, assembly GCA_023374045.1. NCBI lineage: Eukaryota > Viridiplantae > Streptophyta > Magnoliopsida > Caryophyllales > Plumbaginaceae > Limonium > Limonium bicolor. The sequence continues at coordinate 56,750,311 of CM041778.1, forward strand.
AACATAAATTCCTTCTTCTCATAACACCATCCAAGAATCTCAACCAAATTCCCATGCTTCACTCGGCTAACACACTTAGCTCGCTTCAAGAAAACTCGTTTATTCGTAACATTTGTTGCTGCCAAGTAATTTCCAGAGAATCGTTTCACCGCAACTTGGAATCCACCATTTGACACCACACCTCTATAAATTGGTCCACTGTCATAGTACTCGTCATTTGTGAGAATCTCTGATTCGCTAAACCCTTTAGTAGCGGTGGAGATTGCATCGAAAGTGAACCGTCTTGGTCGGAGTATCTTATTACCTCTCTCATTTGGGAGACGAACCGGTACAGTGACGGCTGTTGGAATACTAATACCACTACTACGTTTCCGTTTACTGTAGAAATAGAGATTAATCAGTACCGCGAAACAGAGGACACCAACCGCTAAGAAAATGAAGAACATCGTTGATGGTCCTTCTTTATCATCATCTTCTTCACCTGAAACCGAACCCCTCCTCATCAATAAAAGGTTGTCCTCACATGAATCTGAACTCGGGACACGAAGGAATGCTGTACTAGTTGAAGTGAAATTCCATGATAAGATATGGTGAGTCTGAGCTAATACTCTTCCGGTTGATGCAGAGAAACCGACAAACATATACTCTCTAAGAAAAGGTGAGAGGTTAAGTGAACCAGAGTAAACTGTTGTGGTTGAATACTGATTAGACCCAATTTTGATACGCATCGTTTTGGATGGACTGTTGTAGGATATGAATACATGGTGGATTGATCCATCATGGAAGGATAAGTTAAACTCGGATGCGTTGATTGTGACCTGAGATATGACGGAACCGAGATTGATTCCGATATGGTTATCGTTTGGGTCACCGAATTCTGGGTTCATTCGAGTATCGAATTCGATTGCAATGAATTTTGATGTTAGGTTTTCGCAAGCATCGTTCAGCATTGCAAGCCATGGACCAGATCTTCCCACTGTGAATTCGTCTGGTGCTATTAAGAAAGTTAATCCACTACCTGCAAGTTCAATGTCAGAATTTCATATTCACATTTAGTTTATCAAGTAATTGAGTTGAACCACAACGGTTTAATTGGATTTTGATGGTACAATTAATATACATACCACCATGATTGCCTTCCTTATAATCAGACCATTTCTTCACATAGGTTTGATTATGAAGTTGGAAAGCAAAATACGTCTCAAACGACGCCGTCGCATTTGTTCGAGGATCAAAAACCCTTATCGGAAAAGAGAAGATAGCACGACCAGCTTGTCCTGTCATAACATTATTACCACTCTCACCAGGGATCACGATACTGCCTTTCTCTCTTGATAATCTCGCACTCCCCAACAGCTTCACTTCCTCCTCGATTCGTGGGTTTTTCGAAATATTGAAATCAGAGAATGATATGTGCTTCCTCACACTAACCACAGGCCCAGATTCGTCGGAATTTTGCTCCGCCACAACCACCGAGATAAGATGACTGCTGCTAATCGACGTCAGTAGATGAGTTACAATAAAACAAGCAGCTATTGAATAGTAGAATAATTTGTTCCTCAGTGTTTTGATGGAGTAAGATGCAGCCATAAGATCGAGTCTTGGTTTATCAATTCCCGCACTACTCTCATTATATGTTGTGGTTTTTGTTGTTCTTCAATCATTTCGGTAGAATTTTGTCATGTGCTGCATGTTTGTACCGTATACAACATTTTTCCACGTGGCGGAAGGAGAAACATTAGATCTGGTGGCTATTAGAAGATGGCCAAACCGAATTGCTTAGCTTCTTCTTGTCTATGATAAGATAGATTGATGTACATGCATTGGAGCTTATTCTCACTGTCCTTTTCCCTAAAGTGCCCCTTCCGATGTTTCTGTTGCACTCATCAACATCGGCCTAAAATATGTGGTGGAACCTTGAACGTTACCAATTAGATCACTTAGAAATATAGTTGTCACCCATTGATTACACGGCGGGAGTATAATATATACACAGAGTGGGGATATGGATAGTATGAGATAACTCACTGTGGGCAAATCATATGGGGCCCAATGTAGTATAGATTATTATCGTCCCACGAGCCCAGTGGAATGGTAGTCAGCAAAAGATGGAGCGATCAACATTATGAAAACAAATTTATTCAACTTATTTGTTTTATATATATTTACGTATATCTATATATCTGGCTATTTTCTCTTACCTCTACTTTCTAATTTCAGCAGATAACAAAATCAATTTTACAAAAAACAACGCCTAGTAAAGAGTCTAAAGACATTCACAATCTGGTCGGAAGTGGATAGATAGGAGATTTTTAAGCTGCCATTTTATACTTTCATTAGGGAAAATGTCATGTTGAATCCATTATTTTCAGCGAGTTTTAGGAAAATGTTAATAATATGTAACATTAGTAGAAAAATTTAACAATTTTGACAGATTACAAAACCGTCGAAAATTGAATAAACAATTTTAGTTTTTAACGGTTCTGTCTTGACTAAAAGTTGTTGAAAAAAGTCTTTTTTTCAAAAAATTTGAATTTTGGATCATTCTACATCCAACCGTCAAAAGTGTCTCATTTAAATAAAACTTCATATCAACAAGTTTTAAGTCAAAACCGTGAAAAACCGATTTTTTTTTAAAAAAAAACACCATTAGTTATCGATTAAAGTAAAGATCTAATACAACGTGGAATGTCATTACACCATGTGTCGAATATCATCCATTTCCTCCCAAGATTTGTCGAAACATGTGCCGCTACATTCTTAGAATGAGCTAAATGTGACCAAACGATACTTTTAAAAGAAGAGGCTAAATCAAGAGCATCTTTCATGACCATTTTGACCTCCATGCAAACCTCACCTGTGCCCCTTAGGAAGCTGATAATAGATAGATACACTAGTACAAAAAATACCTATTTCGATGGTTGTTCTTACAACCGTTGAAATAAGGTCCCGAAAACTGCTGTGTATAAAAAAAAGATACATATTTTGACGGTTCTTAGCTACAAAATGTCGAAATAGGGTCATCGAAAATTCTGTGTCTACAAAAAGACACCTATTTTAGTGCGATGACCCTATTTCAGCGGTTCCTAGCTAAGAACTGCCAAAATATGTTGTTTTTCTGGTTCTATTTTTTGCATTCCCAGTTTTTTAGTCTATTATGGCGGTTCCCATTAACAACCGTCTTAATAGACAAAAATTTTTAAAAGCCACACCTCCGCCTTCATTTTTCAGACCCTTCACCTCTCTCTCTTCATTCTCTTCACTCACTGTGAATTCACAACCCTAAGCTCTGCGCCTCCACCTTCATTCTCTTCTTGTGTATGCCCCTATGGTCAAAATGCTGCATCATGCTCACCAGACTGAAGACGGGGCTGAAGCAGTTCATTCCGAACGAATAATATACTCGAACTTATATTTTTTCTCTATGGAGAATAATGATGGCCATCGGTTCCAAATAGAACCGGAACCAGCGAATAGACACTAGTAGAAAACAGCCTATTTCTGCGGTTGTTTAGGGCCTATTTCGGCGGTTCTGAACCGCGGAAATGGAGGCCACCGAAATAGGTGTGCGATCCTATTTTGGCGGTTGTTAGATAGGAAGCGCCGAAATAGGTGCGTTTTCAGAACAAAAAAAACACACCTATTTCGGCGCTTCCTATCTAACAACCGCCGAAATAGGTGTAATTTAAAAAAAATTACTGTAGCCCCGTCTTCAACCTCGCTCACGAGAGAAGAATAGAGGCATAGAGAAGGAATAGAGGCGCAGAGCATGTCGATTCCTTGTTCGCCAGTTACGGTTGCAAAATTGACGTGAGGTAGAGCATGTTTTCGCTCGCCAGTTAGGGTTGAAAAAATTACCGTGAGGGAGCAGAGAATGAATAGAGGCGCAGAGCATGTCGATTCCTTGTTCGCTAGTTAGGGTTGCAAAATTGATGTGAGGCGCAGAGCATGTTGTTGCTCGCCTGTTAGAGTTACAAAAATATACGGTGAGAGACGCAGAGAATGAATAGAGGCAGAAAAATATAAGTTTGAGTATATTACTGATTTTGGAATGAAAAGCTTCAGCCCCGTCTTCAATCTGGTGAGTGAGATGCAGTAGTGGAGCAGACACAAGAAGAGAATGAAGGCGGAGGTTGAGGGTTGCAAAATTACCGTGCGTGAAGAATGAAGAGAGAGATAGAAAAGGAAGGACGGAAAAAGAATGTGGAGGGGCAGGAATTTGAAAATTGGACGAAAAACAACCGGGAACGCGAAAAAAGAACTCGGAAATTGACCTATTTCGGCGGTTCCTATCTAATAACCGCCGAAATAGGTCCTCGATTATTTTTAAAAAATAAAAAAGACCTATTTCGGCGGTTCCTAACGAAAAACCGCCGAACTAGATGATAAAATAAAAAAAAGGAAAAATAAAAAAACACCTATCTCGGCGGTTCCTTACTAGAAACCGCCGAAATAGGTCCTTTTTATTTTTTTTATTATTTATGAGGACCTATTTCGGCGGTTTCTAGTAAGGAACCGCCGAAATAGGTTCCCGACCTTTTCAAAAACCACCCTATTTCAACGGTTTTTTAACAACCGCCGAAATAGGGGCGCCGAAACAGGCCATTTTTGTACTAGTGAGAACCGAAACCGGTCAGAACCGATCCAGAACCGGTTTGGAACCAGAACCGCAGCCGACCGAAGCGAATATGAATACAAGTTTTAGGATTCAGGACCGAACTGGAACCGGAACCGGACTGCTTCGAACCACCTGGAACTGTCCTTGGATTTGAAACCTCAGAACCGAACTGGAACCAGTGGAACCGAAACCGGAACCACCCAGGAACCGGTCAAACTAGCCGTTGGCAATGGGTAAAATGACATCGTTTTGGTCTGAACTGGCCAGATTTGGCCGGAATCGCTCTGGAATGCGCCGGAACCGCTTCGGAACCGGTCAAAATCACTCTAGAACCGGCCGGAATCGGAACCGGAACCAGAACCGCTTCGGAACCGGTTTTTTGAGCGAATTCGAAGCAACTACAACCTCCGGAACTGTCCCGGAACTTCCCCTGTCCGGTTCCGAACCCGAATACACATATCTCGGAACCGGAACCGGTGGAACCAGAACCGGAACTGGCGGAACCGGAACCGTGGCCACCATTAATGGAGAACAAGAAACACATACATGCTCTACACCTTTTCATTCTCTTCTTTGTGCATGTGCATCTCTTCATCTTCACTATTTTCGCTAACGGTAATTTTGCAACTAGAGAACAACATGCACTGCACCTATTTCATTCTCTTCTCACAGTAATTTTGCAACCCTGACTAACGAACAAGGAACAACTCTGCGCCTCTACAATCTCTTCATTCATGGTAATTTTGTAAGGCGAACAAGGAGAATACACTCTCTACACCGTTATTCATTCTCATCTTGTTTCTACGCCTCTACAGAGTGAATCACTTGAAGTGCTGCATCTCACTCCCAAGGATGAAGACGAGGCAGAAAAGAATTTTTTTTAAAAAATACACCTATTTCAGCGGTTGTTAGCTAAGAACCACCGAAATAGGTGTAGTTTTTGTTATAATACACACCTATCTTGGCAGTTGTTCAACCGCTAAGAGAGGCCCAAAACAACCACCAAAATAGCCCCATTTTGTACTAGTGATGAAATACCCCAAACCTATCTATGGTAATTAAACTTCAAGATATGATATAATAAGGCTAAAACATGCCTTAGAAACATTGGTAAACAAGTTAAACCATAGAAAACACAAGAATACATCATAAAGGTAATTTATGCAAATACTTGCTCAAGACCTTGTGTAACCATGATTAGGACCCAAAGAGCATTCCTAAACCTTGTTAACATGCTAATGAACATGTTAAAACAATTACCAAAGAAAACCAAGCTCAAAAAACAAGTTAAAACACAAATTGTGCTTTAAGACTCCTTAAAGCACGTTTTTGAGAAATTGTCTTAGAAATGAGTTTTGAGTGGATAAATGACCAAGTATACACCTTAATCAACATGTGTACTACTTAGTATCACATTAGGAAGTCTAATTCAAAGAATTTACAAAAACAAAACACAAATTGGGCACTAATTGTGAATAGTACCTAAATAGTGCTAAATTAAGTCATAAGTCTTCTTTGATTAGTAAAATGTACGTCAAATGACTCCCTAAATATCTAATAGGGAGGGGGCCGGTTTTCTATGTGTGAATCACCACCAATAGTAGCTAGCTTTTCTAGAAAAAGAAGGAGGAAATTCACTATTTACTTTACTAACAAATATCTTTCTTTACTTTACTCCCTCCTCTCTCCTCTCTTATCATTTCTTTCTTCTCCAACCAGTTTCTCTCATTCTCTTCTTCTCCCTCATGTAAAAGACTGGAACTCCATTGTTCTTGATCTTCTTTCGCTTGCCAAATCCACTACAAAGCTCCCAATCCAAAACAAATTACATATTCTTGCTAGTTGAGTCAAGACCATCCTTTTTAACTTTCAAAATATCCAAAGATGAAGTTGGACTCCATTGAAGGAGCTCCATTTGAGGAGGAAAATTCATGTTCTAGAGCTAGACAACACTCTCTTTGGTTTAAGGTAAGAAAAGCTTCAAAAACTCAAGTTTCTCTTCATTTCATTACATGGACGATTTTGGCTTCTCAGGATGCCTTGTTTTATTCCTTGTATTAGCATATATTCAATCTAAAAGAGCTTGTTGGAATACTTTCCTTGATTCCTTACCAAAACACCATTCTAAGGTTCCTAAGGTAATCACTTAAGTTAGTGCACTAAGCACTCTCTTAGCATTCTAGAGTTATTTTAACGAGTCTAAGGGTTTTACTTAGTACTCATTGTCTTAATTTGAATATTTTTTAGAAGTTTAGCAAGTGATCAAACTCCTTGGCCGAATTTCAACCAAGAGAAGAAGAGAGAAAAAGGGCTTGAAATCTTAAGGTAAATGATCTACCTTAATTTAGTTTAATGCCTTAAGGAATTGTGTCTATGTTGATACAAAATGTAGCCTAGGGCTTACATTTTGAACATGGGTTATATTTGTAACACCCCTCTCCATAATCACGATATAATCCCTCACGTAGCAATAAATAAAAACGTCTCGCAGCGGTAAAATAATTAACTATTACAAACTCACTCGGGTGTCACCGGCCATTACTCGCCCATGCGAGCAACGTAGCCAAACTACATCCAACTTCCAAAATAAATAAACTGCTAACCGCAGTGATAACGAGAAATTCCTATACATCACACTAAATCCATAACTCATAAACATCGACAAGTGAGCATCTACCCAATCCTGAAAATACACAACCTTACCATAAGACCATACACCATCTTCATTTCTATACAACATCTCCAATTACCCTGTTCCTGCTCTTCAGCTCCGACAATGATCAACAACCTGAAATGGTGTAGTATCAGCGATAGACGCTGAGTATGCCGGGTCTGGACCCTAATGGTCACTTGTCATTTTAACCGTCTTATTTTAGATCGGTTTCATGCTTTACCATTTTACAATTACATTCAATACTGTAGTAACATGCATAATAACTTTAACCATCCACCCAAATATCCATAAACATTCAACCATCCATCCAAATATTCAAACATTCATTTAATATTCCATACAACATTATATATCGAACGTATCGAGTATTATCAAAATAATGTACCCTGTACATTCGCCGTAGCGTACAGTTTTCGTATTTGATTTACCTTAGCCTTGTAGGCTCCATCCAACCATCAACACACAATAAAATATCCACAAGTATAACCAATGAACAACAAGCGAAACAACGAGAATAATAAACAAGTATTAAGTCTCGTCCATGATATTGTTCGCCACTGTATAAGTTTCAATTGTTTTAGTTGTTCAGTTATACCTAGTGACAATGTCTCGTTAAAACGACACGTCTCTAGTTACCCATATATTATGGCGGGTCACCCACGGCAGTAGCCACTCCAACGGTAGAGTCTCCGACCAACGAGCCATTCTAGCTCACGGGAATTTTCTTGATACTTACGGACCCGTACGCGGACATCCTGGTATCGTTTTTGTGATCACAGCGCGCACCAAGAGCCACATCCTCTTGGCTTTACTTCCATTCTTTAGTTACTTAATTATACCATCGCATCGCATTACCAAATTTCTAACACAGCAGACTAAGGTCATTAGTCCAATCCGGAGTCTGTAAACTCAGGATCCAGTGTTAGATACGACGAGAGCGGCGTATAGAAAGGCCAATGCTCCGTATGAAAGTCTTGGATAATATATATGTATTATTATCCTAGTGCTACAACGTTTTTCTGACGTTCCTTATTTTTCATATAAGATAGCACCATAGCCGCTAGTTCGTTTTATATATATATAGGTTCATATATACGAACCGATACTGTTAACTCGACAACAGTAAATAATAAGCAGCTATAAATATACAATTCATGCATATTAATCATCACATTCAGACAAACAATCTTATCACAGATCACACAGAAGTCTGAACTGAGGAAGTCCTCAAAGACAACCAGAGACACATAACAACATACAAGTTATATCAACCAATCCGAGCCCAAGGAGCAACCTTAGGACAACTCGGCAAACCCCTTTACATACCGTTCACCCTGACTGTATTACGGTGGAGTATGAATCAGCAAGATCCTACGCTCCGTGTAGTCCGTTAGCTCGTCAAGCGTCCTTGTCAGAAGTATACTCTAAACGGTAATAAAAACTATAAGTCAGTCTCCATGACTAACTACATCAGGTATTTCCGAATTATAAGTAACCCCGATAGTTCACCCCTGTTTTCTACAGTTTTGTTGCGGGTTTCTCTAAAACAGTCGGCTTGTTACTTAAAACGCGTACGTCAAAACTATTTCAACCGTTAAGTTTAATTCCTTATATTTCTTTTAACCTTATCCACATATAGTTTAGGTACGTAACCTATAGTTGCATGTATGCATGCATGATTATATTATATTATATATTTTGTATTGTATCACTTATCATATTGTATTCTTTTCCGTATTGTTTTATTTTTTCCATGTTGTATTATTTTCCCACCATTTCTTATCATACCATGTAGTATATAATTCATTATCTTTAGCAAATAGTATTTGCATCCCAAAAATCCATAGCATATAGTTTGTAACTATATATTTTTTTTTAATAACCACACCATTAAACCATATGGTTTTCAACCAAAATATATATATCCACCTTATATACATCATTCTTGTGTATGTATATATATTTTTACCACGTAGGTAATTCTCATGAGTTTCATAAACTCTTATATTTTATGTTACATTTTATCATCTTTTATTAGATGATTGTTCCCATTAGTTGTATTATATTATACAACTTATATAAGATTATTATCCTAATATTATGTAACATTTTATGTTGTATAATTACAACTCCTAAGGTTTATTCCATAAATACCTTAGTTAATAAATCCCATTTATTTATCGTTTGTCACATTATTTTATGTGAGTACCCCTCCTTATATTAATTCCCTTAAACCACCTTAATACCATATAATTGTCATAACATTTATGACATTGTAGACCTTAGTCTAAAATTCATCTTTCAACTCTTATTAACCCGGTATAGCCCTTAACTTTATTTAAAACCCATTTTGACCACATAACATTATGCAATGTTATACCATATACTAATATCATACTATGTGATATTTTTATTCCCTTTAATTTATTCCTATAATTTTTATACAAAAACTATTTCATATTGCCTCATAGGCATATATTAAACCTTATACTTTTCCTTAAACCATAATTTCCTTTATTTACAAAATCACCCCTTTCTTTTTACCATGTCATATATACCATCCAATATAACATCTCTAACTTAAAAAGAAGTATAACCTATGGTTATTTTTCGTAAATTCCGAATAGACCTCAATATACATTTTATATTATCATTAGGCCTAATTTAAACATATAGTTTGATAATATCATTAAAACTATATATTATACATATATCTCAACAAATACTCTTATATAATTCTAAAAATCTCCAAATTCCACCAAAGGGTTATAAATATCCTTATTAACCCATATACTCTTAGTATTTACCATTTCACCATCTATTTTTCTCCAAAGTGTCATAATGACATAATAACTATATATTATTCATATATAGCTTATTTTAATTCCAAAAATAACTCAATAAATTCCTAAAAATTCCTAATAGCCCATGGGTGTTTAAAAATACCATTGTACACCCTTTATTTTTGGTAATAACATATTTACCACATATGTTATAAAAATATTACCATAAAATACATAACTTATTATAAAAACCTTAAATAAGTTATCTAACTTATTTATTTTGGTCAAAACCTAGCATATGGTCAAGGTTGACCTCCTTAATATTTCCTTGACCAACAATTCTTATATTTACGGTTTTAACACTTAAGTTTCCAAAATTCACCATTTAACCCCAAAACTTATAAAATCTTATAAACTTTATTTTAACTCCTTTTTAACTCTAATTTTCGGCCTTATTATTCTAAAGCCCATAAATTTAATTTAATTACACCTAAGACCCCATTTCATTTCGGTAATAATTATATATCACCTAAACTTAAATAAAAGCTTGTAAATGCATAAATAAAATGGCCTAAAATACATGGCCTTATTACAAACATTGGCTTGCAAAATAAATTACACATAAATGTCCCAAATAATATATAAATTTTCGGCCTCACCATAGATTCTTTGTTTAATTACCAAACTTCCACATAATGTCTTAAATTTGACAATTATGCTTGTTTAATTAGTTATAAAATTTATTAAACCATTCCTTAAACATTTTAAGGTCAAATAAGACCTTGTTTTTCTCCTTCACTCACGGCAATTGATATACACACACTTAAATTTGTGTTAATGTATCAAGTTAAGGTTTTAAGTGATTTATACCTTGATTTAGCTTAGGTAAAGCCTTGTTTGGTTCGGCCACCTTGAGTAGGAATTCTCCACAGCTTGTTTAACAAGTTTTCAAACAGAAACCAAGGCCTAGTTAGTCTCAAAGCAAGATCTAACCATAAGGAGTAATTTAATGTAAGATTTAAGGCAAAAATTACCTTAAGAATGCAAGGAAAGTTCTAAGTGGTTTCGACCTGAACCAAACACACCACAAGGTGTTAGATCCACCATATTGACATAGGAAATAGTTAGATCTCGAATTGCTACCTGTTATTAAGTTTTACCTTGGAAAAATGCCTAAAAAGAGAGTATTTCTCTTGGATCTCGGCCATCCTTGCTCCAAATTGCTAGCCAACAGATCCCACATGAAAGGAGAAGAAGATGAGGCTATGGCCAAAATTTCACAACCAAACTCGAAAGGAATCAAAAGTTATGAGCTTAAAGCACATTTTTACTTAAAATGTAGATTTGAACAACCTTGGTCCCTCTACTGGTCTCAACTGAGTTTAGCTCTTGTTCTAACCTTAGAACACTGAGAATAAGCCATAGGAATTGTTGAGCCACGAAATTTAGGTGTTGGTGGTGAAGAGATGAAGAAAAAGAGCTAAAAATGACTAAAAATGACAAAAAACACTTACATTAGGGACTTAAGAGCTAGGTCTGCCTTCCATGCTCAAGAACAGACCTTGAGAGCTTCAATGGAAGGGAGGAGCTCAGCTGGGCAGAAGGGAATCGTACAAGGAGGAAGGAAAGAGCTAGGTAAGGTTTGAAATAATTGAAAAAGTAAGAAAAGTAAGCTTTTTACTATTCTTGTTTGTATTAGGTAGCATTATGTCAATCAATGACTTATGCTGTCTCCCCACCTCCATGCCAGCCGATTTCCACAAGGGAAATGGGTCATTAGCTGCCCATTGACCAAACTTGGTCATTTTGACTCATGCGGGCCCCACTTCAGGGTTTTATTAATATTTTAATATTAAATTTGTAAAAATCTGTAAAATTTGGAATTAAATTCCTAATATCATATAATATGATATTTTATTATATTTAAAGGTAATTATAACCTTTTAGCCCATTTAAAACTAATTTAAAAGACAATTTCACAAAAACGGCTCTTTAAGGAGTTTTAGCGCACATTTTGTGTTGCCTGGTGTTTCTGAGCTCTGTTTTCTTCGACAACGGTCTTGTTGTGTTCCTTACATGATATTTGATCATGTAATTAAATTTTATATCATTTAGAGGTCATTAGACCTTTAAGGTTTCTTAGAGCACATTTTTGCCCTTTTTGACCTTGAAGCATGAAAGTGCTTTTTCTTTGTGTTGGAGTGTTGCCCAACAATTATAATATGTTTAATATTATGTTAATAGACTTAGGACAAATTTTAGGTCCTACATAGTTCATTTGGGTATTTATTTACCCTTAACAGTTAAAGGGTGCAACATCTTGTTGTGTTGACCACTGTTGTTCTCAGTTGACTTTTAAGGCATGTTTAAGCCTTAATTAATATGATTTGATATTTAATCTGTGTTTAATAAGTTTGGGGTATTTCAATATTAACCTAGGAATGATATGAACAATTATGAACTTGTGACTAAGGAGGTAATGGCATATGAGTTAGAAAAAACAATCATAGTGAAGTATAAGAGCTTTTAGCAATTGACATGGGACTATGTTGTGTGCAGGTGGCTATGTGATTTATATGTTTAAATTATGTTATTTAAGGGCCTAAGAGCCATGTTATTTAAGGGCCTAAGAGTCATGTAATTTAAGAGCCTTAGTGCTATGCAATTTAAGATTGTTGCACCATATTGTGTTGATTATGAATGTTTTGAGTTAGGTGAGAAATACAATGAGATAAGGATTTGATAGTTTGAATTGATTAGGTAAGAAAGACTATGCAATCGGGCATAACAATATAGTAGAGAAGTTATGGCAAAATTGGTGTAGAAGAAAAAGTGTTTTAGGTGTTAGGTGAATTAATATGACTTATGACTTACTATGAGTCATTAAAGGTTAATTAGGTAGAAATGAGTTAACTAAGGTATTCCTAGGAGTTAGAATGACCTAGAGTTGATTAGGAGGGACTAGAGGTCAAATGGGTGAATAAAACACGCCAAAATTATGGTATGAGAGGTGTATTTAGTTGTGTAAAAATCTGTAGGAAAAATGATGTAAGAGTGTCTTAGAGTGCTGAAGATGGTTTAGGTATGAGCTGGAATGTATAACCTTGAGTGGATTGAGTAAAGGGGATAAAAATGTCTGAGAAGGATTTAGTATGGTCAAGAAGATTGAGAGTAAGGTGTAAGGTGTTAAGAGGATGGCTAGAAATGCATAGGTATGCGCTAGCTTGAAAAGAATGAGTATAAAATGTAAAGGAAAGGAAATGGTGCAAGGAGATGCAATGAGACTAAGTCTAGTATAACTAGGTTGGTAAACAATGAGTTATGAAGTTAGATTGAAGAAATGAAGTTAGCACACTCTAGGAAGAGTTGTGAAAAAATTGGTAAGTAGTACCACTTGAGATGAGGTAGGAATGAGTTACAAGGGAATAATGTAAGAATGTTTAAGGTTGTAAGTGTAAACAAGTTACCATAATTGGGTAAATGTGTTGTGGAGTTGTAAACCTTATGATGAGGTTTAAAGTGTTAAAAATGTGTTAGAACATGTTAGGATACATGTGGAGAGATTAGAAAAGAAATGGCTAAAGAAACAAGTTTAGAATGAGAGTTAAAACTATAAAATGTTACAGATTATTGTATGGTCCAGACTTGGTCCTTGGATAAAAGTCCTGGACCACACATGAAAAAACTACTGAAAATCCATGTTTAGGTTGAATTTTAGTGAATTTTTAAACACTTAGGGGCATATTGTGAACTTTAAAAGTACTTTGTTATAAATAGTAGGAGTATTTTGTTTTTTATTTTTTTTACTTTGGTCAATGACATAGTGACATTTCATAGAATTTTATAAAAATATAGTGGCATTTCATGACTTTCTTTTTTAAATGACATTTAATGAATTAGCCAAAAATACAATAGCATTTCATGAAATTTCCCAAAAAAAGATTAATTTGACTGTGTCCTAAACGGTTTTGAGTGGGCATATAACATTTTAATTTATATCAAATTCTTTTATAATAACCCTAACAATCCTTGATTGAATGGAATGGAATGGACAGGACAACTTAACTTATTTAAAAGTTATCAGCACAAGATATGATCAAATTAATTAAGCGGTGTTTGTTTTGAGTAGGGAAACGAATAGAATCAGGAATTAGAGGGGAACAGAAAAAATTTTCTTAGTTGATTGCTTATGTAGGGGGAATGAAATAAATAACCGATCAACAGTTACCAGTCAATGGTCAACGAGCATTGGCAGCAGATCAACAAACCATCAATTGCATTCAACATCCACTTGTCATTGGTCAATGGTTGTTGATCATCGGTCAAATGTCATATATTACCGGTCAAAGTATACAATAATTCTTTAATAAGGGTGGGAAATCAATCTGAGAGATTTTGGTTAATTTTATTCTAAGAAAAAGAAACTAGTTAAAAATAGCAGGAAACAAAATCATTCACATTCCTTTACCGATTACCCCAAACAAACGTCCCTAAATGTAGGGCAACTATTAATGGCAATAAGTACGCTGTACTACCGCGGGTTTAGACTTTAGAGAAACCAATGCAGTTTATAACTTCGACCTTGCTTAATGTAGCCTCGGTTGGCAACTGTAGATAGAATAAGAATGGCATCGAATTGACCGGATAGAGGTAACAGACGAGTACAAAGACAACGATCATGCTTTAAAGAAAGTTAGATAGAAAGAAAGGTCAAGTTAGGATAATTAGGTGTAACAACAACCACCAAGGAGAATGCATGTGTATTAATAGGAGCTAGGCAGGATTAAGTTAAGAAAAACATTAATTAATTCATACACAGAGCTAGAAGAGAGCTGGACATATTCTACTGTATAATGTAGTAGAACAATTCTTAATTAATGTACCACTTTAATTAATTAAGAAAAATTAATGTACCAAACTAATGAAAGCTTGTTTGATGAATGAAGCTGTGAATTCGGTGGAATTAAGTGTGATGTAGCAGTAGACAAGCTCTTCCATGGCATTCCAGTCTCTAATCCCACCCACTTCTCTCATCATTTCCACTATGGATCGTCTGAAATCTGACTGTGGATCCACAGAGTACATTACCACACACATGCTCCGATCTGAGAGGTCATGGCTCACATCGTCTGGTAACTGAGCAGAAAAGCTTATTCTATACTTTTCCTCTATCCTTTCTTCTTCTGCTGCTGCTAAGAATGTGACCACCCAAGTTTTCTTTGTTCTCAGGACCCAATCTTCTCTCCACCTCAATTTCACTCTCCATTCCACAAGTGATGATGAAATTGAAAAGAAAGAAGAAGTTAACTAATTGCCTCAAAGGCTGAAACGCACATTATAAGGTGCTCAAGTCAAGTGGTCTAAACATTAATTTCCTTTACCGAAAGATCAGGAAATTTCTCTATGAGTAGTGTTATCGGCAGGCAGGGCTATTGTGAAGAAGGAGCCAAAAATGCATTAAATGTAGAGGCAAATGAAGAAGCCTTATGAAGTGTCAATGTAGGGGGGTGTGAATCAATGCCATGTGAAAGAGGCAACGATGAATCGAGGGGTGTGATGTGTGGGGCTCGGCCACTAGTAGCTAGAAGGTAGAAATTAAAAGGAATGCCCATACTGTATGTACTCCTGGGTTCATTTATGTTTGCTCCGAGACTCACTCAGTAGTCATGCAGGATAAGAACAAGTTAGTGATTAATATGCATTCGACAGATGGGGGGTTTTGAATCATTCGGTAGTAGTTGAATGGCAATTCTTCTAATGAACCACATAATTAAATCACACGACACGACATTAAAAAATAATTGGGATGGATTAACATTAATCAGCATGTGAGTTGGGCAAAGTCATTAACTCATTAATGTACAGAAAGAGATACTGAAAATTTGATAGTGGGAGTTGTTATCAAACTGATGAGAAAAAAATAGATCAAATATTAATATCGAAAATACTAAGAAAATAAAGGTAGATAATTAGCATAGAGAGTAGATTGGGTGAGAGAACATCATCCAACAACTAGGACCTTGGATCTCTAAAGCAACTAAAACCTCTAGATCCAAGAACATCATCCATCCAGAGCCATAAGAAAGTCCAAGCTCTGGAATCTATCAACCATCTCAGGAAGAAGATACCTTCCAAAAGAGACTAAAAAAACCACAAGTTTAAGACAAACTAAGATACAAACCATTATTTGAAGACAAGCAGGTCTCTCCTAAACGAGAGCCATGAAATGACCCAAACAGCGAGGCTAGGTACACCGAGGGAAGCCATGGTTATCAGGGAGTGCCAGTCCCAATACACCCTGAGACGTCTTCAAAATTGGCCAGATCTGAATCTGACTCCTCATGTCTCCCCTTCCAGTGTTAGAAATATTGTGGTGGGGGAATAGACCCAACGGAGGGAATTATATTTATATAAAATACCCATATAGACTAGTAGACCAATTAACTCATGAGGTTCCATCTTGATCTTCAACATCCCTCTCCACTCGGGTATCCATTAGACAGTAGTGCATTACGGGGGGGGGGGGGGGGGGAATAGGCCCAACGGATGGAATTATATAAAAACCCATATAGACTAGTAAGACCCGATAACCAATGAGGTTTCATCCTAAAACCAATTGGCATTAGGTGGAGTAGCTCATAGGCTATATGAACTACTTAATAGCTATATAATTTTTCAATGTGGGGCTCACTTGATCTCCAACATCCAGACATCGAGCGAGTGTATGCCATGGCGTTACAAGAAGAAAAAACCACAAGAACAATCAGAACCAAAGTTGAGCGAAAATGACAACCTCACCTTTCAAGCCTCCATAAACCGTACTTCCCATTTCTCTAGAAAGAACAATTAAAATCAAGGAAAAATAGAAGACAGTAAAATTAAATGCTCAATATGCAAAAATACTTAATTGGGCACTCATATGAAGAGTGCTATTGGGTGAAGGGAACATTCCCTAGTTACTAGAGACAATCGAAAGGAAAAGAAATGTTTAGGAGGGAACTGTGATGCCAGAAAATTTGGTGATTCAAGATCAAGCTATGAACACACTGTGCCAGGAATGAATCATCAACAACTTGAAGGAATTAAAGCCTACCTCAAGACCAGACAAATGAAGTCCCGAGATTATCCAAGCAACAACTTACAAGCTAGCTGCCTACTTACAAAACGATCAAGCTCTACAAACACATGGCACAAACTGATTTTTATAATTAGTTCGCAGGTATGCCTCTCCTTACAACTAATATTTGTAAGTATGATCATGTTTTAAAGATTGCTAAGAACTTAACCTTTGAAAATCAGTGGATTATTGATATTGGTACCACGGATCATGTTTGTGGTAATTATTCCATGTTTGATAAAGAATCATATAGAAAATGTAGTCATAAAGTAACAATGTCAGATGGGCATCCTGGCATCATACTAGGGATTGAAAATATTAGATTGACTACAAATTTTATTCTGATGGGTTTATCATGTTACATCTTTTCAGTTTAATTTACTATCAGTTCGGAATTTTTTACAGCAAGTTAAGGCCTGTCTTGTGACATCTATAAAGAATGTGGTGTAGGACCTTGAGACTTCTATTTATATGATTCTAGACGTAGAGATGAACGGCTTGTATTTTTTAGATGAGCTATGCTTAGAAAAGTTTCTGAAAGCGGAGATTTTTTGAAATAGAATAGAAAGGACAATCATTTTGCTAATGTTGCTCTAATTCTGTTATAAATGAAACTGTTACTTGGCACCATAGGTTGGGACATGCTCTCTTGCAAAAGTTGTATAAACTTGGTGTTGTATAAAAAAATCCATGATCTATGATCTTTTCTGTGATTCGTGTCATCTTGCTAAGGATCATAGGTTACCTTTTCCTAGGTCAACAATTAATACCAAAGACATATTTAAACTTGTACACCGAGATATATGTGGGCCATTCAGAAACAAAATACAATAAACTACAGATGCTTTCTTAGCAATTAGATGATTTTTCTCGGTCCATATAGGTAAAACTCCTTACATTAGATAAGGAGAAGCCTTAGACACAATAAAGAATTCATTTACATGTGCTGAAACACAATTCAAGTTATACATTTTGATAATGCTCATGAACTGGGTATGTCTAGGCCTGTCAAACGGGTTATCCGTTCGGGTTTGGGTCATATCTTTTCGGGTCAATATCCGTTCGGGTCATTAAACTTTTGGGTCAATTCGGGTTCGGGTCATTCGGGTTCGGGTCATTTCGGGTTCGGGTTGTAATAGTGTTAGATAGAATCGGGTTTCGGTTATTTCAGTCATGGTTAATATTTTTTGAAAAAATTATAATATAAATATATACCTAATTTCTATAAGAATATACAACATATAGATTGCAGAACTTTCAATACAATGCCTATTCTGAATTTCATTCGGATATACTAAGTTTAAATCAAATTTTTGTCATATTTATTTGGGTCATTCGGGTTTGGGACAATTTATGGTCACTATTATTTCATGTTATTCGAGTTTGGCTAATTTTAATTACTATTATTTAGGGTCATTTCGGGTTCGGGTCGGTTTCGGTTTATAAATATTTTGGGTCATTTCGGGTTCGGGTCATTTCGGGTTTTACCCAATCGGGTTTTGGGTTTATTATATTTAAATTTTCGGGTTCGGTCGGGTTCGGATAAAACGGACGGGTTTTCGGGTTGGGTCAAATTTTGACAGCTTTAGGTATGTCACATCAGGGACAATCTTTTTTATAAAGACCTTGGTATTTTACATCAGAATTGTGGAGCACAAGCATAGATACCTTGTTGAAACTGCAAGAGCCATGTATTTTATGTCTAATACCAATAACATACTAGGGGGAAGTATTCTTTCCGCAACTCAAATAATATACAGACTTCCTACTTCTGCTCTAGAGGGAAAAACACCTTATGAGGTTATATATGGTCACAGACCAGACTATAATCAAACGAGAGTGTTTGTATGTGTCTCTTATGCCACAAACTTAGATAAATAAAGGGAAAATTTGACCCAGGATCAGATGGTTGCATTTATTTAAGCATAGCCAATAATCAGAAAGCTTATAAACTCCTCAGACTAAGGGACATGAAAATTATAACATCCCATGATGTTTATTTTCCATGAAACAATCTTTCCTTTTCACAACCTCAATAAATATGTTATTCCTTCCAGTTCCTCATCCACCCTTGAAACATCTCCAACACAATTCCCTTTGATATATGATTCTGATGAGATCCTTCCCAAATGGATCATACCAGAAATGACAACCAGGATAATGATATCTCTGTAACAGAACAACAACCCGCATCTGAGCCCACTAATACTTCTCTTCCTGACACTAGCCTAAGGAGGTCAGAAAGAGTTAGATCAGCTCCAGCTGCTTACAATCTATTACCCCAGCATTTCCATAACCCCCACACCAGATATCTTCACCACCATCCTTTCCAAAAGATAAACACATCTAATAAAACCATCACTCCACATACAAAGCCTGATTTTTTTCTCCTTAACTGACATTCCTTAAAAATACATTTGCTCTGTCAAAAACAATGAAAAATATAAAAAACTTCTTTATATGGCAGACCCAACTACATGTGAAGAATCATTTCAATACACCCACTAGAATGAGGCTATGGAAAAAGAATTACAAGCTCTTATATCTACAAAACATGGGAGCTAGTTAAACTCCGCAAACATAAGAGAGTTGTAGGCTGAAAATGGTGTGTAAAAAACTAAGCTAAAAGATGATGGGACAATGGAAAGGCACAAGGTTAGATTAGTTGCCAAGGGAGAGTTACACAAAAATATGGATTTAAATACAACGAAACATTCTCACCAGTTGTCCGCATGTCTACAATCAGAACCTTACTTGCTGTTGCAACAAAGAAAAAATGAATCACAGACCCATTAGATGTAATCAATGCATTTATCCATAGAGACCTCCATGAGGATATATATATATATGGAAATTCCCAAAGGTCTCCAAACTGAAAAGGCCTTAATGCTTGTGAACTGAAAAAATTCCTTTATGGATTAAAGCAAACATCAAGGCAATGGTTCTCAAAACTTATAGCATTCCTAATTCAAGTTGGTTACAAAAGATCAAAAAAAACGATTATTCATTATTCTGTAAAAGACATAATGCATCTGTCACATTTCTTGCCATATATGTTGATGACATTCTTTTATTTGGAAACTGTCAAACTGAAATTGCTTCATAAAAACAGCATTTTGACCAATGTTTTTAAAATAAAATACTTTTGAAAACTCCACTATTTTTGGTGATGGAATTTCTCTATCACAAGAATGGTTTAATTATAACACAAAGGATGTTTTGCCTTGATATATCTAAAAGAGTACAATATACTGGATGAGAAAATTTTTTTCTCCTTTACCATTGGTACAAAATTCTTAACTAACACAAGAAAATTTCTAGAAAACCCCTCCTTGTATAGAAGTTTAGTGGTTAAACACAATTTCCTTTTACACAGCAGACCTGATATTGGTTTCACTGTCCAACTTTTGAACCAATTTCTTCAAAAACCACAATCATTATCAAACTGTTGTACACACAACTAAGACATAAAGGGATTGTTTCCTATGGATTATTACTAAACAATAATACAAATTTTAGATTAAATGCTTAATGTGATAGTGATTGGGCATCATGCCCAAACACTAAGAAATCTGTGTTTGGCTTTTATATATTTTAGGTGACAGCGCAATATCTTGGAAGTCAAAGAAGCAGGCAAGTGTCTTTCTCTCCTCTATAGAAGCAGGATATAGAGCCTTGCGCATGATGACAATATAATTGGCTTGGCTAAGCATCATAGATGAACTTGGAGTTTCAGATGTAGAACCAATACCAGTCAAGAGTGACAGCCAAACAGCAATGTATATCACAAAAATCCAGTTCTCCTTCAAAGAAAAAAGCACATTGAAATAGATATACACTATGTAAGACAAAAAATTTTAGATGGGGTGGTATGTGTTCAACACATATCCAACCGTGAACAAGTAGCTGATTTTCGGACGAAAACCCTTCCAGGAAAAGATTATAGAGAAATGTACATAACATAGGATTGCATCTGTTACAATACATGTTCTAGAAGCACTTGTGGGGGGGGGGGGGGGGGGGGGGGGGGGTGTTAGGATGTATTTAGGTCAATGTCATGTGTTTTTTGTGTACTTGTTTATATGCAATGTAACTTTTCCTTATAACAATTCTTTTGTATATAGAATTGTTATACTCACTATACTCTAATGCTACTATATAAGCACTTACCCCTCTCTGTAATACAATAGATATATTCTCTTGAATATTGTACGCAACTTACACTATGATATGTAATAATACAATTGCTTCTTGGTTTCTCACATACGCCTCCTCTTTCACCCTGAAGAACCTTGAGGACCTCCGTCTCCGTTAAGTTGGGACGGCGCGGGGTTGACCCCAGATTCAGCAGGACTCGTTACAACCAGATTATTAATTGAACGCTCTACCCTAGTTTCGTCAGCCCCGGAGTTTGGTTGATCCAGACCGCAAATAATTTTTCAAAACTCATAATCAGCATCAAACAAGCTCTTCCTGCCTAGGTGGGGGTTTGACGCTCTCATCCAAGGGCCATAGGGGTAGACCCTAGTAGGGCATTTCGATTGATCCTCGCAATCTTTAGTGGCATGAGTGAGTAATCCACATTGAAGACGGATAGGGGGCATCTTCTCCTATGAAACGCGCAGGGCCAGCTTAACTCCCTCAATCGAAACCTTTACGCAACCGAGTAAGGGCCGACGGATGGCAATACAGGCTCTAAGACGAAGGAATTCCCTACCCAGACCATCCTCATTGACCCCAAATTCAAGAAAACTTCCAAATCTTGGTCCTAAATGTTCTGCAAAGCCTTTGTGCACCAAGGAAAAGGGAACATTGTTGATTTGAATCCAGCTCGAAATAGCCTTACCGGTCTTTGTGAGATCATCCACGGGGCTCATGAGTTGTTCACCACTTGTCAGGGTAAGTTCTGTGCATTTTGATGCCAAATCCTCCACCGGCTGAGCAGACAATGACTTCATACTTCGGTTATGGAGATCGAGTGTTTCACCTGATCCTCTCGATACCCACCCCTAGCTGTTTCAAAGGTGAGCTCGAATGCGAAATCCTTGTCGCTGAAGGAGAAGTTCCCAAACAGAGAAGCAAGAAGGAGAATGGTAGCCAACAGAGCGACTAACGGAAGTGAATTATTATATAAAACTTTATATTTTAGACTTATATTTGAAAGTTAAAATCATTTGACAAAGATTCTAAAAAAGTACACACGTAGGATTTGGTGACGGACGAGGTATTTCCATCAGGGACGGACTCAATCCTCATCGTCAAATTAAGGATTCAAGATTCTTGTGTAAACAAACTCCTTTAAGTGGAGTTACGTAAACGACAAAAACGTACTACTAATACTAACTTTATTTATTCATTCTTTATGAATTGACTGTTGTTAACGTGTACTTGCAAGTTGGAAATCTTATATAACTTAAAGGTGTTTTGCTTTCTTTTTCTTATTAATATATCCAATCAAAGGTGTTTTGCTTGTTCGATAATCAATTAAAATGCAAATTCTTGGCTGCAGGTGGATGTAGCCATCTTTGGCTACATCCGCTGCGATGTACTTTGCGCTCTTTTTTATTTTTTTTAGCATGTCTGGCGCTTTTTATTTTTTTATCATAAAACCCTTAAATTATTGTAACTTTTATATAGGTCAAAAATGAAAAAAAAATTATCATTGTTCATATAAATTCAAGTTCGTCAAAACAAGACCAGTCATGGATATGTTTTGACAGCTTTTAAAAAAACATATTTTTACATGTATATGATGATACACTAAAATGATACCCCCTCCGTTAATTAATATCTGTCGTTTTAGGAGGTGATTCTTGTTCAACAATATCTGTCATTCTAGCTTTTTGACATATTTCTTTCCACTTTTACCCCTACTATTCAATAAAAAAAATTATTATCTAAATGAAAAGTAAAAAGTAGGGGCACATGCGTCATTGTCATACTTTTCTTAATAAGTGTGCAAGTTTCTAAAATGACAGTTATTGTTGAACGGAGGGAGGAGTAATATGATTCATTAATTTATTTTATGATTCATTAAAATTGATATTATAATTCATTAAGTAATAAGTGATGAATTTGACATTTTTAACTTTTCTGGGTTGGGTTTTAGGGTGTGTTTTGGGGGGTAGGGTAATCTATTTGGAAATCGTTCTATACTTTATATTGTAGCAACTAACTCGACAGGTTTTTAGGGTTTATGGTAGCATGTTTATGGTCGTTAGACCCTAAACCCGCCACTGCAAACCTTAAAAATACCTTCGACGTTTATAGCTATCCTATCGTGGGGTTTGGGGTGTTTTGGGGGGTAAGGTAATCTATTTCGAAGTTGTTTCATACTTTATATTGTAGCAACTAACTCGACAGGTTTTCAGGGTTTGTGGTAGCGGGTTTAGGGTCGTTAGAACCTAAACCCACCACTGCAAACCCAAAAAATGCCTTCGACGTTTTTAGCTATCCTAGGGTGGGTTTTGGGGTGTTTTGGGGGTAGGGTAATCTATTTGGAAGTTGTTTCGTACTTTAAATTGTAGCAACTAACTCGACGGGTTTTTAGGGTTTGTAGTAGCGGGTTTAGGGACCCTAAACCCGCCATTGCAAACCCTAAAAATGCCTTCGACATTTTTAGCTATCCTAGGGTGGATTTTGGGGGGTTTGGGGGGTAGGGTAATTTATTTGGAAGTTGTTTCGTACTTAATATTGTAGCAACTAACTCGACAGGTTTTTAGGGTTTGTGGTATTGCGAACCCTAAAAATACCTTCGACGTTTTTAGCTATCCTAGGGTGGGTTTTTGGGTGTTTTGGGGGGTAGGGTAATCTATTTGGAATTTGTTTCGTACATTATATTGTAGCACCCTAAACCCGCTACCACAAACCCTAAAAATGCCTTCGATTTTTTTAGCTATCCTAGGGTGGGTTTTGGGGGTAGGGTAATCTATTTGAAAGTTGTTTCGTACTTTATATTGTAGCAACTAACTCGACAGGTTTTTAGGGTTTGCAGTAGCGGGTTTAGGGTCGTTAGACCCTAAACCCGCCACTGCAAACCCTAAAAATGCCTTCGACATTTTTAACTATCCTAGGGTGGGTTTGGGTGTTTTTGGGGGTAGGTAATCTATTTGGAAGTTGTTTCGTACTTATATTGTAGCAACTAGCTTGACAGGTTTTTTGGGTTTATGGTACTGCGAACCCTGAAAATTCCTTCGACGTGTTTAGGTATCCTCGGTTGGGATTTTGGGTGTTTTGGGTTTTGGGGGGGGGGGGGGGTAGGGTAATCTATTTGGAATTTGTTTCGTACTTTATATTGTAGCAACTAACCTAACTCGACAGGTTTTTAGAGTTTGTGGTATTGCAAACCCTAAAAATTCCTTCGACGTATTTAGCTATCCTAAGGTGGGTTTTTGGGTGTTTTGGGGGGTAGGGTAATCTATTTGGGAGTCGTTTCATACTTTATATTGTAGCAACTAATCGACATGTTTTTTAGGGTTTGTGGTATGGAGTTTAGGGAAAATGCCTTCGACGTTTTTTAGCTATCCTAGGGTGGGTTTTGGGGTTGTTTGGGGGGTAGGGTAATCTATTTGGAAGTCGTTTTGTACTTTATACGTTTCCACGATCTATATATAATGGTGTCCAAGTGTTTGTATAAATGTTTCCACCTTTATAATCAAACGTTTCCACTTTATTTTATATACATTTCCACATTTATATGGACGTTTCCATGCCATGATTATACATAAACCTTTCGATGACATGATTACATACAAACAGTTTCATAATTATATATGAATGTTTCCACGTCACAATTATATATAACGTTTCCACGATTTGTATATAAAGGTGTCCACGAGTTCAGATAAACGTTTCCACCTTTATAATAAAACGTTTCCACTTTATTTTATATACGTTTTCACATATTTATATGGACGTTTCCATGCCACGATTATACATAAACCTTCGACGACATGATTACATATAAACATTTTCATAATTATATATGAATGTTTCCACGTCACAATTATATATAACGTTTCCACGATTTGTATATAAAGGTGTCCACGAGTTCAAATAAACGTTTCCACATTTATTATTAAACATTTACACTTTATTTTATATACGTTTCCACATATTTATATGGGCATTTCCACGCCACGATTATAGCTATCCTAGGGTGGGTTTTGGGGTGTTTTAGGGGGTAGGGTAATCTATTTGGAATTTATTTCGTACTTTATTGTAGCAACTAACTCGAAAGGTTTTTAGGGTTTAGTGTAGCGGGTTTAGGGTCGTTAGACCCTAAACCCGCCACTACAAACCCTTAAAATGCCTTCGACGTTTTTATCTATCCTAGGGTGGGTTTTGGGGTGTTTTGGGGGGTAGGGTAATCTATTGGAATTTGTTTCGTACTTTATATTGTAGCAGCTAACTTGACAAGTTTTTAGGATTTGTGGTAGCGGGTTTAGGGTCGTTAGACCCTGTAAACCCTAAAAATGCCTTCGATGTTTTTAGCTATCCTATGGTGGGTTTTGGGGTGTTTTGGGGGTTTTTGGGGGGGGGGGGGGGGGTAGGGTAATCTATTTGGAAATCGTTCTATACTTTATATTGTAGCAACTAACTTGACAGGTTTTTAGGGTTTGTGGTAGCGGGTTTAGGGTCAAAAATGCCTCAACGTTTTTAGCTATCCTACGGTGGGGTTTTAGGGGTGTTTTAGGGGGATAGGGTAATCTATTTGGAAACCGTTCTATACTTTACATTTGTAGCAACTAATGTGGTCGCGGGTTTAGAGTCGTTAGACCCTAATCCCGCCACTACAAACCCTTAAAAATGACTTCGACGTTTTTTAGCTTTCCTAGGGTGGGTTTTAGGGTGTGTGGGGTTAGGGTAATATATTGGAAGTCGTTTTTATACTTTAATGTGATGAAGTACGTATTTTAATGTGAGAATGTACATGTTTTAATGTGAAGATGTACATATTCAAATGTGAGAATATACATGTTCAATTATCAGAATGTATATGTTTTAATGAACATCTGTACATGTTTATCAGAATGTATATGTTTTAATGAAAATCTGTACATGTTTGTATGACCATTTGTACAAGTTTTCTCCCTTATATGTACAGGTTTTAATCTAAGAATGTACATATTAATGATTCATACAGGTTTATGTGACCATCTGTATGTTTTTAATGCGAGGATGTACATGTTTTTACGTGAGAATGTACAAGTTTTAATGAACATTTGTACAGGTGTATGACCATCCGTACAAGTTTTCTTTTACGTTCTATGCACTATAACCCTTACAGCATCCATATTACTTTTTTTGTAATAAAAAATTACTTGCCACGTCAACGGATGTCAAAAAATGTAGCCAACTTTGTATAATGTTTCCATCTCTATTTAAAAAAGATGATACTAACTTAATATTTTCAAATAAGACAAAGTAGTATTTTGATTTATCTTATATTGAATATTTCTTATTTACCTTAAAAATTTATCATTATTATTATTATATTCTATTCTTCTAGAATCTTTAAAACATTTAATTGATATTACAAATAATAATTTTCTTATATGACATATATAGTGATATCGTTAAAAAACAGAGAAAATTTCATTTTTGACAAAATTTATATTTTTATAGATAAATTGTTACAAATTTAAACTAGTAAAAGGTTTACCATTATTTATAAATAATTTAATAACTGTAAATAACAATTCTCCGAAATAATCTATAACAGGACTAAGTTAATAAAGAAATTAAAAAGTATACCATACTATAAGCGTGCCCAAATCTTTTTTGATTCCATCGCTCACTATAAAAGAAAAAAAAAAAATAGTTCCGTCGTGATGACGGAAATCTTGAGTCTGCCATATAATCCCCGCCCCACACGACACACATGATCACCTGCGTAGACAAGCCACTTCAACCCAAGTTTGTCAGAGAATCGACGTGAATGAGTTTCAAGACTCAATTTTTGGTTGACTTAATTAGACTACAACTTCTTTATGACTGAGTATAGACTACCCTTCTAAACTTGTACCATGAATTATAAAAATGATTCTCAGTTCTTCAAATAGCCTTTTTAGATTTGTAACTAGGGATGTTAATGACTCGAACCCGAAACCTGACCCGAAACCGACCCATATAAAAAACCGGGTACAGGTTGAGATTTTTAACAAAAAATATTTTCGAGTCGGGTTCGAGTTGGGTCATCGAAACCCGCTTCAGGTTCGGGTTGAACCCGCCAACCCGTAACCCGGACAAATTTAACTAAAAATTAAAAATATGTTATATTTATTGACTTAAATTAGTATTCAATGTTTAATTTATGACTAAAACAAACATCTAATTTGTAATTTATGATTAAATATAATACATAATACTTAATTAATATTAAGTATTATATTTAATTATTTAAAAATCTAAAATTTTAAAAAATAAAATGAATTTAAAAAAAAAACAGGTCAGTTGTCCTCTGGGTCCGGGTTGAAGATATAATCCACCCGGGTTCGGGTCAGATTACCAAACTATTTCGGTGGGTTCGAAACGCAATTTTGACATCCATTAACGGAACTAGGAATGATAGTGATTTATATTATTTTTGTGCGTACAGAGAGCGTGGGGGTTTGGTCTTCAACAATGTTAATTGTTTTTAGGTATATTTACCTTTTTTAAATATTGGAAGAAGAGGGAAACCTGTCAATGCATGTCTGCCGTCGCGTTCCCACGACAATTTTCTTGGCCTCTCTCCCTGTAGTGGAGGGAGTGTCTCGGTACCGGTAATTCCGTTGGATTTGAATCCCCCAGCACTTTCTATACTATAACCTCGTCGCCCGATTTTCACAATTAGCTATCGGCCGGCCCCCCTCGCTTTCAGGTGTTCTCTTTCTCCGAACACCCTTCCTGTCAACAGGCTTCGTCATTCATATTCTAATTCCTCTGCACATATATATGCACAATATACGGAGTCAAAATAGAACTAAAACCCAGAAGAGGGTTCTTTGCCAGCACTGGAACATTGAAAGGATTTTTCAATCGTTTGATCTTAGGGGGGTTTCTTCATCTGAAATAGAGAAGAGGAAGGGATAGAGAAGAAGAATACGGTTGGGCTCACCAGCGAATACAGTCCTGGAAAATCCATTCTCTCTCTCTCCCTCACTAACCGGTAATATAAGTTTTCTGCCGCCTTATCGTAAATTTGCCCGCCCTTTCTTTCTCCCTTACAAATTTTGTTTTCTGGGTGGGTTCCCTGGTCCGTGGTGGAGTATCCTTCTGCTCCTCGTCCTCCCTTCAATTCAATGCCCGATCACTCGAGAGGGCAATGATATGTTACAAAAATTAAATCCTACATAAGTTGGGGGTTATTTTATTGTTTTTTGGGCCAAACTCCTCAAATATAATATGCTTTCAAATCTGGGTATTGTTGTGCTTCGGCTCTTTAATTTGGCGCTCTTTTTTTTTTTTCTTTGTCATTGTGTTTAGTTCTGGGTTTCATTTTTCTTCATTTCCCCTGGTGTAATAATTCTTCTTTTTTCTTTTACAGGCTTAAAGCTGCTCGAAAGAGTGGCCATGTGTTCGGAGGAGGCGCAGAAGAGGGCGAAGGGTATAGTGAAAACTGGGGTATTGAAAGGGGGAATTTCAAGAATCGGTAGCTATGCCATTTCTTCTTCTGTCACGGATCATTGCATAACCTGCACCACATTCAATATTCTTGCCCCAATCTACAACCGGCTTAATGGAAAGGTTGGAACAAACTTCTGTTGATATTATAGAATATTGTCATCTCGCGTTGAAGCTAAGTCAATTCATTTGTTGTTTTCTTATTTCCATGTTTTTTTTCTTGAAATTCTCAAAGATGCAGGATCCAAGCGGCCGTGAAAGTGACTGCCGGGCATATTGGTTTTCTAGAAACCAGAGAATATTGGATTGGTTGTGGTGTGAAAGGTCTTCCATCATTTGCCTTCAGGTTTAAACTTCCTATTTCACGAAATCTAGCATGTACATTTATGGAGGACTCTCTTTTGCTTTTAGTAAGTTTTATCAACGTTGATTTTCTGAACCTCTTTAATTCCTTTTTTTTTTTTCTATTTGTAGGAATTTGGGTTGGAAATGAAGAACTAGTCAACATGTATGAGACGAGGCTTGGTGATGCAGGTTACATGACATATCAGTTGGCAAGAACCAATAACAGGGGAGATGGTATGTATGTAGAGGAGAGGCGGTGAATGGTATATACATTGATATCGAGTATTATGTTTTCCTGTCCTGATGAGTGATGACTCTTTTGTTGGTGGCAGGCCTGTTGACTGCTTTGCACAAGGATTATTTCAGGGTTATAGACCACAGAGATTTAGTACTGAATCACATTGGCGATCGTGTAGCCCAACTCTTACATGCTGAATTGCTGGTTCCCTTCTCGCATTGTCTAAGTCATAATGTTCGTCAAGAAATTTTGATTGTAAATACTCACTTGCTGTTCCACATGATTCTAGTCTTTGCCTAGTACGGCTTCACCAGGTAAGTCCTTTCTTTCTTTCTTTCCTTGTTTGGGTCTACTACTTTGTTTGACATCAATTTTACATTATGTGTGCTTGTCTAATGATAGGTGTATGACATTCTGCAAAGCATCGAATCATTTCAGAAAGAACATAAATTGGACCTATTCCTATTTTCCTTTGTGGGTAAGATTAAGAATGAGGAGTATCATCTTAGTCATATTGAAACTTTGCGTTCGTAATCTTTGTCTTTGGTATTTTGGAGTTCTCATTAATATTCTATAAATATTATGCAGGGACTGGAATGGTAGCAAACGTGGGCATGTCTACAAGTTTCTAAGATCTCAGGGGTTTGTATCATCCTATGACACTGCCCATCAGTATACAGACACAGATGCGCAGAAGGTACAGCTTGATATCTTGGTATGCTTTCACTTAGAGAAGCTTTTGTATGTATTCTTGACCCTTTTGTTATAATTTTTTACTTTAATTGAAGTGGGTGAGCCATCGGAATCACAGGGGAAACATATGCGGTGTTGACTTCATATGGCTTCTAAACCCTAACAGATACAGAAAGCTGCTGAAAACCAGTTGGAATGAAGCAGTCTTTGTATGTTTAAGGTAAGAAAATCTGATATCCTCCTGTGTATAACAGTTTTATGCTTTGTTATAGATTCATTCATAGTATTTGTATGCTTGTATGAAGAAAGAAAGAAGTGTTTGTTTTGGTGGATTGATTTGAATCCTCTTAACTATCAGTATCTGCTTCGAAGAGCTTCTCTGACGGCGAGTGATGCATTTGCATTCTTGAAGGCTGATAGTGATGGGGATTACATTACGTATTCGGCTTTCTGTGAAGCACTTAGACAGGTAACCATCAATAGAGTTTATGTGCCATCAATAGAGTTCATGTATTGCATTGCCCTGTTTTGCCATTTCTCAATTTTGTTTTGGGTGTACATTATTTAATGGATATTGTTCTTCATTCCAACAGCTTAATTTAGCAGGCCACCGATATGGGCTGACAGAGGAAGAGATCAAGGATTTGTGGGTTCAAGCGGATATTGATGGGAATGGAGTTGTAGACTTTGAGGAATTTCAGCAAAGGATTTGGAAGGCGGCATCTTCATCAGAAGAAGAAGACTTGATTAACCAAACAAAAAAGGGAGAAGAGGAAAGTGACCCCATTCAGACAATAGGTTTCAGCGTCAAGAATGCTGTGCTTTTCCCCACTGAAGTGGAGAAAGGATTGTGGCCGGAGCATTATTCGCTGTCAGATCATGCCCGTTTGACGGTTGTATTTTCCCCAGTAAGAATGCCGTGTTCTCAGCTCATAGTCTGACATGATAACCCACCTAGCTGATGATCTGCAATGTTAGGTGCTTGGAAGAAGAATGGTTTTTGGATTTTTGTACCATTGGTGTAATTATATTTACTTGACTGGGTAGGGTTATCACTAATTCTGTGTTAGGGCAAATGAAATGAGCCAGAGAGGCGGGAGATATAAGGTGACAAAGAACAGAAAAAAGTAGCTAGAAGGAAAACAAGACGAGGAAATTATTGTAGATATTTTGGCTGTCTTGTTGGACTGTATATATGAATGCAGCCAAGTCGTTTTTTTCAGATTTCTGGGCTGCGTTATAGTTTCCTTCTTTTTATTGTCTTCTCAACTGTACGATATTCTCCTCTTTTGATAATAGAAATCCACGATCCCGCATTGGTTCGTTTTTTCATGTACTTTCATCTTTCATTGCTGATGTTCAATGTTTTCCCCTCATTAACACGCCCATCTTGGAGGGCATGGACTCGAAATGTTTGTGCTTTTGTCGATGTTAGCCACGTCAAGTATGCCAAAGAGTGATTGATGGCATCAAAGGTTGGAATATTAATGGGTGTAGTCTCTGGGTGAGAATGGAGTTTCAAGGTCACAAAGCTAGAGAGAGTAGAGATGAATCTGTAAAACGCTCATCCCAACCCAAAAAGTCACCCTCCCAGGTCCAAAAGGATAATAGTAGTGCTAAATCTAGGCTTTCTATTAAGATTAAAGCCGACGAAGGGATGAAGGCGTGTCTATCCAAATGTGTGATTGTCAGTCTTCAAGAGGATAAGATCCCAGGAGAAGCTTTGGACTTTCTTCTCAGTCGGTGGCCAACCCTTTCCGGTCTACTAGCTCTTTCAAGGAAAAAATTCCTCATGCTTTTTAATACAACTCAAGAAGCAAAGGATGTTGTTATTCAATCTGGTGGTATGGATAATGAGGGGAGTAGCAGTGCGTCATTGGACAGGGATGATCAAGTTGAGAAGCGTAGGACATGGGTTGTCATTCGTGGTATCCCCCTTCATGCATGGAACAAGGTTAATGTGCGAAAAATTTGCCAAAACAGTTGGGGATGTCATTAAAATAAAAGACGAGGAGAACCAGTTTGTGGAGAATGCCGAGATTCGTATTTACATAGAAAAGTCGACACTCCCATTGATAAACTGGAAAATTGCGATTATAGTTGAGGACCGTTCCTACCCGGTGTCCATAGTAGAAGTTGATAACGCTAAGGTTATCAAAGGTATTAAAACCCTACGGAAAGCATTGTTCAGATACCCGACGCTGATGGAGGTTGTAACCGTGATCGACAGAGTACAATAATTGGATCATTTTCATAAAGACATGGGTGGAGAGGACATTCTCGAGATGGTTCCCGTAGCAGTAATGCCCTTTCAGGCGATGAGGGAGCAGTGTGGCTCGGGAATTGATCCCGACTCTGGTGGGAGGCAGCAGAGTTAGAGCCGACATTATCATTATGTCATGGTATTATTTCAAATCCTCATGACGATTGTGGCGCCCCACTGTGGGCTTGACTTGGAAATTCTGGCTGAAACTGCACGGCGCCTTGTATCTATCAACAGGAGGGGGAATTAACTACTGCTGTCCCCGAGACTGATGCAGGTTCCAAGATTCAGCGATCCCAGATGGAATAAATGACTCAGAGGTGGGGATGGCTTTAGGAGAAAAAGAATCTTATACTCCCGAGAAAGAAGTAGTGACGCCCTGCAGTCCAACCGAAACTTAATTGGCAATCCCCACAGGAAAATGGCATCGTGGATCATCATTGCCACTCTGACAACCAGAGACAAAAAGAAGATGGGGGGGTGCAGACTTCTGACAAGCATCAGAAGGGCTAAGCCTTGTTGTGGAATTAACCCAAGATACGCCACCTATAAATCAGTCCAGAAATCCGTTACCGGCAAGGGATGAAAATGGTAAAAGCATTAATCCGGATGCTGAAGCTGACGAATGCATTGACTTACTTTTACAGTTAGGTGTCAAGTGTCGAACCCAGCCCAAACCAAAGCTAATATTACAGCAAATCAAGAGCAACTAAGTGGCTTCTAACGGTGTTTGGTGTCCATAGTTGTTCAAAATGGTTGGAACCGGCTTAAGAGATCCAAATCTGCTGGTTTGCTGTGTCCCTGTGTGCATGCGGTGTTTTAGGTGTTATTTGGTGCGCTTTGGTGTAGCTTTGATCCCTGTATCAGGTGAATGTTGTTCTAGGTGTTGAATCTTTTAAGGATACGTAGTAGTTTGCAGGCTGGTCGGTAGGTCGGTGGCTAATTCTAGCCCGACTAGTTTGATTTGCTCCTAGCTTGCATGTTTTTAGGATTGTACTATATGTGGTGGGCACTCTTTTTCTTCCCTAAGTTTTTTCCCATCGGGTTTTACCTAAGGAGGTTTTAACGAGGCCCAAGTTCCCATCGCCGTTCCAAGCTTATTTCTAATAATATGGCTTTATGCCCAAATTATCAAAAAAAAATTAAACACGCCCATCAAGAAAACGAATACACTGTTGTAGGTACCGTTTGCTTTTGCTATCCTAAGCTAGCCATACAAAGAGTCATCGTTCAATGGCAGTGGCGGACCCAGAAGCCAAATCTCAGGGGTCCAAAATTTTTTCGACAATAACATATATATTAAATATAAATGTGTGGTCATACATTATTAAGCAGTACAACCTACATATAGGAAACATGTTCTATTACTAAATTATTATCAAATTCAGTATTTACTCAATTTTATGTTATTAAACTATACTTAAAAAAATATATTTTTTATTGTCAAAAAAGTTATGGGGTCCGGGACCCACCGGAACCCCCCTCGGTCCGTCCTGTTCAATGGTCAATGTCAATGGGCATCGACCAGTCAACAATCACCGATTGTAAGTTTTATATATAATTATAAATCTATGGCCAAGGTCCTCCTATATGAACAACAAAACAATACAAGGTCCCATCCACCCTACTACTTTCTTCCTTATCTGGATACTATATATTCTTGTCTAATGACGATCTACTTTGTTGTTATGTTTCGGCAATGATACGACTTAGTTTAAATTACAATACGAAAGGCACCAAGAAAGCAAAGAAGAGAAAGAGACAAGAATCTGGAAGAAAGGAAGCTTTTTACTAAAGATGGAGAAGAGGAACTGAGCCACAGCCCCAAAGTACTTCAACAGAGACGACAATGAACCACGCTTAAAATGCAACCCTAATAACTAAAGACTGGAATAACATCGTCGAGCTAAACCAATAACCAAACGCAACGCTTCACCTACGACTAAACTAAACAGAAGAAATAAGAAAAGAGGAGGAGGAAGGAAATAATTACAGAATAAATACTAAATTGATAACTTACTAACTTATCTTATCACCCCCTCTCAATCTGTACATGGGCAATGTACGGATTGCAGAGATTACACTTTTTCATACCAAGTCTCTGATTTATCTCTGGATACGCATTAACCTGGAAGTGTCTTAGTCAGCACTTCCGCCAGCTGAATTCCTGAAGTGACGTATTGTATACAGACTAGTCCTTCTTGCAACTTCTGTCTTACAAAGTGACAGTCAACTTCTATATGGCTTCGTGCACTCATGGGATACGGGATTCTGGCGATGTATATTGCTGATTGACTATCTGATTTCAAGGCAACAGGCCTGATTTGTTCCACTCCTAGCTCACTCAGCAAACGTGTCAACCAACTGATTTCTGCAACTCTTGGCGCATCGCTCTATACTCTGACTCTGCAGAGGAGGGAGGGCTACACAGCCTTGCTTCTTGGACTTCCAAGAGAGGGGTGAACCGCCTAGCTGAACAAATAGCCACTTATGACCTTCTGGTATTTGGGCATGCGGCCAGTCTGCATCACAAAAGACCACAAGATTAAAATTCACATTTATGTTATACATTAACCAAAACCAGAAGTGCCTTTAATATATCGGATTGTATGCAAGGCTGCTTTTAAGTGTATGTCTGTCAGTTTTTTGTAAGAATTGACTGAGTAATTGAACTGTAAAGCATAAGTCTGGCCTTGTATGAGTAAGAAACATTATCTTTCAATGAGTCTTCTATAGACCATGGGATCCGGGAGCATGTTCCCATCTTCTTGTAGCAGTTTTGTGTGTAGCTCTAATGGTTCCAGCTGCTGCTTTAGATTCGTCATCACTGTATTCTTCCACAAGATCATCCGCATATTTCTTTTTGTGCAACAACAATACCAACAAAAGTGTGGAAAAATTGCATTCCCAAGAAATGGGTGTGATTGTCCTAGATCTTTAGTTCTAAACCTCTTGTCAAGATTTATTTTATCTGTTTAATCATCGTTATTCATTACCAGTCAGCAGAAGAGTGTCATCAACGTAGACTGCTAAAAAGACATCAGTTTTATCACCTTCTTTTCTAACAAATAAGGAGTAGTGTCATTTAAGGACCGAACAAACCCTAGTTTTGTGAGGAATTGGCTGAGCTTATCATGCCACTGCCTGGAGGCTTGTTTCAAGCCGTAGAGAGATTTTTTCAGCTTGCAAACAACTCCATTCCTCTCTGTTTTGTAACCCAAAGGAAGCTGCATGTACACTCTTCCTTGAGGTCACCATGGAGGAAGGCGTTATTAATGTCAAGCTGACTTATTTTCCACCCCTTCTTAACAGCCACTGCTATAAGTGTTCTAATTGTGGTGAATTTAACAACTGGAGAGTAAGTTTCTTGGTAATCAATACCGTACTTTTGTGTGTATCCCTTAACAACAAGACGTGCCTTGCATCTCTCTAAGTTCCCGTTTGCATTGTACTTATACTTATAAACCCACCTGCAGCCTATAGGTTTTTTGTTCTTGGGAAGGTTCACTACTCCCAAGTGTTATTTCTTTCTAATGCTTCAAATTCATTTTCCATAGCTTTCACCCATCTTTTGTCTTTGACAGCCCTTCATAACTTAGGGGTTCCTTTTCCTTCTTGACATTTATTGTGTGAGCAGAATCATGGGTGTTTGTACAACAGGCTAGGTCATTTCTGTTTTGGAGGTAAACGGTTTCTGTGGAAACTAAGGAAGAACAGATGAAGTTACTGTCACTAGGGAGGTAAGTTTCCTTATCAGGGGAATCTTGGTTCTCGTGAAGCAAGCTGTTTCTGATAATTCTATCTCTAAGTATGGCTGTGAAATGATTTGGCGCTATGTCACAGGGCATGTTTGAGGTGACTGTTTGTGTTATGTAATCCTCTAAGTATCTAGGGGTTTGTCTAGCTCTTGTAGATCTCCTAAGTTCAAGACCTGGATCTTCTGAGATGGTTGTCTCTTGTTGTTCAGGTGGATTATTCTCTAAAACAGGTGACTGTAGTGTGGTTTCAGGTTGTTCTATCTCTAAATGGGGTGGCTGGATTGTTGTCTCTGGTTCTGCTATTCTTTGGTGATCGTCCTGGTTTTCTAGTGGTTCAGGAAAAGGGTGTGTGGGCAGCGGGTCTTCTGGAATCTCAAAAGGGTTATCACTGCTCGTTGATGGGTGTCCTATTTTCCTAAATGGGTAAACATTTTCGTAGAACCTGACATCTCTATTGATTAGGATCTTGTTGTTATCTATGTCAAATAACTTAAAGCCTTTTTTGTTTGCTGGATAACCTAGGAATACGCACTTGAGAGCCCTTGAGGCAAACTTATCATGGAGGGCATGGTTTATTTGGGCAAAACATAGGCATCCGAAGCATTTAGGTTTTCAAGATCTGGTTTCTTACTGTAAATAACTTCATAGGGAGATAAATTGAGAGAGAGTCTAAATGCATCCTATTTATCAAGTAAACAGCAGTCAAAATACTTTCCCCCAGAACTTGAGAGGTAAACTAGTATGGAACATCAAAGATCTAGCTGTTTCTAAGATGTGCCTGTGCTTTCTTTCCACCACCCCATTCTGTTGGGGTGTGTGAGCACAGGTCAGCTGATGATGGATTCCCTTAGATCTCAAAATGCCAGCATTCAAATTGGAGGTTCCTAGTTCGTGGGCATTGTCTGATCTAATCATTTTAATATCTCTTCCAAACTATTTCTTTACCATGCAGAGAAAATCCAAAACAATGTTGAAAGCTTGAGATTTGCTGTTCATAAGATGCACCCAAGTAGCCCTACTCTTATCTTCTACGAAAGTTATAAAGTAATTACAACCATCAACAGTTTTATGTTTATAGGGACCCCAGGTATCTATGTGCACAAGTTCAAACAGAGCAGTTTCTCTTATTGATGACTCTTGCCTCTACAACAAGCCTCACACACTAACTTTTTTTACACAATTTTCTGTCCAGAAATCTAGCCTTTCTATTTCTCTACAGGCAAATGCCCCAGCCTATGGTGCCATAGACTCAATTGATCACTACAGTCAAAACCAGAAACTAAATTTCTAACACTACAAGTACTTTCAGCAGAACAGACATCCCATGGTTCACACTCAAGATTCAACACATACAAACCCGAAATCAGACTTCCAATTGGTCTTTCACATGTCAGATCACAGTCCTGAAAGACACAACATTCATTATTAAACAGAAATTTGCCATTCATATCCTGCGTGAGTCTAGAAACAGAAATTAAGTTGAAACGAAAACTGGGAACATATAACACATTCCTCAAGGTAATTTGGTTCTTTAACTTAACAGTTCCAATAAATTTTACCAACTGAGGGTGCCTGTCTGGCATTCCGACAGTGTGTGCATTTTCAAGAACTCTATAATCACAGAAATGTTTCAGGTCACAACACATATGTTGGGTTGCCCCAGTATCCAAAATCCACACAGAGGAATCTTTCTTCCTTAAACCTTCCAAACCAGAACAGGCATGCATATTATCATTACCCAAATCAAGAATTTCAGATAGAGATGTACCTACAAACTGCAGGAGGAGGTACTAAGGGTCCCTTCTGTGTCTCGACCTTTCCCTAGGTAAGAAAGAATCTGATCGAGTTCCTTAGTGTGTACATCTTCTGACCTTTATCTTGGTTGGTCGTCAGAGTATTTCCCTCTGCGGCGGCTGCACTTGCAGCTTCTTTGCTCTTGCTGAAACGCCAGTTCTGTGGGTACCCAATCCTCTCAAAACATCTCTCGATAGTGTGTCCAGTCTTATCACAGTGACTGCAGTGGAGGTTCCTTCTTGGATTTCTGCTGTGAAGCTTGTTAGGGTTTCCGAACTTCTTCACTGGTGTAGTTGCGAAGGATAGTGATGAATCGTCAACTTTAATATCTCCAGTAACGTTCTTTTGTCGCTCCTCCTGCACTAGCAGGGAGAGTAAACTTGCTCCATGCTCGGGAATGGTTTGATCATCAAGACGTTGCCTCTTACTTGGGCGAATCTCTCGTTTGCTGACATGAGAAACCTCATGATGTCTGACAACGAAGGAGCTCCTTCATCTGTCCTGCTCCTCCGCAATTGCAAGTGGGTACAGACATGGTCGAGTCAATCTCGTCCCAAATTCGCTTCATCCTAGTGTAGTACACACTAACGGAGTCTTCGCCTTGCCGGATCTCAGCCAGTTCCCGCTCCAGAGCATAAAACTTTGCCAAATTTATTTCTTCGAATCTGGAGATAAGCTCTGTCCAAATACCCGCGGCAGTCTTGTTGAAGACCACTGATTCGCCTATATGCTTATCCAGCTAGTTCACAATCCAAGAAATCACCATATCGTTGTATCTCGTCCAAGCACGGGCTCGAACTGGGCAGTCCGCTGGCTTCTCCAGCGACCATCAATGAAACACAACTTGTTTCTTGCTAACAGAGCCACGGTCATGTTCCTTTTCCAGGCAGCGAACCCACTCTTTCCGTTGAACTTCTCCACCGTAAGCAGGAGCCCCGGCTGGTCAGAACTCTGAAGGGGGTCATTTACATCTATCGTCACCACTTTGTTGGTGGAT
Organism: Limonium bicolor; assembly: GCA_023374045.1. Lineage (NCBI taxonomy): Eukaryota > Viridiplantae > Streptophyta > Magnoliopsida > Caryophyllales > Plumbaginaceae > Limonium > Limonium bicolor. The sequence continues at coordinate 56,789,198 of CM041778.1, forward strand.
GTGCCTACAAGTTCGTCGACGATATTCTTCCCCGTGTTTCCATCTTTTACAGGTTCGTCGACGATATTCTTCCCCGTGTTTCCATCTTCACCGCCTCGGTTCCTTTCTTCGTTTGACATCTTGCGTTCCCACCAGCTCAAGATCGGTGCTCTGATACCAAATTACAATACGAAAGGCACCAAGAAAGCAAAGAAGAGAAAGAGACAAGAATCTGGAAGAAAGGAAGCTTTTTACTAAAGATGAAGAAGAGGACTGAGCCACAACCCCAAAGTACTTCAACAGAGACGACAATGAACCACACTTAATATGCAACCCTAATAACTAAAGACTGGAAGATCATCCAGCTAAACCAATAACCAAAACGCAACGCTTAACCCTACTGACTAAACTAAACAGAAGAAATAAGAAAAGAGGAGGAAGGAAATAATTACAGAATAAATACTAAACTGATAACCTACTAACTATATCTTATCATCCCATCTATAAAGTATATGTCTAGACATCTCGAGGTCTAAGTTACCTACCCTGGTAAGAGACACTCCAACGGGAACTTTTCTCTCACACTGGATATCCAAGCGCCTTAGAAAGAGAGGGATTAGTTAGAAAGGCCTAGCAGAAGGGAAGAGAGAGAATCACATCTGCTTGGCTGGTCGACACAAGTAGGGATACAAATGGGGTCCATTGAAAACAAAGTAAGGACCAGAAGGGTTGAACGAGAAGAACCGGATGTGGTTTAGTCCGGCTTGGTTGGTCTTCATGACATGAAGCACTCGGATTCGACAAAAGAATCAAAAGCATAGCTGTGAGGCTTAGCGGACAAAGAAAAGGGTATATTCATATTCCATTGGGATAATTCCCTTGTCTTACGCAAGTCCTCCCTTTACCTTTACTAGGCTTTCTAAGTTCTAGCACATTGTTTTTGCCTCCTCTTTTCTTCATAATGACTTGAGATCTCAACTGTGGCATGCCCAAGTAGTGGAATATCCTCTTGTTTTCTTCTAGTTCTCCTTCTACCCTTACTAGTCTTTCTAAATTCAAGCACATATTCTAGCCTCCTCTTTTCTTTAAAAAGATTTGAGATCTCAATTATGGCATGCTCACACTACTTCTTGTCTTCCTTTCCTTCTTTGCTATTCGCCACAGTAGAGTCCAAGTATCTTTTCTCGAAGTTAATAAAATAGTAGTCATCCATCTTAGAGATACTATAGTAAGGAAGGTAAAATGCCATTCATGTACCTGCATAAAACATTGTTAAATTGGCAATTTCGTTGGTAAAAGAGAAACAAAAGTAGCACAATATTCATACCTTATCATGAGAAAACTCGTAGATGACCATCCTCCCTAGCTAGTCGCAGTTTAAGCATCTAATTAAGTCATTTCTAGCTTCTAACGGTTTGCTAGTAATAAAAAAGAGAAAAGTTCTCTTGTTATCCTCATCCCTAAGTAAGAATGACATACGAACTATGTACGTTAACTGGACATGTGAATAATAATAATAATAATAAACCAGCAAGATATATGTCAAAACTAAATAAAAGGAGAGAAAGGAAGTTGCCTGTAGACTGGCTAGATATTGTTATCACCTTCCAATATTCTAACTTCGACATACTTATCAAAGGAACCTAGTGTTGATAAATGAAAGAAGCAGTGTGTTCGCAGTGTGTTCTCGGGAAAACAGGCGAGATGTTATCCTCTCCCAAACTATCGTGAACACTCACCACCGCCTCCTCCTTCATCCACCTCTAAATGCTTCATCTCTCCACAAAATCTTCCCATGTTGGACCAAGTGGTTTCAAGATCATGTCAATTATTTTTTCGGTTGACTGGAAATCTCCCCATGGCTGTCTCTGCATGTTTCTAGTGAAGGAGGAGACCGACTGGAAGCTTGGTGACGATTTAAATTGACTCTAGTTGCAATACTAGTTCAATTTGTCGTAGTCACATGTTTGAATTTGGAGGAGGAGAAGTAGCCGTTTTCAATTTTTGTTGTTGGACCCTGCATGTGGTCACTGCCAAGAGGATAATTATTGTTTCTGAGTTTGGTAATCACCCCTATGATGCTATTATAGGATACACCCACTGGGTGGTTGATATTGCAATTGTAGTGCAAGTTTCTTTCTCACCGCAGATGAGGATGATGAAGTTGCAGGGGTTGAGTTGCTAGGACCGCATGCTCAGAAGCGGATGGTGGATTCTATTTTGCCTCAGGATATGGTGTTGTCGGCTTTGGATGTGTGTTTCATATGTTTGGCGGCAGGCCTTGGGCCTATTGGGGACTGCTGGGAGAGAAAAAGGTCAGAGTCACCAGGATTGGTATAGCTCTTTGGTGGCTCTTCTAAGGTTCGTTGTGGCTATGTCTGTTTGGGTCTTGTTATGAGAGACTTATTACAGCACTTTTAGCTGTATAATACTTGCTTAATCGTATTCAAGTATATGAAAGTGTATTTATACATACTAATGACTATTATAGAGGAGAGTCTATAATGGACCGGTACATGGGAAATGTAGTGGGCTGAAACATAGTAGTAAGACATGGGCCTAGAATTCTAACACCCCCCTTAAGATGTACAGGGCTTGTCATGTAAATCTTGTAATAAAATGAGGCCAATGTCTCTGAGAATGTTGGTGTATGTCTTTCCAGCAAGGGATTTGGTAAGGAAGTCTGCTAGCTGCTGTTTGCTGGGTATGTGATGAACAGCAATCAGACCTTCTTGAATCTTTTGCCGGACATAGTGTATGTCAATCTCTATGTGCTTTGTGCGTTGGTGTTGGACAGGATTTCTTGCGATGAATACGGCTGATTTGTTGTCACAATGAACAGGTATTGGTTGTATTTCTTCGACCCCTAGCTCATGGATGAGGCGGCTCAGCCAAGATAATTCTGAAGTGACTGCACGCATGGAACGGTATTCTGCTTCTGCAGAAGAAAGAGAAACATTGTTTTGCTTCTTTGACTTCCAGGATATTGGGGATTAGCCGAGCATGATGATGAAGTAACATGAAACTGAACGCCTTATATCTTGGCAGCCCGCCCAGTCGCTGTCACAATAGGCCAGAAGTGATAGATCAGAAGCAGTGTTCAGCAGTATGCCGTAGTCCTTTGTTGCTTGAAGGTATTTCAGTGTATGAATCGCTGCATCCATGTGTTTGTAGTAGGTGCCTGCAAAAACTGACTCAGTAACTGTGTTGTGAATCAAATATCAGGCCGTGTATGTGTTAGATAATTGAGTTTACCAATTAAACTTCTATACAAAGTAGTGTTTGGAAGGATCTCACCAGATGTTGTTGTCAATTTCAGTGTGGAGGGAAGAGGAGAAGTAGAACAATCCTTATCTTCAAGGTTGTGTTCTGTCAAGATGTCTGTACAGAACTTCCTTTGAGTAATAATCATGCCTGCAGAATGGTACAAAAACTCCATGCCCAAGAAAAAATGAAGTTGACCAAGGTTTTTAATTTTGAATTCTTGGTCTAGTTTCTGTGTTACAGAAGAGATTTCTTCTGGATTGTTGCCGGTGATCAAAATATCATCGACATACACAGCAAGGAATGTGGAATTGTTTGATTGTTGTTTACAAAATAGAGAATGATCATTTTCAGATTTCTTGTATCCTAATGTTTCCAAGAAATTACTTAGTCTGGAAAACCATTGCCTAGAAGCTTGTTTCAATCCATAGATGGATTTCTTCAAGCGACAAGCATTTTGTTTATTCTGTACATGCAAACCTTTTGGTATTTGCATATATATTACTTCCTGTAGAGTACCATGGATATATGAAGTTGATCAATTATCCATTTCTTTTTAACAGCTACAACAAGAATGGTTCTGATTGTTGTCATTCGAACCACTGGAGAAAAAGTCTCCGTGTAATCTAAGCCATATTTCTGATTGAAACCCTTAGCTACAAGTCTAGCTTTATACCTTTCTAAAGTACCATCGGCCTTTAGTTTTGTTTTAAATACCCATTTGCACCCAATAACCTTTTTGTGTTTGGGTAATTTGGTTAATTCCCAGGTTTCATTGTTATGAGGGCAGTGAGTTCAGTTTCAATAGCTTGAGTCCAATGGGGATATTTGACAGCCTCTTCGTATGTTTGAGGTTCTTTAATTTCAAGAACCTTAGCTATTGTGTTTGTGTTCTGGATGGAGGAAGCTGCTAATGAAGTGATAGGATATATATCAGTGAGAGAATGAAGAAAACAAGAAACAGAATCTGTTCTGGAATTCATTCTGGTTTTGAGGGTTTCTAAGAATATATCATTGTCAACATGTGATAAACCAGTGTGATAATCGCTGAGATAAGAAGGAGGATGTTTGGGTCTTGTAGATCTCCTTATGGGTTCTGTGGGTAAGACAGTAGAGGGGTTGTGGTCTGTTTGCTGTGTGAGTTGAGTATCTGGAGTAGATGTGGGATGTAAGTCCATTTCTGTCAATGGTTGTTGGGTATTTGTGAAATCTGTATGGGAAGTCTGGGGTGTGGGAGTGGTAGGTAGAGAAGATTGATCATCAGAAACGTAGATTTGTGATTGTGAGTGTGTGTGAGGAGAAGGACCATGGTCTGTGTGAAGATAAGTGATTTCTGGATAAGGTTGTTTAAAAGGGAATATGGATTCATAGATACAACATCTCTAGAAATTATGAGATTATAGGTTTCTAAATTTAAGAGTTTATACCCTTTTCGTGTTTCTGTAGAACCAAGATGAACACACGGTATAGATTTGGAAGCAAATTTTCCAGCCTTGGGACGGAATTAAAGAATTAAGCATAAGCAAGACAACCAAAGTTTTGATTTTTGTGTAATCAACTTCTTTATTGTAAAGGATTCATAAGGAGTCTTGCCATTGATGGAAGAAGAGGGGAGTTTATTTATTATTTCAGTGGCTGTTAATAACACTCACCCCCAAAATTCTATAGGTATCTTTGATTGATGAAACAAGGCACGAGCAGTTTCCATTAAATACCGGGTGTTTTCTTTCCACGATGCCATTTATTGTGGTGTATGTGGACAAGAAGTTTGATGTATTATTCCAAGAGAATTGAAATATTGTTTCCTTGATTAGAATTCCCTAATTCAAAAGCGTTATCAGAACGAATATGTTTTATCTTTTTATGGAATTGCTGTTCAATGTATGTTATGAAATCTTTTATAAAAGAAAACGCCTCTGATTTAGTTTGAAGGAGTTTTATGCAAAGAGCTCTACTTTTGTCATCAACAATGCTCAAAGAATATTTCTTGTTATCATGACTTGGTTGTTTGAATGGACCACAAATATCAACATGGATAAGATCAAATAAATCAGAACTGGTTGTGACAGAGCGAGGAAAAGTTAATCTATGATTTTTTGCTCTGTTACAACTGTCATAAAGAAATTTTTTTTCTACATCCTTGCGGTTGATTAAATGCAAGTTAGCAAGTTTGTCTAGTGGTACATGTCCTAGCCTTAAATGCCAAAGATGAGCATCAGATTTAACAGAAGAAGAGAAACTGCTTTTATTCATATTCAATATAGAATTCTTGTCAGGAGAAATCTCATGGCAGATGGGTGGAGTTGTGACATTACAAGAATTTTTCCTTCTATACAAAAACGTATCAATTGAAGTGGGTTCTAAAACATATAACCCTTGTTTCTCAACAGCAAACAATTCATAAATCTTCATATCATGGTCCTGCAATACACATTTCTGAGGGTAAATAAGCATGCTTGCATGGATTGTTGCAAGAATCTACGAACAGATAGTAAATGGAATTTGAAAGTAGGCACATATAATACATTCTGTAACGTAAAGGTGTTGGTAAGTGCAACAGTGTCGTAGCCCTTAATGCATCCAAAATGACCATCCGGCATCTTAACAGAGTATTGCAAACCAAAAAATCATGATCCACAAACCAGTTAATATTACCACATATATTGTCAATTGCACCAGAATCAATCACCCAGCAATCATTAAAGGCATTCATAGTACTTATATTCATGGAAGATGTAGTTGTACCTGAGAATTGATTATAGAAATCAATTTCTAGTTCTTTAGCCGGGGAGAAACGTTGGTCCAGATACACACTAAGAGAAGCTAATTGACGCTGACTTAGGCCAGGAATAGGGGTTTTCTTGTCTTGAAGATAATTGGTCAAAGCCGTCAATTGATCTTGGTTGAAACCTGGCACAGAAGATGTATTTTCTGAAGAAGTTGGAGTGTCATCTGTGTAACAGCAGAAGCGGTTGTCTTGTTCTTATTGCGCCAATAACTAGGAAAGTTCCACTAACCCTGTAGCATTCCTCATATTTGTGACCAGTTTCTTGCAATGGTAACATTTAGGCTTCTTAGGATCTGAACGTGGAGTGGATTCGCGACTCGCTGGATTTGGGCGGCTATTCGAAGTAGGGTTGGAACTGGCGAATGCAAGACCTTCTTCGGTGGCACTTTGTCTGGATTTGCGAGAGAGTCGGTGATTTCCTCTTGCCGAAGCATCGAGTAGGCGCTATCGATTGTTGGGAGAGGACTGAGCATTAATATGTTGCTTCGAAGGGATTTATAAGAATCATGGAGCCCCATCATGAAATCGAACAATTTTTCCCGTTCTCGAGTTTCTGTAAATCGAAGGCAGAACCGCAAGTACACGGCGAGATATTCACCAGCTCGTCTTGCTCGTTCCAGATCTTTATCCATCTAGTATAATACTCGTTGATGTTGTCAGTTCCTTGTTCGATGCGGGTAGACTCCTGACGGAGAGCATACTGGCGAGTTCCTGCTGGATCATCCCAGCGTTTGCACAAATTCGCCCAAGCTTCAGCAGCGGTTGCCATAATAAATGATGCTTTCTTTAATGGAATCACTCACCGCACTGAAAAGCCACGCAAGAACCATATTGTTTGCTTTGTCCCAGTCGATTTGTTGGCTAGGGTTGTAGTTGGCGCGTTTGACCTCACCCGTAAGAAATCCGACCTTGCTCTTGGTGGATAAGCCAACAAGAAAGGCTCTTTCCAAGTCGTAAATTTTGTGCCGTTGAATTTATGGGCTAACATTGAACTGGGACTGTCGGAAGGATGAATGTATAAAATTTTGTCTTTCTCAGGTTTGGTGGCTTCACCAGAGGGAGAAACGTGAGGTGTTTTTGTGTTTGTGGGTTTCTGGTATGATTTCGTCACCGCCGTCGGCCATTGTTGCTGAAGGAAGAAGATGGGATAGAAGATGTGTTTCTTGTTTAGCCGATACGGAGAGACGGTGGAGATATGTGCTATTAGTCTCTAGACTACTGATACCATGAGAGACTTATTACAGCACTTTTAGATGTATAATACTTGCTTAATCGTATTCAAGTATATGAAAGTGGATTTATACATACTAATGACTATTATAGAGGAGAGTCATTAATGGACTGGTACATGGGAAATGTAGTGGGCTGAAACATAGTAGTAAGACATGGGCCTAGAATTCTAACATGTTATGGCATTCTCCAAATAATAAGTGGGTCAGTCCTTTTAGTTTATGTAAATTTACTTTTGTAATAGTTCACCTTCTGGTAATTTTGTTAGTTGCTATGTCTATCTATCACACTTATGTCTTTATTTTGCTTTGAATACTCTAAATTCTCTTGTTGGGGTTCTCTTTTTTTGATAAGTGGCTGAAAGTTCAGTATAAGAGCGATACTGAGGTTCTAAATGTACCTTTCTCACAATATGGTAATGGGTGAGTTTAGAACCTATGACCTTTGCTTCTAGGATATCACTCCAGTACCGATCAAGCCACGGGGGCCTGGCCTTGTTGGGGGTTTTCATGACGACAATGTATGTTCGTCAAGGATTGTTTGAAAGGCTGTAGTGCCTTTGGCTGTCGTTGCGCCACTCCACGGATGGGCCACAATTGGCAATTGTTTTGGTGGTTGTTTCTAGACTAGGTAATCTACTGATGTATGATCTTTGCTAATATAAAACTCTTGGTTTTAAAAATAAAAAAGAAGCATTGTAATATAAAGCAAACTATAGTGTCTCAGAAACAAGTTAGCATTGGACAGTTGATGTTGAACCCTAGAAAAATCCCAAACATCATTCAAATGTAAAAGATGTAATGTACATCAAAGTGAGAACAAACAAACACCGATTATTTCATCAATTATTGTATATAGTTTAAGGTGAATTTAACTTAGATAACTACAACAATAATGATCTATTGGTGCATTTTGTACATTGTCAAATAGGGCAACATAAATCATGCACCTAAAATAATATCAAATAAGGCGCAACAGAGTCGCTCCATTTGACGACATCAAAGAAGGCACATGATAATGATTGCACTAACTGATAAAATTAAATAGGGCAAGATATATAATTGCCCTAATGATAAAATTTAATAGGGCAAGAGTATATAAATGCTCCCTCTGATCGTATCAGTTGTCCATACGGAAAACATCTATGGAGCAAGATCAAGTGTCGCTCTAATAGTGACAGTATCAAATAGTGCACCCTAGCTTTTCCCCCTATTTGATTTTATCAATTGGTGCAACCTTCGACTGTTGCCCTAATGGAGTTGTTTATCTGACTGCTATTTCATGTATCAATTGGTGCAAATAGTTTCTTTGCACTAACATAGATATCTTTTTATTGCGCTATCAAACAGAGCAACCTAGAGTGCCCTATATGATTATATAAACTGAAGCGACATGGTGGTCGCCCCAAAACATAATACAAATAAAAAAATAGCACCCACACTATTTGATAAAATCGAACCTTTTACATCCAAAACACCTCCTCATGTCAAGTTCAATCCTACCCAGAGATAAGAAGTAAAATCAAACCTGATTTGGAATCCTTTATCAACGACTACGAAAAACCCAACCTCTCAGTTGTGGTATCTATTTCCATTGGGTCTTTATCATTTGTTCCCTTCCCTTGATAAATCCCCCAAAAATTTGTTGTCGGATTTCAGTTTTTTTTTTGATAATTTAGGCTTTCGCCATTTGATTAATAAAAGATAGTCGGACCGGTATTTCGGGACTCATTAAAACCTCCTCAAGTAAAACCCAATGAGAAACTTGAGAAAACTTGAGAAGGAAAAGAGTACCCACCATGTCCTTGGTACAAGCCTAAAACAGCAGGACTCAAGAATGGGATCCAACCCCAACGAAACATAAGCTATAAACAAACAGACACCACAAATCAACCTACATAACATTGTTGCAGATACTCCTCGAGGGATGTCAAACCAATAAAAAATCCACATGAAAAAATGTTGATCCTTCTTGCAATTTGGGTCCTTACCGTCGCCAGTTATCCAGTCTTATTTGCTCAATTAATTGCTCATATGAGTTTGGATTTGACTGAGGAGGTTGGCCTTGGTGAGACTGGGATCAGGAACTTCACACCCTAGTTGCAGTAGTAGCAGGTCCATGCATTCTTCTGCCTCTCTTTCTGCGTTAATGATTTTCCCCTCTCATCCCTTGCTGAATTTGAGTCTCTCCACTACTGTCTGCTGGTTGTGGCGTCTCGAAATTCTCACCCCTCTCTATCTTATCAGTACCAGTTTTTACAATGCTCGAGAGACTGGTGGGGGACACAGCCTTGAGTGGCGCCTCTTGGAAAAAGTCCTCAGGAATAAAGGCCATTCCTCCTCCTGCTCGTCTTGGGTCTAACGCGGTGATCATAAATAATACCCACTCCTCTATTTTTTCATCGGCCGGCTCACACTCCCCACTGCTATTATTAATAGCCACACCTATTTTGTCATTGGCCAGCTCACACTCCCCACTGCTATTGTTAATTGATGCGACATACTCCCCACTGCTATTGTTAATTGAAGCGACATGCTGGGGCGTGGCATCAACAATTAAAAAAATTTCCTTGCCTACTAAGGGCGTTTCGAGCAAGGAGGGGGCGCCCACGTGGGCCAGATTTACTTCCACACTGACCCCAATTTCAGGAGTATTAACTATCGACTGTTCACTGTCCTCCTCACACAGGGGTTTATTTTGCCATTATGTGTCATCGGAACTCGGGACCCGATCTGCGTCCACATGTTCCTTATCGAAAAAGGGATTGTCCGGCAACACATGCGCTTGATTGGTATGTGTCTCTGGAATAATTAATAGGCCGCAGGAAGACAAAACAATCGGTCCCAGTCTCGAGAGCCTAAGTGCCTCTACAGAAGCGTCGGAAACGGTTCCCATCTTTTTAATATGTGTCAGGTTTACTTCTGGAGTATAACCAAACGCGAGAGTCGCGCCCACCAAACCCAATTCTTTGTCGCCTTCCGCTGGTTTATCTGACTCGTACCCACTTTCGTTTGCCGCCTCAGCAACAAATAATTTGGAGGGATGCAATGATTGTGTCTCTTCCAAATTAATCGGACTCCCACCAATGTGATCTGACTCTTTTGGGACTCACACCCCTTGTCACCAAGCTTACTGCAGGAACCGTCTTGACGTTCAGTCTCTCTAATCTTAATATTTTCTGAACCTTCAAAGCCGCTAGTATCTTGCGGAAACTGGACAATGCTTTCAATAGGATTTAAACTATTATGGGTGTTCCTCACATCACCAATTTCCACTATTGACACAGGGAAATTATGACCCTCCACTTTGACTGAAATTTTCCAGTTTATTATTTGTAACGTTGAGGTCTCTATATGAACCCGAATTTCAGCATTCTCCACAAATTGATTCTCCTCCTCCTCTATCTTAATTACATCACCGACTGTTTGTGCAATTGTTCGCACACTAGTCTTGTTCCAAGCATGAAGAGGAATTCCTCGAATGACAACCCATGTTCTTCGTTTCTCCACTTGATCGTCCCATGCCCAATGACGCACTTCCATCCCTCCAGGATTCTTACCTAGAGTTTGTGCCCTATTAACAACTTCCTTCGCTTCATGGGTCGAATTAAAATGTATGAGGAATTTCCTCCTTGAGAAGGCTAGTAGGCCTGAAAGGTTCGGCCACTGACTATAGAGGAACTCCAGCGCATCCCTTGGATTCTTATCCTCTTGGAAAGTGGTGACCACACATTTGGATAAGCATGCCTTCATCCCTTCATCAGCTTTAAGGATTAGAGAGAGTCTAGATTTTGCACTGCCTAGCTCCTTCTGGTCACGGGACTTTAACTTCGTGGATTGAGAGAGAACGCTAGATGGTTTATCCTTTTTCACCTTAGCTTTTAGACCTTGGAATTCCATCCTTGCCCAAAGACTACTACCGTTAATATTCCATCCATTGATGCCCTTGATAACTCTTTTTGCATCTTTGATGTCGTGAACATCAACAAAAGCACAAGCATTACGATTCCAAGCTTTGAATTTTCTACAGATGTAGAGCCTACTCCAACGGGCAAACCTTCTCACAATTTTTCCAAGGTGGTACTCCGAGACACCTCTATGGACATTATCGATGAATATTGTGGAAGTGGACTTCTCTTAATTTCAGTTATGATGGATTCCATTGGTTACTTGACCTTGTTCTTCTGGTATTGGAGTCGCCTCGCCAGGTTGGTTCTCCATGTCGTCGATGATTCCAGCCAATAACTTGCTCGTTCATGATTGACATCATACAATCGAACTTGAAATCAGTTTCAAGTCATTGTTCTTTATTATTGTGTTGCGGCTTCTGTTCAATTCCGTCAACTCCCGTCAAATTGCATAATCTATATATAGATATCTTATGTGGGGTCATGTGTGCTAGCTTGCTTTTAATTTTGGTGTATAAATATGTCTGGTAGGAGTAGCATGAAACATATCATCTATGATTGGTGTTTTCCTGGTTAACATTAATTTTCCTTTTGATTAACCATTTAAACCTTCAAAGGTAGTCCACAAGGCGAAAGTATTCCATCCACTTGTTTCTGAGAGAGCTCGTATAACTATGACAGACCGAGACAGGTATGAGTCAATTGCTCAAAACTTGATCCATATATACCATGGGATGGTCGATCCCATTACCTTTTAGTATTGACATTTATAGCATCTAGGGACGAAGCTCTTGCGTATTACTCCCTCCGTTTCAACAATAACTGTCATTTTAAAAACTTGCACATTTATTAAGAAAAGTAGGACAATGACGCATGTTTTTTTTTTTGATAATTGTAGGCGCAAGGCCTATAGTGCCTCATGGGCATGTCAATGTTTCGACCAGACTGACTCTACTATTACATACCTGCTTTTCTACCTTACAAGACCAACTCAACCCTTACGTACCTACCAGCCTACCTTACTCATGCATTATGGAATGACACCATTCTTTTACTTAGTAGGGGTAAAAGTGGAAAGAAGTGTGTCAAAAAGCTAGAATGACAGATATTTTTGAACAAGAATCACATCCTAAAATGACAGATATTAATGAACGGAGGGAGTAATAAAGTAATAAAGACTTGAAATTAAGTTTAAACATATATTACAGGTTTTATGTCTTATATGTTGAGTTCCGTGAATTCAACAATAAAGATAAGACTCCAGTTGAGTCAGATGTTGCGTTATGAACAAGTTAACTTGATCGTTTTGTGTAGGAAACAAGCTTTTACTAGAGTTTGCAACATTTCAAAACAAAGAGGTAAGAAGAATACTGACACATTTTGATACTTTTGTTGTCCAGACTTCATTAGCATCTAACTCAAGAAAGGTCTTTCGATATTAGCGACCCATGGGTGTTTCAGTTTAATTCTTATGGTGAGACAGACATGAAAAGCTACTGCTAGTGTTGATCCTTTCCTCTGTGGGTGTTATATCTATAGTGCACATAAAAACTATTCTTATACAACGAGCATATGTATCTACTGCAGTGAATATAGTTCATTGATACCACCTTGCCGAGGAGTGGAAAGTGATGTGAATAAGTTGTGGAATGAGTTTGGAGGTTCATGTTGCTTCAATTTAATAAGCTATATTATTTGTCGATTTATGCGTCTACATATATGAAACTTTATTTTTTTGCTGGTTTATCCGATACCAACCTGCTGCTACATTGATAGATTCCACTTAAGCTTGGGCAGCAGAGAAGATACGCTAAAAGTCTCGCCTCGGGTGTTTGTTTCAAAACTCAAACCTACAGTTAATATCTCTTCCAGGCACTACAAAAAAGTTGGTCTAATTTAACGCTTAATTTGCCACGATTACAAAAGAAGCGTTGATAAGGTCAAATGTTTTAAACGCTAAGTGAATATTGGAAAAAAATTCCGAAATAACCACCCAACAACATAATTGTTCTCATATTAACGTCTCCCCCAAACTAATTACTGAATTAACGTTTCCGGGTGAAATCGTCTCTTCAAGAGACGATTTCATTAATTATCAAACTAGAAATCGTCTCTTGAAGAGACGATTTCTTCTTTTCTCCGCGCCACGTTGGCGCTGACTCATCGGGACCGGGGGAGGGTGAAATCGTCTGCTTAAGAGACGATTTCGTGAAATCGTCTTTTAAACAGACGATTTCACCCTTTATATGATGCACGCGAGAAAACGCGAGAGTTATTGCTGTGTACAGGTGAAATCGTCTCTTGAAGAGACGATTTATACTGAAATAAGTATGAAATCGTCTCTTCAAGAGACGATTTCACCTGTACACAGCACTTAGACAATTTTTAAAGTGTTGGAACACCACAATTCAACAACACATCCACTTGCAACATCTTCCAAGGGCTGTAACACCACAAATTCATAACAAACAACCTGTACATATGAACATCTCTCCCACCTTCACTGTGCTCAGAACAAATTCAAATCATTTGTAACGTCACAGAAACATAAGAAATCAAACTGTGAAGCAAATGTAATAGTTTATAAGATAGAAAGTGATACAATCTCAAAATCAAGTTGTTTACATAATGTAACAACCTACATCATCGACGTCTACTACGTCGTATATACGTCCTAGTCACTCTAGGTGTAGGATCCTCAACTGCTGATGCAAGAGTAGGATCTAGGTCACGACCACTTAGATCCCCTACATCATGACAATCTCGGGAATCTCTATCCCTAAGTGGTGCTCCTGGAGTGGAAGTGGATGCTAAAGCTAGGGCTGTAGCCGGTGTCGTAATGTCGTAGCTCGTCCCAGCACCGGAAGATGATGCACCCTGATAGCCTGAGCTGCTCCCAAAATATGCAAATCCAGTAGTGTCGACCTGCTGCGTAGGATCAACGATCTGAGATAGGGTCATACTACCAGCGATGTCGAACGCCTCCTGATGATCTACTGCCTCAGGAGCTTCACCACGTGCACGTCCTCTTCCTCTACCTCGACCACGAGGACGACGACCACGCCCTTGTCTCCTACCCTGATCCGAAGCGGCATTAGCATCTTCCTCGTCTGGGGCAGCTACTGGGACATGATGTGGCCGTGGAAGGACGTAGTACGTGTTGTTGTACTCGTCTCTCATCGCCCGTAGACTAGTGAGAGCATCATCGACACGCATCGCATCTAGCATGTCGATGACCTCATGTGTGGTCTCCCCCTATACCACAATTGAAAACATGAATATAACAAAATGATATATTATAATACTAAAATAAAACAAGTACAGTCGGAATTACTCACCATGTATCCCAATAGAGCTCCCGTACGGCCAATGTATCTCCTCGTGTTGCGGCCGTACCACTCTTCGTACGCAGGACCAGGATCATCCATGTTTAGATCGACAACTCTCTCAGCGCGCAGGTTCCACAGGGCAATGTACTCTGAATGGTGAGTCGCCCAGTTCCAATCCGTGCGGCCTCTCAAGTCAATGCTGTGGAGATCAGCCCGTGCATCATCCCCGTCTGTCCTAGGATCATCCGGTGGAAACTGTCTCGCACCAAACTGCCGCATCACACGATCCGGGAGATGCCACTCCACTATATGAAAGCATATAAGAGGCACCCGAGCTCGTGCAATATGCAGACCAACCAAACAAGCCGGATGAAGAGACCGTAACACCTCATCCGTGTAGGGCTGCCAGACAATCTGAAACAACGAAGACTAAAAGTTAGACACAAAATATTTGTGAAATGAAACCAATGCAACATACAAAAAAATGACACTCACCTGATGCTGTGTCTGTCTGTCGAATGCCTCTCTGTAGTGAGTGAGGACATGCGTGGCGTGCCCGGTCACGTCGAATGCATCAATGCATGGCCCGAACGCCCAGAAAACCCTCTTGAATATACCGTACCCGGGATCAGTGTCGTGCCAATCAATTTCAACCTTCGTGCCAGGGTTTGTATGCTGAATTGCCCGTAACAAGTGTGGTAACGTGCTGTAAGAATCATCCCAATCACCATACACCATCTCAATAGCTCTCACCTTTGCCGCCCAAACATTCTTCCTCTTGACAGAATGCTGGAACTGATCAGCTATCACTGTCTGAAGGTCACCAACTCTGATGTAAGGATTCTCTTTGACATACTTGGTGAATATGCATGCCATGAATCTTAGGTCAAGATGTGGATGCTCTTGACTCAAGATCGAGTTCAGACAGGTGTGCGGGCCTTTAGCAATGGTGATCATAAAGAAACTAGGGTGCTTCTTCGTTACCACACCACGCAATCTCCATCCACACTCGTTTTCGGATGAGCAGTAGATGTCCCACAACTTTGTGGTTGACCGGTTCACCACAAACGACCGATGATGAATAATGTGGTGCCTCTTCACAGCATATATCAGCGCCTCTTTGCTCCGGAACAGCATACCCTTCTTAAACTCATCGCTGTAGCTCCAATCTCCCAGTTCCAGTTCTTGTTCCTCTTCCCACCTCATAATACCACTACCACCACCGGCGTTGTAGAATGGGTATGGATGGACTAGAGAAGCATCGCCCTCCCCGGCGGTGGTAGTGACCAAAGCAGCAGCCACATTAGTCGGTGTGGAATCATCGGCACCATCATTGTCATCACCATCATCATCATCATCATCATAAAAGTGTCCAAACCCTTCCATCTCGTCCTCCTCGAAGTCTTCCCGCAAGTCGCCGTCATCATCAAAGTGTCCAAGTTCATCACCACCATCATGTTCGAGAGGATCTACAACGGGTGTTGGGTATGATGATTGTTCTTGTGTATGTAAGTAGGTTTCATCTTGAGGAGCATTAAGTATAAGAGAAGTGTTTGTGATGTTTTGTGTTTGATGTATGGGATATGAAGAAGGCAAAGGGATTACGTTTTCAGGTGGTGTGAAGCTTGGAGGAGCTTGGTGTTGATAAGATGAGGAAATGAGAAGTGTTTGTGGTTGTCGTTTTTCATGTACTTCAGCGTACAATTCATAGAATATATCTTGTGCCCCATCATGTTGACAATAGAACATGGCACTTTTCAGATCCCCATCATCATCGATGGGTATCACTGTCCACTTTGTGGTTCCGTCATTCTTTGTCTTACCCATCCTTTGCGACACCGTCACTTCATGGGTGCACAAGTCGATACCGAAACGACTACCAATCTCAGCAATAAGCTGCTCATAATTGGTGTCGCCACTAATCGTAAGGAGCTTCTTCTTCCCACCCTCGTAATCAGCTCCGTTTGGCCCATAAACAATTTTGCCACTAATATGACATAAGAACTGGATAACGTCGGACATATCCACCTAATTGCATACACCATTCGTAATTCACAAATTTAATTAACCGTTCCACCATTTGGCTGATTGGAAACAAACAAAGCCGAAAAAAATAAACAAAAACTATAATGTTGTTTAAACACTACCATTCAATAACTAATTCTACAATTCAACCATATCAATTGCCTATAATTATGTAAACACTTCAAACAATTAATTGTGTTTTCAATTTCACATATATCCAAAATTTCCCAAATGCTACTACATCACAATATTACCAAATTACACAAACAATTCATTTTCACTATAATTTCACAAACCAACAACAAATTATCACTTCAATTTAGCAAATAATCAGTTACCACTGCAATTTAACACACAAACACACATAAAAGGCTCCCACTATCACAATCCCTAATTTTCTAACAACCCCTAATTTTCTAACACTTTCTAACTAATTTAGGGTTAGAAAATTACCTAAACAATTAGTATTTGATGCAGGTTGTCGGAGGTGGAGTTTCTGGTCGGCGACGGCGGCAACCGGCGGTGGTTTCCGGCGAAGAGGAGACGAGGTGGGGCGGTGGTCTTCGCTGGTCGTCGCTGCTCTGCTGCTCTCGGGACAGAATATCGACAGAGAAGGAAAGATAGAATGAGGAAGGGAAGGGAAGGGAAAAATCGGGTCTGTATTTTACAACCCGTGAAATCGTCTTTACAAAAGACGATTTCTTCCTTAATAGAGAAATCGTCTTTGAAGAAGACGATTTCATTAGTAACTTTCTCGCGCGCAACGGAACAAGGGAGAAGTCGTCTTTACAAAAGACGATTTCTAGAAATCGTCGGTTGAAGAGACGATTTCCCTCTCTTCCGTTTCCATGCCAAATCAGCGCCAACGTGGCGCGGACAAAAGGAGAAATCGTCTCTTCAAGAGTGTCGTTCTTGAAAGTATGAAATTAGTATGATATCAAACATCCTCAAGGAGTCACAAGTTCACAATTAGTATGATATCAAAATCAATCAATGTAATCGTTTGTAAGCCAGTATCGTTATCTTAAAAACCTGGAAAATCGTTGACGGTAGGGGAATGGAATAGAATGCAATTTTGAAGTATTCACTATACATCTTTCGGTCATTTTGAAGAATTATATTACTTAATTTCTGTTCCAGTTGTGGCTTTATCATTTTTACCTCGATCAAATCCAGTCATTACAAGGTAATTCCATAATAGTACTTTAGTGAGCTGCTATTTATCATGGTAAGAAAATTGGTTCAAGCTGAGATTGAGAGCTTTACGATGTCTACATTATTTAAAGGAATAAACTGAGATAAGTATGGATAATAATAAGGGAATGACAATATGAATCTGATTTTTCTTGCTGCTTTCGCTTCTGCTATTGTTTCAGTGGTGTGTCGTTCTTGAAAGTATGAAATTAGTGGTCCTGTTTTATTTTTTTTCCGATGCTATGGCTTAGACAGTTAAAAAAAATCTGTTTTTTGCATTACATCGGCAAGGGCACGGATCTTTGCTACTATAAGTGGTGAGTATTCAGTGATTCATCAACTGTTAGTAAAAGCTTGAATTTGCTTCAGTTTTTTATGCATATATACCATCATAGAAGCATGGTTGAACTTGTTTGTGTATGACATTCAAACCTTGTTTGTAAATTGATTGAGCTAGGAATATGTTTGACCTTAAATTTTAGTTTTAAGTCCTGAGTTTCTACTTTTAAAACCTGAGAAAAATATGCATCTTAATACCCAATTTTGCACCGTGGTTTACAACCGAGAACAATGCTGCTTTTGCTTCAATTATCGATGTGTTTGTGAATCTTAGTAGGACTATAGTGAATCAAATTTTCCTTAGCTCAAATAATCTATGTTGGTTATGTTTCCTTATTACTTTGCCATAAAAACAACTTTCAGGATGTTTATAATTTGGAACATCAGCCTAAAACGACACTTTGGTTTATTATTATTTTGGACTGTCACCTTGCACTACTTCGCTCTGTTTTAATATTCATACCTCTGGGTAGATTGCATCTGTTTTTACGTTTTCTTAAGATATGTCTGACTAAATGATGATGGTTCCTTATTTTTAATGCCTGCAAATGCACCGTGAGTTTGTTAGACTAAGTCTCTGGGTAAGAGCATTATTGAACTCTCTTCAAATGGGTTTCTGATTGGTCCCATAACTCTGTTGACTTTTCCTTTGTACATTACTAAATGTGTTGTACAAAGATACTCCCGCAACCACTAGTATCTGTTATTTAAATCAGCATAGGAAAAAAACAATCTCAACTTTTGTTAATCTATAACTCTATGAAGTAATTGGAGTTTATATAGCAACATAGTTTGAAGGATGATTTATGTGATCAGTTTTCGTTGATGATGCAGTTACATAAAAGAAGATGAAGGAGGACTGTACATATGCAAGACAACATCTTACTGCAGCTGAGCAATCGCTTCAAGTAATTCACATTTCTTCATTAATCCTGACTAGTAACACTATTGTTGTTTCCATTTCAGTTCCTACTCCGTATTGTTTACTAACACCCTAAAATGAATAATGTGCCATGATTTATTTTAGACAAATAAGTTTAGCATGGCTTCAACAGTTACTGGTTGAGCACATTTCATGGTGGTTAGAATAAGCATTTCATTAATTGTTTATAGTTCCCATAACTTGCCTATTTTTGTGATCTTCTTGCACCTCTAGAAGTAAGAATTTGGAATCACAAAACCTAGAAACTCTTTGTTTAAGCCAAACACAAAGATGTAAACCTGGACTGACTCATATATACTTTAATGTGGTATATATAGATATGTATTCTTAATCCTCGAAGATTCATCATTATGTAACAAATAATACTCTAATTGGATGCTGCTTTACATGACTACCTAAATAGAATTATCATTGATAATATTAGAGGGTTGGTTAGATACTCCAAAGACCCATATGATTAAAATTCCTTTGTGAGTGTCTCTTCCTTCCCTCACAAAAGGGTCTGAAAAGGACATGTGCTTCTTTGAACAAAGGATGAGAAAGCTGGTGCGAAAAAAGAAGAAGGATAGATCTCAATTTCAAGGACAGAGATACAACCCCATTTAGAGATATGATGATGACAATGTCAAGAGGCACTCTTTCTTGATGGCCAACCATGACAGTTTTCCTATGAGTGTGGATTCCAGGATTTATAGTTGTACTAATTTTGTTGGGGTGTTTTTGTTTTCATCTTTTTTGTGTTCTCGGGCAATTTGGCGAGTACGTGCTGTTGTTACTATCAAAGGGAGTATGTTTGTTTCCTGCTTAAAAAAACCTGAATGTAGGGTAAGTTCCCCTATTTCTGTCACCTCCTTTTGTCTTCTCTGTTTATTAAATCATGATGTTCAACTTCATTTGAAATAATTAGCATTGTTCTTACAGGTCATGACATCTTTTTGGTGGAATTGATTACCATGCCAGATTGGAAATTTTTACCTCTTGCGGATGAGGGGGCATCATCTTGTCAGCGGGTATGTATATAGGAGTGCATCTTACATCTTATATAGAAACAAAATCTTACTTCTCATAGCTAACTATGGATGATTTTGCTCCTGCTATTAACTTTGTCATGTACTTGTCTAATCTATCATGCTAAGCATCCAGAGGTGTTTGTGGGGGTGATGGCGATTTGAACTATGAATGCAGACCAAAGATCGATGATGTATGATTGGGATTTTAAGGATATTCTATCTTCAATTTCTATATTACGCATGCAATGTAGCTCATAACCTCTTGCATCAGTCAATTAGTTTTAGTGTACAAATTCTGTGATTGAGCTGTGAGTTATTCATGCTTTTTAATTAGGGAAAATTACATCGCCCACCCATGACGTTTCGTGAAATTACATAGCCCACCTACGAGTTTCAAAAATTATTTTGCTCACCCATGTGGTTTCCATAATTTTACATCCAGCAACTTTTCTAATATTTGATCAACTTAAAAGATGGTTAAATGATATCCAAATTTGATGAAACTTTACTTGGACGATATTAAAGTATTATATTTTGGTAAAACGTGAAATCCAACGTTTTTTAAGCTCATATATGATATGTGGGACCCGATGAACGTGTCTCATGTTTCATTGGGTCCCACAGGTCATATATGACCTTAAAAAACTTTGGATTTGGCATTGAAAAAAAATATAACACCTTAGCATCGTCCATGTAAAGTTTCATCAATTTTGAACAACATTTAACCATCTTTTAAGTTGATCAATATTAAAAAAGTTGCTGAATGTAAAATGATGGAAACCACATGGGTGGGCAAAGTAATTTTTAAAACCTCGTGGGTGGGGTGTGTAATTTCGCCAAACGTCATGGTGGGCGGTGTAATTTTCCCATTTAATTAAGATGTAGGTTGTTTCCAAATTAAACTGACAAATAATTAGGAGTGATAAGTATCCATTGGGTGTGAACAACGCTATGTTATTGCTTTTAGTCACATAAGGATTCTGTATTAGATTCCATTAAGACACTTATTTTATCTTTGTTTGTTCAGGGGTCAAGTCTATTTTTGGGTGTTGCAAACTGTGCAGTACCAAGCTTTGGAATTTGTAAATTGGCTCTAAACATTTCATATTCTTTCTTGTATTTGGTAATGTAGTATCTGGACATCAAATATGTTATCAGTGTAGGTGCATTATGCATAATCTACTTGTATTATGTTAAGGTTACTACTTGTTGAATCAAGGCCAAGTGACTTCACTTGATCGTGTGCTCAGCGCACTACTTCTTGTAGAACTAAGGTCAATGACCCTGATATGATGTTGATTGGTGTTTCGATATGAAAATGTGCATGACTGCTTTAACGATCACCTTTTCATTTTTTTTTTTGAAAATATTACATATTTTTTCGACGCAATGTTGCGTCGTATATTGATGTCATATTTGTGTTGAAAATGTCATTTCTGACACAAATTTGTGTTGGTTTAATATTTTTTTTGACGCAAATTTTTGTAGAGAACTTTAACTATTTGTGTTGAAAATATTTTTTCAACGGTGTTATACTCGACGTTTTTAAGTTGTGTTGATTTACTAATTTATGACATAAATATGCGTCGAAAATGGAAAAAATTGTGTGTTGAAATACGCCCATTATTTTGTAGTGAGGTATTAATGTCACCTCCTTTTTTCTAATTTGTAAATGTCATCTTCCTTCGTAACTGCTCAAATGAAGCACTTCGTAGAACTAAAACCTACAGGTAATATCTCTTCAGCTGAGGGTTTTCCCCATCTTTTTTGTTGTCTCTGCTTTAGTCGTTGTGTCTGTACACTGGAGAACATTATATGGCATTGGTGAGTGTTAAAATGCTTCTGTTTTTTTAATAAGCGGGGCTTCACTGCCTAAAAATTATAATTGGTACAAAATGATGGTATACTTACAAGAGTTACCAGACTTATCAAGATCTTGACGCTGCTGCCGTTATTAATTTGCTGTTGTTGTTTCCATTATTAACTTACTGCTGTTACTGTTCGGTTATTTGTTATGAAGTAAAATACTATTCTTATTAATTTGTTGCTGCCGTCGAAATACCATTGTTATTATTTCAATGAGCAACCTACAAATTCATTAACAAAATTGTAATATCACACACTCTTCTTTCTTATCTACATCATGTATTTCCATCCTTCGGATGACAGATTTTTGCTGGCTTGGAAAATCTATTCTAAAGAGACAATAGTTCCTGTAGAAGGAAAAGTTGATATAAAAGGTTATTATGCTAATACACTCGATCTTACTGAAGCAGGAACATACATACTAAAACTTCATTTTTCATTTTGTTCTCCGATTGTGGCTTCAGTTTCAGCTGGAAACGATGAATTTGCATTAAAAGGATGGGGGTTATCAGCATCGAGTCATCATCAATCTCTCACACAGTGTGCATCAGTCTATCTATCACCTTTTCATTTGAATTGTTTTTCTGTTTTTATAGGTGCATAATCAACTATTCAATTGGTTTTACAATTCCAGAATGTTTAGACTCGCTTTGATTATGTGACATTTACAGCTTTTTTTTTTGCTCGTACTAAAAGGAAACCTGCTTATTGATCAGAGATTGGTATTTGGCTGTTAATGGAGGGTTCTTGTTGGCCTATTTTTTAAATCATGTACAGATGGCTAACAAGTTGATTGGTTGAATTGGCATGATTTGAGTTGCTGAAAGGTGAAGAAGCTAGTATTGTGAACTGAACTCAGGCATGAACAAGATTAAGCTTTGTGTTGAGGTTTTTCTCCATTTCCAAGGGCTTGTGAATCAGTGGCGGAGCCATCAAGGGAGTTTAACGGTGCAACCACCCCCCTAACATTGTAGAAAAAAAATCAGAATATATAATATTAGTTTTTGTTTGGGGATTTGATAGACGTTTTAGACCCCCCCCTAACTTGCATTGGAACTATAAATCTATAATCTAGGAAACAAAAAATAATCATTCTCTGCGTTGGAACTATAAGTCTAGCCTAGGAAGTAAAAAATAATAATAATTCTTTACAAAACAACAACTCTCGATATATCCTTTCTTTACAAAAAAAATAATAACTCTAGCCTAGCAAATAAAGTATGTCAGGAACAGGATTCAGAAGTAATCATTACTTAGAAAAACAAATCGTGCCTACTTGCTTTTTATATTCATTTTCACAAAAGCTTCATTACTTTCACTTGTCATCCTGCTCGTCCATCCCTGTTGCAACTTGCAAGCGAAGACTTCTTCATCCTTCTCATCGCAGAGCAGTGCTACAGTGGGAAAGGTATGCTTTTAATTTTTCAACTTGATTGATCCAGCAGGCAGCAGCGTCTTCATCTATTTTTTTTGTTAGAGTTGGTTAAAGAAGAAACCAAAAAGATTATTTTGAAGAGTATTTGTCGTATTGGTTTTTACTTTTTACTAAGTTAATTGTTGATGAATTCAGATGGCCATGATAGAAAAGTCATGATTAAAGTAATAGGAAAATAGTGCAAGATGGAGAGTGTATAATAGATATTAGATAGGATAAAAGTGTGCCCGACATTGATATAGAAGTGATGAGAATAGTTTTATAAATTTCTACTTTGCATTAAAAAAGTGTGAATTGTTTAGGTGTGTGGGTGGTAAACGGGATAGACCAAACCTGCTGCAGTATTTCATATAAATTATATAATTAAAGTAGTTGAAATTTAGAACAATTTGTTCCTTTATTTGGTTTAGTTTTGACTTGTGAAAGATCTATTTAGAGACACACTTCTTAATTAGTGCAAATTTGATATTTAAATTTCAACAACAGATTGATTTCTTATTTGAAATACTTGCTCAACTTGTTTCAATTTTCAATATGACTACCTAACTAGCATTATTTTGTGTATGATTTCCAGATTGGAGATGGTCAAAGTAAGAACAATTGATTCATTCTTCAAATCAGGCGGAAATAGTAGCGCTGATAAAAGACCACAACATAGTGATGAGCTAGTAGAAGATCCTAGTTCTATTAGCAGTCCTTCTCATGAGGAAGAACCTCCTTTCAAAGCTCCTCGACTTGATAAGGTCAATATGCTAGAGTCAGAGATGCTCAACATGGACTATTTAATTCGTGATCCAAGTTTATGACCCTCAATTGCGGAGTATCCAATTGGTCAACGTGATTATTAGACGTGCAATATTAAACTTGGACCTTATCAGTTTCAAAAACATGAGTACCCTTTTAGTGGTATTGTTGGTCAAAGACGAAGGTTTCAAGCATCTTGGTTTAAAAGTTTTTTTTGGTTGGAGTATTCTGAGGCAAAAGATGCAGTGTTTTGCCTTCCTTGTTATCTCTTCGGCAAGAAGCCCATGGGACGAAGTGGATATGACACATTTACTGTCAAAGGATTCAATAGTTGGAAGAAGGTGAACAAGGGCAAAGGTTGTGCTTTTGTCAACCATGAAGGTACATCTTCTAACTCAGCACATAATTATTCAGTGAGATGCTATGAAGATTTCAAGAATCAGCCTTGTCACATTGAGAATGTTATACACAAACAAACCTCTCAACAGATCGCAAGTAATAGATTGCGCTTGAAAACTTCAGTTGAAGCTATCAAGTGGCTTACATTTCAGGCATGTGCATTTAGAGGACATGATGAGAAATATGATTCAAAAAATCAAGGGAATTTTCTTGAATTGTTGAAGCTTTTAGCATCTTACAACAAAGACGTTAGTGATGTTGTGTTGGGTAATGCTCCTCAAAATGCAAAATATACATCACCAGATGTTCAAAAGGAGATTTCTACTAAGTCTAATCTACATGTTTTTTTTTCTATGAGTGTGCAAGAAGCCATTCATGATGAAATTGGTAATGCAAAGTTCTGTTTGACAGTGGATGAGGCTCGAGATGAATCAAAAAAAGAACAAATGGCTATTGTTATCAGGTTTGTTGATCTTCATGGATATGTGAAAGAGAGATTTTTGGATTTGATTCATGTGAAAGATACAACTGCATCAACTTTGAAGCAAGAGATATCTTCTTGTTTATTATATCATAAACTTGATATTCAGAACATTCGAGGTCAAGGGTATGATGGAGCTAGTAATATGCGTGGAGAATGGAATGGGTTGCAAGCCTTGTTTTTAAGGGAATGTCCTTATGCTTATTATGTGCATTGCTTTTCCCATCAGTTGCAATTGGCTTTAGTTGTTGCGTCTAAGGATGTGAATGAGGTGCATAGCTTTTTTGTGAACTTAAACTTTATTGTGAATGTCATTGGCTCTTCTTGCAAGCGTAATGATGAGCTACAAGCTGCTCAACTCGCTGAAATTTCTCATCTAGCTGAACTTGGAGAGCTTGAAAGTGGAAAGGGGGCAAATCAAATTAGGTTTTTGCAAAGACCGGGAGAGCTGAACTGCAAATTTAATGAGTCTGTCACAGAACTTCTTTCACTTACTGTTGCTTTGGATCCTAGAGATTCATACAAATCCTTTAATATTTGTGACATATGTAAGCTTGCAGCAAAGTTTTATCCTTCAGATTTTTCAAAGCAAGAACAGATTCAGTTGAGGCAGCAGTTGCAACACTATGAGATAGATGTTTTCCGCCATGAGCATTTGGGAAATGCTTGCTCCATTTCTGAGTTATGTAGAGGGTTGCAAGAAACCGGGAAATCAGAAATATATCCTTTGGTTGATAGGTTAATTCGACTTGTTTTGACTCTTCCTGTTTCAACCGCAACAAGTGAAAGGGCATTTTCGGCAATGAAAATCGTAAAAACAAGACTTCGAAGTAGCATGAATGATAAGTTTCTTAAGAGCTACTTGATTGTCTATATCAAAAGGGAAATTGCTGAGACTTTTTCTACGGACAAGATCATAGATGATTTCAACTCTGTGAAGGAAAGACGAGCACGCCTTAGTTGAACAAGGTACTTATTCTATGTAGTTGGTCTACTTCTTGTCTATTTGCCTTTGGCATGCACATATATCAACTCATGAATTTATATGTTATGTTTACCTAATTATTTTCTACATATAATTTAGGTGTGAGATTTATTTAACTAGTTTAACCTTTTTAATCTTAAAATATGATACTATTTATTTTTTGTTTTTAATGATCATGTAACATCTATGTTTTTATTTATTTATGCAGTGTCATCATGTTTCCTGGCGAAGACCCATTGAAGCCTTTTTGTGTCGAGAGATCATTTTGCTATTTCTTAATCTTATACTATATTAGACTATTAGTAACACTTGATTTACTGTCTCTTCTTTGGTATAGGCATTGATCATATGTGATATGTCTAAATGGGATACACGTTTTATGTTATTTGAAATACAAACTTATTATAAGATGATTATTGACGAAATTTTAATATCACATGAAGCTATATTGTTTAGAAAATTAAAAAGATGCAACATTAAAAAAGTCTTGTCCCCCCTAATATTATTTCTTGGCTCCGCCCCTGTTGTGAATTGAAGGATGGTGCTCTGGTTCATGTTGAAACTAGTACGAGAAGTAATTGCCTAGAATTTGAATATTTGCTGGAGATTGGTAGTTCTATTTATTGGTCTTGCTACTCTCCCAGGATGAGCTCCTTGAGACAATAGTTGTGCATAGTTTGATACAGTTGTTAAAAATTGTGTTTAGGAGATTATATTATGTTTATACATTTGTGAAAGATGATAAATGACATTTTGTAAGCATTTTTATGATTGGTAATAGATATTGGTTGTAAAACTTTGATATTGTACTCTTTAATTTCAATATAATGAGAGTACTGATATTATTACTTTTATATCGTACTTTTTAATTGAAGTATTGATATTATTATATGTACAATGCAGTATTTTTTTTTAAAAAAAAAGAAAGATCAAATAGTGCATTTGTTTTTGCCCTATATGTGTTATCAAATAGGGCAACAGTTTTACCTTGCTCCTATTGATCTGTATTTGATAGAATTACAATGTAAATGAAACGTCTTGAATAGGGCAAACTTATATAATCACACCATTTGTTATAAATCAAACGGAGCAAATGTAAATGTTACACTATTAGTTATACATCAAATAGTGCAACATTTCCAAGCCGCACTATTAGTTACATATCAAACAGTGCAAAATGTTAATATTGCACTATTAGTTATACATCAAATAGTGCAATTTTTCCGAGTCGCACTATTAGTTACATATCAAACAGTGCAATGTCCATTAGCGTCCTATTTGTGTAGTTTAGATCTATGTGAAACATAAGACCAAACAGGCAATGTTTTAAGTTGCTCCTTTTGTGATTGATCAAATGGGGCGTTTATTGTAACTTGCACCAATTGAGTTGTATCAATTAGTGCGGTTTTTGTGTGCTCTATTTGTTCTATAACAATTAGTGCACATTTTGTTGCACCAATAGAGTCCTACAAATAGTGCACAACCTCTAGGTTCACCAAAGTCACTATTGTAGCGAACCAACAGGTGCAACCTTAATCTTGCACCAACAACTTTGTTGGAGCAAATTTTGATCTATTGGGGCAACTTTTATTGCCCTAATTGAACTTGTATGTTGTATAATGAACATATAGTCACCATACTCGTCAAGCATGGATAAAAAGTTCCTAAAGTACTGCAAGTATATCTTCACTTAAAGATAATAGAGAGAATTATGCAATGACATTTCATGATTAAAGCCTCAACAACAACATCGATATCACAAAACAACTTATTTCAATGTTTTTTGTTATGTGGGAACCCGCAATAGCTACTTTTAAAATGCGTTTTGGGTAAACCTAGTCAACTAGATAAACCACATAACTTAGGCCCTCTTACTCTCCTGCTCCACCAACTCAACTATCTTAGTTTGAGTAACTTAAGTTCTATGAGTTTATATAATCAACTTATTTTTTTATTATCACATATATGAATAATCACATCAATTTTTTATTTTTTTCTAACTGATATCAGTTTTAGCTAGCAAAAGAGTGGGCCTGAGAAAGAGAATGTAAATGTCGAACATTGAGACTACAGAGATTGATACTGTTGAGATAAGATACTTTCACAAACGGATCTAAGACATCAAAGATATTACATTTTCCTTCGATTTCCTTCTCGTAAATTAGAAATTAAGCTCACAAATAGGGGGAATTCAAGAGAATATGCACCAACCAGACTAAAGAAGCAAGAATCACGCTACATAATATATAGACACTTCCATTTCTATTGGCACCTACTCTGTTTCGCGACCGATTCCTTTGAAGAGCACTGCTGATCAAATTACAAAGATAACCAGTATGGAAAGAAGCAAAGCTAAATAGCTGACTGTTATTTGAATGAATCTCAAAACTATTCACGTAACTAGAAATAAAAAATGAAAGACGAGGGGTGGGTGGATTATAAGCAGTATCATAACTGCGATTATGATAATCTGTAGTCGATCTAATAGTGCTGGCATAATAAGAACGCCGGTGCACCTCCCTCCTTATTCTCACCATCGCAGCAATGTATCCCTCCAGCATCTCTGCATGTACTCCCACGATGGAGGATGTTAGAAATGATGCAAAAAATTTAATGCGCAACATTCAAAATGAAAAATTTTCTCGCGACATGACATCACAAGACAAACATTTCATTAGCCAAACAAGCACGCAGGCACATATACACGCATTCATAGGAACACAAGCATACTAGCATGCAAGTTGCAATTGACAAGGTTATCACCACCGGCGCCGGGCACACGGCCCGACCAGCCTAACTCGCATGTCTGTCTTGGGCGGGGTAAGGCCCCATGCCACAAGACAGCCACCACCCGAGTCTGACAGGGACTAAGAGTGGATTTTAACCACCCAACAATGAGCTCTCAGCACCGACTCACTTATCCTGGCACAAGGCTACAGAACTAGCGGGGCTGGGTCCTGATTGTTTAATCAACACCGTCCTTAGGACCCAAGCCCAAGGGCATCCACACCCCGACTACCAGCCCTCTAACAGGCCAAACCCTAAGGTTAGGTCCAGGATTGCTCAAACCCCGAAGAGTGAGCTTACCTAAGGGCTTCCTCTAGGGGAAGCCCTGGACTGTCGGCATATGATTACAACGTGGGCTACATTGAAAACTCGCCTCCACCCTAATCCAAACATCCCTATCTTAACTCTTAATGGGTAACTTAGGTGTGTCGCCCATCACACCTTACTTATAAAAGGACTGGGTGCCGACAGGGTGCTAAGCCTCCCGTCTACCCGACATCGTGATCGGTGACATGATAAAAAAGGCAACAGCGCTAGTGACAAGTGCAACTAATCTCCAGCCCTACGGCCAGG
Source organism: Limonium bicolor (assembly GCA_023374045.1). Taxonomy (NCBI): domain Eukaryota; kingdom Viridiplantae; phylum Streptophyta; class Magnoliopsida; order Caryophyllales; family Plumbaginaceae; genus Limonium; species Limonium bicolor. The sequence goes on from CM041778.1 coordinate 56,818,476, forward strand.
GTCTACACCCTGCTGAAACGCTTCATCCGATAAGGGCCCCGTGACTCCAACATCCCTGCGAAAGAATACAAAGGCGTAGTACATGGGTGACTAAAGTCATTGCAACATAGGGACAACTGAATAGAATGTGGCTACTTCTTTTTTTCATAAAGCAACTTATTTACATTCTGTGTCATTACAACCAACACACATGACCCACGTGACAACCAACAGTACAAAGTGGGGCATGACAAACCACCCCCACCTATTCCTTTGTCGTCCCCGGTAAAGTGTCTAGATACTTTTTTATCTTATCTTTAAATTGCCACAATTTCTTATGCTTCTGCCAAGTTGCATATTCCCTTGCTTCGCCCTTCCAATGGACCAGGAACTCCATCGAACGATTCGATCGCTATCCTCGCATTCGATGAACAAGGATTTCATCAATGTCCTTGACGTATTCCTTCTTCATCCGGTGCGGCTCTAGCTCTTTCCACGTGAACTTTGTTGACATCCTCAATGAACGGATTCAAGTAACTCACATGGAAAGTCAGGTGAGCCTTTAGTCTTTCAGCGAGATCCAACCAGTAGGAAGAGTTACACTCCCGGCGGATCACCTCGAATGGTCCATCAAAGCGCTTGGCCAAACCCTTATGTCGGGGACGCTTGATATGCTTCAAGATCTGGGGCGTCAGTTTCATCATCACTTTGTCACCAACTTTGAACTCGAGGGGTCGCCGCTTTTTGTCCGTAAATATTTTCATTCGGTTCCTAGCCAGCTCCAAGCTCACTCTGGCTGCTTTTAAGAATGGTTATGTACGAACCGATAAGCCGTCGGGCACTCACCCGTGGCCGTCTGCTTCATAATATCGGCCGGAGTCAAGGGCTTCCAGCCCATGACCAACTCGAAGGGACTTTGCTCCGTCGCCGGGCTTTTGTGCAAGTTATCACTAGTAAAAAAAATGCTTATTTTGACGCCTTTATTTCATTCGTCGGTGAAATAGACGACTAAATACAAAAAATTGATTCCCGCTGCTCTCTCTAGCTACTTCTGCTCACAACTCACTCACGCCATAACACAACCGCGACGCTACTGCACTGCCCTCTGCTGAATGACGACACCCATTGCGTCGCCTCTGCTCACCACCGACGCCCATCAGCCACCGCAGGTATGTTCTTGTTCACCATTGGGTTGTAAAATTACAGAATGAAGCGCGACCATGTATGTTGTTGTTCGACAGTTAGGGTGGCGACAACCAGAACAAGAACGCTCAAAAAAATTAATGAATAATGGAATACGATTTGAAAATTCTTCACCAAGAGCGAGGGAGAGAAGTAGGTTGTCCTCCTACTCTTCTGGAAGGAGTTCGGCTTCTAAACTTTTCTCCGTTCGAGCATAGAGAGAGATTGGGGATGAAATTGGGTACTTCTGAATTTGACTGAGAAATTTCTTTAGTTATCTCCTTCGATCTTTTCCGGATTCGGTGTTTCCACGGAGAGATAAGAAGGAAATTGGGAAATTTATAGAAGGGATTAGGAAAATTTTGACAATAGAGTGATGTAGATTTGTGTTGAGCTTTCTATACGCATTTGATTTGTTCATTTAATTCAACTACCCACTGCATTATAATAATCTTTCTCTGGCCTTTGATCAGTCGTAACACGTAATTGCAGATTGCGTAGCAGTGAAAATTTTGTTTCCATGCCATTGTCTTCTGTTTTACTAGTATGACAGATATTTTTGAACAAGAATCACATCCTAAAATGACAGATATTAATGAACGGAGGGAGTATATTTCTTCGGTGGTGTGCCGGCCAAGGGCTTGTTCGGAAGGAAAAAGTACAAGTGGGTAGTGGTTATTAAAATATATCATTGCCATTTAAAGTATAAACTACCCACTTCATGATAGCCATTTAAAATCTGTAGCAATGATAGCATATTGCCAATAATGGTTATTAAACTATATTGCCATTTATAGGTGAATTGCTTGCCAGTTTCATTCAACTTCCAACTTTGCACATTGATAACGCATTTCTTTCTCGGCATTAGTTTATTCTTTACGATTTATAGTAGCACAATTTATCATAGAAACAAAGTAAACGTTGTTGGGAATTCCCTTCTTCTTCTGTCTCCCTTTTCTGGCCTTAATAAATTAAAATTTAAATATAAAATTATTAATTTAGCTATGTCACAATATAATTTTATATTAAGTTATGTAATGAGATAAAATGTCAAAAAATGACAATTCAGACAAACTAGAAAATGTTTACTCATTATTGACTTATCACTTACAAATATTTGTCTGCTAGTATTTACAACAAAATCTTTGAAGAAATAACCATTAATACTTGATTGGATAGAAGAACGTAGTTGAAGAGGTTGTCTTTATTTACGTAGAAAAAGAAAAAAATTAATATATCTATATATTTTTAAATAAATATTATTAGAATATAAACAATTTTATCTATAATTTCATTTATTTGTCTACTAAAAACTTAATATTGTTAAATTCTATTAACTGTTATATTTATTTTCTTTGAATATGTAAGAAACCATCATAGAATTTTAATTATATAATAAACTACAAGATAATTGACTATACTAAAAAAATAGATCCCTAAAAATTTGGGGCCCCTTAAAATTGGGGGCCCTGTTCCATGACACCTCCTAGACGTGCTAATAGCAGCCCCTGACCGCCGTTACGCACCCATGTGCGCAACAAGGCAACCAACTAACACCTGTAACGCTGTGAATGACAGAGATAATACTTACACCACAATTCCTAAAATACAACCTTATCCAAAACCCAGCAATATACTTAATTCCCACATTTACAATTTCTTACACTTATGTGAGCTAATACATTCAATACCAAAAACCAAATTACCAAAAGGTCTCAAGTCTACCCAATCCCGCACTCCGACTGTGGGTCCTTCATCAAATACCTATAAAAATGGTTGTTGGAGGGATCAACCCAATTGTTGAGTATGCCACCACGCAACCCTCATACACCTTCAGACCAGCCTTAAGCTATTTGGTCGAAGCTAACATGCATTACCAATTTACAATATTCCAATTTCCAGTATTCAATAAACATAACATATTGATAATCTATCATCATAAAACAAATCCACAATTCAACTCTAATAGTTAAAATCAGCATATCCTAAACATATCCATAAGTCACCAATCCACACACTTAACAAATCATCATTAAAATCAATCATCCATGTTCACAAGTCAAGAGGAAGACATCCCTACAAGAACATAAATACAACCAATTTGGTCTTATGAGTTTCCACAATTTAATATTTCATAATCAACTTTGACTTTATAAGTTCTCAACCATTTAGTTGTTCTTAACCATCCATATAGGGTTTGTAATGCCAGCTTGATGTCATTCATTGTATCTGAGCCTTTATTATAATACGATAATAATTTGACTCACATATACTCTCATCCCATAACCTGACGTGCACCGTGTTATAAGGTGACACGTCCTCCTCTCCTGCCTAAACTGAGGTGGGTAACTTACTGGTAGTATCCACCACCAACGGTAGTGCATCCGATTCCTCTTTGTCCTATTCTGAGGTGAGTAACCTACTGGCCAAAGCCAAAACCAATGGCAGTGCATTCGATTCCTCCTTCCCTATTATCAGGCGGGTGACCTACTGGTCGAAACCAACACCAACGATAGTGCATTCGTCCAATGATCAACTCAACCCATTGGGTTTTCAACGCTTAGAGTGGACCCAATCTCGGTAATCCTCTCATGATCTCAATGCGCAACCAAGAACATCTTGGATTTTCCCACAATAACCCATAGCCATCTCACATAAGATTAATATATCAATCTCAATGTCTAAGAATCAGTCTTAGACTTTTATATAATAGATTCCACATTTGGAATTTGTTGCCTCGTTTAAGGTATTACTCTTTTCTGCCTAAGAAACATTATGAAATTTATATATATGTTTGGAGAACATCTCCGGTATTCACTGGCCTTACTTAAGGTATTTCATCTAATTTGCCTAAAACATTCTTAGGAAATTTATGTTTGGAGAACATCTCTGGTATTCACTTGTCTTACTTAAGGCCTTTCATCTTATTAGCCTAAGAAACATTCTAAGGAGATTATATAATTCTTTGGATAATCAGTTCGGTATTCAATTGCCATAATCAAGACTTACATCGTTTTGCCTAAGAAACATTCTTAGGAATTCATTATTTATTGGATATCGTATCCTAATTTTTTTGTTCAGTTTTATTCAACATATGGTGGTATTTTTCTACCGCATTTCCTAAAGAATATCCTTTGATATTTATATCATATGAATAACATATTCATTTACTCTTATTTATCTCAATTGTATGTTCTACAATCCCTACTTATAATTTGTAAAAGTTGAGTGATACTTTCTCATTCCAAGTAACAACATCAATCAAGTTCATCAACACAATAATTCCAAATCACATATCCAACATACCATAAGAACTAAATAGTTGTAAAAAGCATATCCTCTTATCACACATTTTCTATACACATCCAAGCTCAAGGCAATCCTCGGGGACACTTGGATCACACCGTACGTAAACATACCTTTCACCAAAGTACTGGGAGACGTCCTATCTCGAGCCTGATCTCCCAAGTCCTAGATCTGTAAATAGATTCCCACATCAAAACCGTCACCCTTAATTCAATATTCATTACACTAGTACAAAAAGGCCTATTTTGGCGCCCCTATTTCGGCGGTTGTTCTTACAACCGCCGAAATAGGGCCCTAAAAATTCTTTGTCTAAAAAACACCTATTTCGGCGGTTGTTAGCTAGAAACCGCCGAAATAGGCTCATCGAAAATTCAGTGTATAAAAAAAGACACCTATTTCGGCGGTTCCTAGCTAAAAACCGTCGAAATAGGGTCGTTGAAACTTCCGTGTCTAAACAATGACACCTAATTCGGCGGTTCTTAGTTAGGAACCGCCGAAATAGGTTAATTTTCAATATCAATTTTTGCATTCCCGGTTTTTTTAGTCTATTTTCGCATTGCCGCCCCTCCGAATTCTTTTTCTAACCCTTCGCTTCTCTGTCTCTCTCTTCACGCACTGTAACTTCGCAACCGCGCCTCCACCTTCATTCTCTTCTTGTGTCTGCTCCTCGAACTATTGCATCCCGCTCACATGATTGAAGACGGTGCTCAAGCTGTTCATTCCAAAATCGGTAATATACTCGAACTTATATTTTTCTCTCTGGCAAACAAGGAACATATACATGCTTGCACCTTTTTCATTCTCTGCGCCTCTCATGGTAATCTTTGCAACCCTTACTGGCGAACAACGAACATGCTTGCACGCCTCACGTCCATTTTGCAACCCTAACTGGCGAACAAGGAATCGAACATGCTCTGCTACAGTCTCTTGAATCACGGTAATTTTACAAGGCGAACAAGTTGCATACACGCTCTATGCACTAGAACTGCTACATCTCGTGAGCGAGAGGTTGAAGACGGGGTAATAGTATCAATTTTTTTTTAAAAAAAATACACCTATTTCGGCGGTAGTTAGCTAGGAACCGCCGAAATAGGTGTGTGTTTTTTTTTAAAATACACCTATTTCGGCGTTGTTCAACCGCCGAGATAGGGTCACACACTTATCTCGGCGCACCCCATTTCGGCGGTTCAGAACCGCCGAAATAGGTCCAAAACAACCGCCGAAATAGGCCTTATTTGTACTAGTGTATTCCCTTCTTAATGATTTATCTCACAAATTAAGTTAAGGGATTTCCCAGTACTTATGTGTACTTTCATAGAATAACCTACTCTTATATTATTTAATCATGTCTTGTAGGCTTATCCTTATCACATGCTATTTCATGTGGATTAGGCTCAACCGTTAGCCAATATTTATGAATCAACCTTGATTCATTCCTCTTTCTTTCTTTCTAATTGTCTAAGTACTAATAGACTTATAAGGTTTTTATGATTTATCCTTGTCTACATCTTAGGGAATACTTCCTTTAATCCCCTTATATTAAACCCTTAATTATTGATGTAGGAGTTCATGGATCTTAGTCTTTTACCAAGCAAGGTTAGTATTTTTAATTGAGTAAGGTTTCTAATTGATCTTATAGCTTGAATCCCAAGTTTATTTTCTAGCCCAAGTCCCCTTTATAATTCCAACCCAAACTTGATCTCTAATTATTTGAGATGGACTTACATTGACCCAACTTTGTTTATGGGCCTAATCCTTATTTCAACATCGCAAGTCATTTAAATTCGGTCAATGTTGGTCATGGTCAAACGTGGTCAACTCTCCCATTTTGGTCAATCCCCAAATCAAATCTTAATCCTTTAAGTTCAATTAGAATCTCCTTCAAGGTATACATTGAATTCTGATACTACTGAAATTGTAGTAGATGTACATATTGTTAAACTGTACAATAAGTTTATAAAACGTGTACTTTTTCTCTATACAAACTGCACTAGTCAAAGATAGCTCCATATGCGGTAAGGATTGGTTGGATTTATATCTATCAATAACCATTATCAATTCTTTTAATTTGGTTCTATCGTCCACTTGATGTTTGATTACTGAAAGGACAGAAGTGGTGTAAGGTCTATATTGGGGTGTTAAATGTCTAACAGGGCATATCTCTAGTTTTATGGAAACGAAAAGCGATTTCTGATAACGAGAAAGAAAATGACAACAGTAATTACAGAGATTATTCATTTACATACTAAGCAATAGATCATGCAATCAATCAATTAAGTCCCATTATTGCATATGGTGACCTTCATATGACTTTAATACTTCATCACTTATGAATAACGTACCCATCTAGTAGATACAGTACGACGATATCAGAAAGAGTGAGATCTCAAGAAGACCTTCTTCAAGATTCTAAAACTAAACGACCTTGAACGAGAAAGTAATCTCCCTGCTTCTGCTGCTATAGTCTCATGATCATCATCAGCAGCAGCAGCTGCCTCCTCTAATTCTGCATTATCTTCAGTGTTCCAAAACTTTGCTTCCTTTCTCTTTTTCCTAATCCTGGCAAGGACATCATATTTGTTGCATATCCCCCAGACTATCACCTTCTGCTCTAGGTAATCCACTTTTACCGAGTACATACCTGCTTCCATTTTATGCAACAGATAGATCATTAATCTTCAGTTATAACTCCTATAAAGTATGAATGATATATGAAATTGTAACGTTTATAAGTAGAGAATAATTAATGCATACCTCTAAGAGAAGACAAAGCTTTCTTTACCTTCTTCTCGCAGCCGTAAGAGTAGAGAGGAACTCTCATCTCCACGTACTGAGCCTCCACATTGCTTGCTGGAACTATTTGAAGATCATTAGCCATAATTAAATGTGTAGTTATATAAGAATGTAGTCTGGATTGGCGGTATTATGTAACGGATGAGGACGGTATGAATTGCTTCTTCATCGCCATTTATAGGTGTTCCGGCTGTCCAACATCCATCATATGAAATATGCACATTAAAAAAAGACTATAAAAACAACAGAAACAATGAGATAGATCGAGCTAAAGGAAAAAGAATAATAATGAAAATTGGTAATTAATATTCATGCCAGATTGATTAGTCTTTCTTTCTTTTGTCTGAATGAAAGAAAACTGATGAAGTATTCATGTTTTCTGGTTTTGGTTTTCCTAATCCGACACGATATACACGTAATACAGTACTTTTATCATATGCTTTACGTGTCCATGTGATATTGCAAACATCTATAAAGCTGTAAACTGAGAAAGTAGAACTAGGTGGTTTGATTAATGGTATGCGCGCAGTCTTGTTGTCTGGTTCTTTAGGAGGCATCTTCGTTCATATACACGTCGGATTGCATTAAACCAACGTCAAAAGTAGTTGTTAAAAGTTTCATCGACATCACAATCTCTGTCATTTGTATAGTCATTTTGTATAGTGAATGCTCCCATTATACCATCAGATTCTATATTTTTTTTGATAATTAGTGATTATATTAAGATGAAACTTTGGGCATTAGAGGGGCCTCATTAAAACCCATCTTAGGCAAAACCCTGTGGGAAAAAGCACAAAGATGGGAAAAAGAGTGCCCGCCCAATAACATTACAACCTAGCATCAAGTCTAAAGAGTAATCCAATCCAAACGCCAACACACCGAGCAAAAATAGTTGCAACTACTCCCATACTTACTTAACACATTTATACCACCTTTTTAGAAAACTCGCAAGACTTCCTTAAGATCCCCTGAATTAATGAATTGCTCACACGTCATTGGCAGCTCCTTCCACCAGGATTTCGTCCACCTCCAGATATTGAATTTAGCAACTCTTGACACACTCTCAGCTGAGAAGACCGCCTCTCTGAACACCACACTGTTCCTTTCCTTCCACACTCCACTTACTGCATAACAGAAAGTTGTCTTCCACACTTTCTTCGCTTTATAATTCATATGCCAGCCAAACCAATCTTGAAAAATTTCCTGAGCACTTGGTTTAAAAACAAATGAAATACCCCACCATCTTAACAATACGCACCAGACAGTAGCAGCACCTTCACAAAAGAATAAAGAGTGCTCCAGAGATTCTGAGACTCTCTTGCAAACTGGACACAGAAGCATCCCAACCGGGATCAAATTTCTAGCAAAAAGGCAATCTCGGGTAGTCATACCTCTTACTAGCATCGACCAGATTGTAACTTCGATTCGGGGCTCACACCAGCCTTTCCAAATGGAGGAGAAGTCCACACTCACTGCGCCTGGAACAACATTACTGGATAACCTAGCATATATCTCCCTTGCCGAGAAACCATCCGATTTGCCTCCCCAGACGAAATCGTCGGCGGCTTGATGCTGAATCGGAGCATTGGAGATAATCGACATTAGCTCTGTTGCCATTGACTCTTCATAAGTAAAGAGTCTCCTCCTCCAGGTAAGATTCCAGCGCCAGCAATCATCGATCCAGGCCCCCACATTCGCTATAACCTGATCTTGTTGTGAACTGATTCTGAATAACCTTGGGAATTTATCTTTGAGTACACCCGCAGATGACCAGCTATCCATCCAAAATTTGACTTTACTCCCATCACCTAACCGAATACTAGCACCCGACAATAGCATGTCGTTCAAATTCTCATTTTGGGTAGTAGCCTGCATAATCATACCCCAGATTCCATTAATCGAGTTCACACCACGCTCCTGTTCGCCCAAATGCAACCCTTCTCTCTGCTTGTAAACCGACATAATGGTGCGCTTCCATAAAGGTCTTGTTGCCTTAGCAAAATTCCATCTCCATTTCGTAAGAAGACACAAATTCTTATGTCTCAAATCAGAGAACCCAAGTCCACCCTTTGCTTTAGGAACTGTCAGTCGTTTCCAGGCTACTGGAATTAGGCACTTGTTGTTATTTTTCCCCCAGAAGAACTTCCTCTGAATTGAAATCAGCCTCTTCCTAACTCCTGCGGGTATAACGAACAAGCTAGCATAGTATAGCGGGACTGCTTCTAGGACTGATCGGACTAGGGTTGCTCGCCCTGCTTTAGATAAACAATTCATTTTCCATTTAGAGAGCTTAGCCTCCAGCTTCTGAATCACTGGCGCCCAAGTAGCTTCCTTTCTAGGATTAGCCCCCAACGGGCATCCTAGATACATTGTTGGCAGAGATTCTATTTTACACCCAAAGATACTAGAAACCAGAGACTGCTCTTCTAAACTCGTATTCACACAATAGGCAACCGTCTTATCAACATTGATTTGCAACCCCGACAATTCTGTGAAGATGATTAGAATTCTCCTTAATTGAAGCAACTCTTCCTTCTCTACCTTCACAAATAGCAGCGTATCGTCTGCAAATTGGAGGTGGGTTAGTCTTACCTCATCAAACCCCACTAGAATGCCGTGAAATAGGTTCTGCTCAACTCTCTTTTGAATTAACCAGTTCAGAAAATGTGAGACTTTTACCGCAAAAAGAAGAGAGTTTTTGAAAGACATGTGTGTGCGCGCATCATGTCTCGTTTCCCGACTCTGTTAGTCTTGTACTGAGTCTTCCAATTCTTCACATCACAAACTTACAAGTGGTATCAGAGCAGGTTTACCCAATATAGAGGTTAACACTTCTCGTAGATCGTGAAAGATGAGTTCGTATATTATGAAAGCACCAAGGCTGACAAAGCTCAACCACTCCAAATGGTGCGAGCATATGGAAGATCAATTGATCTCCGTTGATTACAAGGTTTTAAAGGTAGTCATGCAAGCTAACTACAAACCCACTATTCTCGTTGATGGTGTAAAATAGGATAAACCTGAGGAATTATGGGATGACGATGTTGAGAAACTTATGAGCAAGAACAGACAAGCTCTCTGCATCCTCGTATCATCTCAATCTGATGAGAATCAAGGTAGAGTCTTGGGTATAAGGACGACTAAAGGAGTATGGGACTTTGTGAAGATTGCATATCAAGGAACGAAATCAATTCGAAAAGCTAAGGAGAAACAATTCAAACAAGAGTTTAACAACTTCAAGATTTCTGGATAAGAGAGTCCAACACTGGCTATAGAAAGATTCAATCAGGTGCTTATGGAGCTTAAGACAATCAGGGTATCATTCTTCAATGAAGATGTTAATGAGAGATTCCTCGATTCACTTACCCAGGATTGGCTCAATTATACCTCACTCGTAGAGAAGATGAATGAGCTATCATCCATGGCTTTTGAAGAGTTGTGTTTAGATTTGGTGTTACGAGGAAGCAAAATGAAGGGACGAAATCTTGATGATGTTACTATTAAGCACAAAGGTCTCACGCTTAAGGCGAAGAAACCAGTTGAAACACTTGACTAGGACTTGAATGGTGACATGGAGAATGAGATGGCTTTGCTAGCACAAGGACTGAAGCGCCTTCTCAGTCGTAAACATGGAGGATACCAATGCAGCACCAACAAGCTAGAATGTTTTCGGTGTCACAAAAAGAGAATTTAATAAAGGATTATTCTTTACCATAGAGATCTCCACAACACTATGGACGGGAGTCATGCATGGTAGCTATTGTGTGGGGTGAGGATGATGTTGAACCCGATAACATGTACGACAATGAAGCACACTTTTGTATGAAAACAATCCAATGGTCTCATTCTGATGCTGCAAAGTGCGACGAGTCCATGTGTTTAACGGCTGGAGAGAAGGTACGTACTTCAATCCCTCACAAGGGATTAGGTAAGTTCTCGAGATTTAACTTATTTTTATGATAATTCTATGAAATCTCAAGTTTTTTATAAGTTAAAATATGTTATTTCAACAATTAAGGATCCGGAAGCTAAACAAGAAAATAGTACTACATCTCAAACTGTGATAGAGAAATTACAGAAAGAAATAGACAAACTTGTTGGTCCCTTTATACTCCAAGACTCATCCCCGAGCGGTCTCATGCATTTGTTGTGAGAGTATAGCAGAAAGAAAACTGAGGAGGTAGAGGACTCGTAAGTTACTTTAAATCAGAAACCTCTATCGATTGAGAGTTACACCCTAGCAATTCCATCAATCCCCCTCATTCACCTGTGATCCTATGGACCTCTGGGCGACTTAGGACTTACCATCAACCCCCCTCCACGCCCACCATGTCAAAAATCTTATCGAATTTTCTGATACAGTCCTCCATAATCACCGGTTCTTCCTACTCAGCATAGGAGTTGGGCTTCATATGGGCAATTCTCTTTAAGAAATCTTCCGGAACATTATCCCTCTCGGCCTACCTCTAGACTATCTGACCCAAACTAAGTGTCAACTCTTGGAGCTGACGAAGCTGAGCGTTGCCTGCCATGTCTGTTTGATTACGCTGTCTTGAACCTCATCCTCTGACCATTAAGTGTTGTACTGATAACCGTAAGATTACCCTGTCCAATCCAACTTATGCACTCAATTTACTACAATTTGTAATCATACTCACAGTACAAGCAAATATAATCACATCATATCAAGCATGCACAAGTCAAACAAAACCCACCCACTAGTCAACTTATCCCAATTTTATTATCCTAGATTAATTCAAATTTCTCTCATCTAGTTACTTAAAACCTAAAGCTTGGACACCACTTTGTAACACCCTGATTTCCTACCGCACCTAACTCTAACACAGTCGTAGCAGAAGTAAATAAAACCGGGGTATTACCGCCACACCCACAAGAGTGAGTGCTAAGGCTAAACTTTCCAAATTAACTCAACATCAACTAAACATGATGTTCATTAAATTTCATAGTGATTACAACTATAGTAGTTAAGTGTCTACAACCTCTATCATTCATCCTACAAGAAAAGGCTTCCGAAACTAACGTTTACAATAGGCGTCCAGAAATAAACACTCTCAAGAATAGTTTAAACCACTACTAACTACTTCTAAGTCATTTCGCAATCCCCACCAGCCAAAGACAAGATCTCAGCTATCAACCTGCAACCATAAATCACAAACAACAGAGAAAAGGGTTGAGCAAATCAGTGAAACTGAGTAAGTTATTATTACACCATGTAAACTTCATTTTATTTGGAACACTTTTATGCATAATATAACACCTAAGGTAACTACTCATACAATCCAGAATCACGATCCACGTGTCCAAAACACAAGTTTCATAATTCCATCTCACAACATTGATGATTGATAAGGGAGAGAAAACCACCACCCCAAAGGTTCACGCCGGTCATAAGACAAAGGAAACTAGGTCCACGGTCCTTTGGGTACATTTATCCAAGACCTCAAGGGTTCACGCCGGTCATAAGACAAAGGACACGAAGTCCACGGTTCCTAGAGTATCCATTCCACCTCACCCTATGTTCTTAAGTGTGCACACCCCTTAAAAGTACTTTTAACCAGTAAAAGTAAATCATAGTGGCTTAAACCATAATTCATTGGTAGCGACGCATAATCAGTTTATCCAATTTGTATATTTATATATCCAAGAAAAGCTCCCCTTATCAATACCAACCAACAATCAATAATCCACAACATCACCTCACTAATCACCAAATCATTCACCCATATCCAAATCAAGTATTATTTTCACCAAAGTAAAACAATGGTAGTACACAACAACTTACCTCATCCTTGCTCTAGTCACTGCTAGAAATCACCTCCAAAATATTCAAAACCCCAGTAGAACGGATGAGAAAAGACTCCAGGTTACTCTTGACTTGAGTTCGCCTTAACAATAGAAGAACGTCTCGCTATAGGTAGTGGAGAAGAGAAGAAAAGATGGTGAAGGCGTCTATTTAAGTTTGAATGGTAAGGAAGTTACGACTTACGACTCTCAGGAGTAATTAGGGTAACTAAAAGACAAAAGAGTATTTACATAAGTGGCAATTACAAAAGATTAGTTCGGTAAATAAATTACTGGGTAATTAAGAACGTGACATAAATATAGGAAACGGTTACCGACCCAACTAACCTTCTACCGGAACCAACCCGGAGCTTCTTCCGGAAGCCACCTACCAGAAGAACCGACCCCTACCTGAGTGACATTAAAGGCTAGGATGGAGACACTCATAGAACTATGATTTCCTGGAGTATTTCACTTTGCCTCTGGATGATGTCCAATCTAAGCCTCTGGTGGATAATCATGAACTAGGATCCACAACTCTCTTCAAGATGGGTCTTGGACTAGATGGTGGTCCGTGAATTGTTAACAACCACTAAATGCTTCGGGAGTGTCTTCAAAACCCTCGGAGCTTCTAGCCCGTCTACCTAAGAAGATTAATGAATTTGCAGAAGTTGTTCTTGAAGGCCTCAACTATATTGTCACACGCTTGGCCAAAGCTGGAGAAACATTTGAGAGCATGAGATCAATTGAAATGGGGTATTCTTGAAGTCTATGTTGATCTTTTGCCTTTTGCCTTTAATTTCTACACCCAGCTTCCTAGTCAGCCTTAGCCTGACCCTACCACTTTTCATGTTGATTCATTACCTTTTAATTTCTATGAACTTCATATACTTATGTTTTGTGTTCCTACACATGAATTTGTATAAAACATCATTGTAATGATCTTGCATGTTATTTTACACTTCGTGAGATAAAACTTTTTAGTACCATTTTTTATTTCGCAAAAAGGGAAAATACGGTGAAAATTTTGATATGTTACTTGATTAATAAAAATCTTATTCAAATGTTTCACATCTTCAAGGGTAATGCACATCTTCTGGGGGAAAATTTAATTATCTCACCTTACAATTGCTCACATTAAAAAGGGGCGAAATTGTAAATGTATATTTACTTCGGGGTTTTGTTATGGCAAAGGCACTAGTTTGAGTCTCACCGCAAATATCTCAACAACCATCAACCCAGTCTCAGTTAAAGAATCTTAACAAATTTCTTAACTCAGCATTAGCTTAAGGGAAATTTTATCCAGAAGTTGTTGAAGATATTTAGTTGGAATAATGTATTATCCTAGCCGAGATCATAGGATCTACTATTTGTAAATTATATTAGTTTTAGATAGAGATTGTCTAGATAGTTTAAGGAGGTTTGTTAAGATCTCAATTAGTATATATGTATAGAGAAATTGAGAGAAAATGTGAGACTTTTACTGCAAAAGAAGAGAGTTTTTGAGAGAGAAAAGTTTGTTGATTAACATCAACGTGTAGTCTAGTGATAGACGTGTGTGTGTGTGTGATTGTACAAAGTTTTTGAACAGATCAGGTGAGGAGTTTTCAAGCTATCAATAAAAGATTGATAGCGGATTTTTTTGTCTCGTTTCTCTTCTCTGTTAGTCTCGTATTGAATCTTCCAATTCTTCACATCACGAACTTACAATCATGAATGAGATTCATTTCATCATTGTGCCTTACATCATGCATGATCTGGTCAATTGAAGCATCTAATACCAAATCATCAACTTGTTGACTACCCCCAGGTTTAGCATCCTCGAACACAAAGATGACCCATTTAGTCTCTTTCTTTTGAGTTTGTTGTGTAAATAAGAAGCTAGCTAGTGGAGGTGACAAAGGTTCTGCTTCTTGCACCATAAAAGAATCATCTAGGATTATTAAGACTATTCATACTAAACCTAGAAAAAGGGCGTTGTGTGGGTAGTTTTATGGTTGTTTGTGTTCTATCAAGGTTGTTCATGCGGTCTAACTTCTATATAGGGTTTCCCATTATAAAATAATCTTACTGTTTTCAAACATTTCAGCATCATTGGAATGTTGAAAGTCTTCACCACCGATGTGTAGATCCACATGACCATCTTCACCGCATGACTCGGTTCTGTAGACACCAAAAATTCTCACCCCATAAAGCAAAATCCAGAATAAGAAACACAATAAGAGGGGTCGTCGCCTTTCTTTGTCAAAACGTAATGACGTGGTGCCAAAACGAAACCATCATTTTATAGTCTTTTTCAAAGCATTTCATAAAAACACAATTTTGCAAAAATAAATTTCCAACAATTCATCCGGTTTCAAACCCGTCCCTTTCGTCTATTTACTTCTTTGACCATGTTTACTTTATTTATCCTATTGATCTTGCTTATTTATTTCGTTTTATATTGTTCTATTCTATGCTATTTTTTTCTATTATTTTATCTCATTTAATTGATACTTTATTTGTTTTTTTTTTATTATTTTTTATCATTATTATTTTTATTTATTTATACTTGTTTTTTTATCTTGTCTTATCTTTATTATTTTAGAATCATCGTCATCATTTTATGTACATTCTCACTATTATATTCCACATCAGCATATTCATTTTGTCGCTAATTCGATTAAACTCACTCTCATCTCGTTTTTATCACTTCTTTTTTCTTTCTTATTTACTGCTATTTGTACATATTTGATTCAAATTATATTTTTAGAATATTCACTCGTATTTTACTTCCATTGTACTCTTACTATTTCATTATTTCATGTACTCATTATTGTGTTATTTCCTATTTCATCTTTTATTGTGTTTGGTATTTCATTATTTACATCATGACCCTTGAGAAGAAAACCACTTATTAGATGGAACCCTTTTGTCTTTTGTAAATTCCCGTTTGAAATGCTAACGTTTTTAGAGAATTTGTTTAGTTCAAATGAGAACTCTAGTACTATTTCCCACCTTCATATAACAAGTTCTGTAATTAGTTTAGTTGGTTAGTAACCAAATTGCAGTATTGGGAGGTTCTGGGTTTGATCCACACTATATACATGGTCCTTTTTTACTTTGTCAACCCTTTCCGGACTGACCAAACACGGCCCAATTCGGCCCCTGCCCGTTTTACTGGCCCAAGTGCGGTCCATTCCCTTTAGTCCAGGCAGAACCCACATTCAGATTAGTAAACCCTAGTTAACATCTATACTTAAAAACTCTAGACCCATTCTTATAAAAACAAGTCTAGCCGACATTCAATCGGTTCTCTCAGACTCATTCTCCTTCTTCAGACATTCTTCTTCGATGTAAAAACCTTCTTCAATCCACAGTGGCCGACATTCCATCAATTCTGTCGGGCCTCATTTTCTTTCTTCAGATATTCTTGTTCAACGAAGAAATCCCAGAAACAAGAACTCCACAGATTTCTACTTCAATCCACAGCAACCGACAAGCAAAAAAATCAAACCGCAACAGCCAACATTCTAAAACTTCTTCACCAAAATTTCCATTCTAAGATCGGGATTCAAAACCCAGAAAAAAAAACATCCTCTGTTCATCAATCTCATCACAAAGTCCCAACCATCTCATCACCAAATCGACTCGTTCATCTTCCCACAATCCAAGAACCTAATCGGACCCGAAATCGGCACCTGTTTCTTCTTCATCCCTCTCGAACTGCACTGAAATCACCTCACAAATCCACCTTGGCCACGATACTCTTTTGTTCAACAAATTCTGTGTTCATATGCTTGTGAGAATCCCTCCATACGGCTTCAAATTCGGCATTTCTACCAAAAGTTGTTCCTCACCCAGAAAAGACTCGGGAACTACAACCCCTGAAAACGATGAATAAGAGTAGTCCAACATTGTTGCGGTCCTTTTTCAGCCCATCTCGAACTTACGGACTACCTTGAATCATTCCTGGGACAAACCGGCTTCGGTTTACTTAATTTCAGGGTGTTTTCTTCATCTTATTTCCTCTTTTTACCGTAAGCCCAATGTCGGTGTACTCATCGTTTCTTCTCTTTGTTTCAGGTCTCATACATTCCAATCAGGCCAGGATTAGGAGATATCCACTCTCCTTTGAGACTCGCATCTTCCCTCCTTCGTTTCTTTTGCAGAATTTTGTTGTCCTCCAAGCGGTGCTCATCTCTAATCTGATTGAACTTTTAACGCTTTTCACTCATGAGCACATTTCATTGTTTCATTCAAGGCGTATGTAGTAGTGATTATACTTAGTTTCTGGGTTTATGTGTTGTGAAGGCTTTCATTACTAGTCGAACTTGTACGATTATGGAAGTTCCCTTCTCTCGTTTCTGTGGCTATCTTGGGAGTGTGAATTTACTCTGGTTCTCTGGTTTAAAGGGGAAAGAAAGAGATCACCTCAGATCTTATCTGTTCTGTTGTTTCGATTCGGCTAGCTGTTCTTTTAGAAGAGGATTAATGCTGCTTAACCTGCCACTGATCTAAAAAAAAAAAAACTTGTGCTAGGTTTGTGTTCGTATGTGTGGAGGATATGCTAACCATTTACCGATGAAAACGTGAATAAGTAGGATTAACAGGACTTTAGCTACACTAGCAGAGGTCTTTTATGCTTATCTCATAAATATTTGTTCCGAAATTAATTGGATCGGATAATTATGTCCCGCATGGAGTAATTTGGGATACTTTTAAAATAATCTCCTAGTTAACAGGATGACTTATCAATGCTTTTAATTCAAGCTCTGAGGACCTCATTTGTGTTTGTTCCTTTATTTCATATTCGCCTCCGTTACTTCATTTCTATTCTCATATTATATTCATGTTGTATAGTAACATTTGAGACTCATGGGGATGATCCATCTCAATCCACCTTGTATAAAACCCTAGAATAACCCCATAAGGTTACCCTTATTATGAGGATCCACAATGTTATGTGGGTCTCTTTAGAAAAACCCTAGGACCATTCACAGATGTTGTCCACATTAAGGTCGTAGTACCCGAGGGTCGTAGTACCTGTTTGTGGGTGACATTTTTCCTAGTAAAAATAAAACTTTCCAAACCATCCATAATTGTCAAGATAAAATTCACAATCAATAAAAATCCAATTCAAAATTCCTTGCTCCTAAAAATAAAATCATCAATCAAACCTTTAGAAAGGGCCAAGAAAGAAGGACATCACAAAAGCCCAAAAAAAAAAAATCAATCCGATTTCAAGCCCAAACCAATTCAATTTGAAGCCCAAAATTCATTCCAATTTTAGAAACCCAACCATGTCAAATTCGACCCACATTTCAAGGCCATTCTAGCCCAATTTCATTCTGGCCCAAAAGTTTAAGGCCCATTTCAGCCCAAATTCCAAGGCTCAATTTGAAGCTCTGATCAAGGCCCAAATCAAAAGGCCTAAATCCAGCCCATTTTCAAACCTGACCTAGTTCGATCTCAAAAATCAGTCTGGCCTAATTCCATTTCAAAATCAGCCCTTCCTAATTCCACATCAAAATTCATCCCGACTCAATTCAAATCCAATTTCGATTCAAATCCAAATCAACTCAAATCTGATTCATTCAAATTCAATTCAATTCTAAACTCATTCAATTCCAAATTCATTTCAATTCCAATTCAAATCAATATTCATTCAACCCTGATTCAACTTCGATTTCAATTCAATTTCAACTCCATTCCGATTTCTTCTACACTCTAAATGTCTCACAGACCCGAGCGTCTCACAGACTTTGTCATTCCAATGATTTGAATGTCTCACAGACCTGAGCGTCTCACAGACCCGAGCGTCTCACAGATCCAAATGTCTCAAAGACTTCGACATCTCAAGGTTTCAAACGTCTCACAGACCCGAGCGTCTCACAGACTTTAACCTCCCAAAACCCGAAACTCCTTGGAACTCCGAACCTTTCTAAATCTCAAACACCTCAAATATCTTCAAACTCCACAAACATCAAAACTTCCAAAAATCCCAAAAGCCCTGAACTACGTAAGGTCTGATCTCAACAGGAAGTTGAGTACGTAGGCAACCCACATAGGGTGCGACCCCACATCGAACAAAATGCCTTTTTTCACTCAACCACTTCACCTCCAAACAACCCCGTATCGCTTCACAGACCCGAGTGTCTCACAGACTTTGTTATCCCAATGATTCGAATGTCTCACAGACCTGAACATCTCACAGACCCGAGCGTCTCACAGATTCGAGCGTGTCACAGACTTCGACATCTCAAGGTTTCAAACGTCTCATAGACCCGAGCGTCTCATAGACTAAAACATCCCATACTTAAAACATCCCATACTTAAAACATCCCATACTTCAAACATCCCTTGAGGATTCAAGCCTCTCCTAATCGTGAACTACGTAAGGTCTGATCTCAACAGGGAGTTGAGTACGTAGGCAACCCACACAGGGTGCGACCCCATTCCAAACAAAAAACCTTTTTCTCCCTCTAAGGTGGCTCTCATACCTCTCAAACACTCAAACCTTCTTCGGCTCCCAGAGACTTCAAATCAACAAACTCCAAGTTTTGTCTATTCACTCAACCTCAGACTCTTCCTAAATCCTCATTCTATACTCATCTGAATTCACCAACTCCTCCCTTTGGCGCTAGCTTGGTAGAAAAGCTCGCCTCATCCACTCTCTTTCCCTCCTCCTGTCCAAATCCTATCCTTTGGCTTTAAATGAATCTCTCTAATAAGGTTTTGAAAGAAGGCAATCCCGACAATTGGAGACCGAGGTTTCCTCGGGCACCAATCCGAAGTCGTGGTCGTTGCCACTTCTAAGGGGTGTAACCCAGTGCGAACCCACAATAGAATCTCTGACATGACCAGATAAGTCCTATCCATAGGTAATAATCTCAGAGTCAACTAACGGTTCTTAGAACCCTCCTTCCTTTCCTTCCTAGTATTCTTAGGTTAAACTAGGTGGCGACTCTAGTCAATTCCGTCTTATAGAGGCATAAGTCCGCGTGGGGCCCATTGAGAGCGGGTGTAGTGCTCACTAGCATTCCCCTTAAGCTTTCTGGGAAAGACGGACGATGTAGTAGGTATTTGAGGGATGTCAGAATAACGGGTTTTCACCCCCCAGAATGACATTTCATAGGATCTAGGCTTCTCAGTCAGACCATATTTAGATAGACCCCCCCTCATACCGAAAAATCACCCTCCACAGGTTCATCAATCGTAACTTCGATCTCAACCTTCTTTCTATGCTCTTGCACTATTGTAAGGGACCGATCATCATAGTTTTATCTCAATAATATTCTTTGAAAAAGGGGTTTTGTACTTTAAAATAGAGATTTTCATAGGTAAACCACATTACTACTTCTTTGTTTCGGTTTATTCATTGTTTATGCACTTAATATTATAATGTCCAAATATTATGCATCAGTATCCACGAATAAAGGAGTGGCAATTCGGGTTAATGAGTCGGGTTGAAGCTTACCCATACCAAACCCGATTGAAATTGTATTGACTCATACCCGACCCAAAAATACGGGTTACGAATTTTCAACCCATACCCAACCCGTATAAAATCATTGAACCCAAACCCGACCCGTCTAACCCGTTTAAATACAAATACTTTTGTTTTTTTTGTAGAATGATCAGTCGTCCATAAAAGCATGCACACGACGGTCATTTATTTCGCATCATCTGTGTCATTCCAAATGTCAACATTATGTTAAATGGGTCAATAATCTTAACCCATAGTGTTATTTGTGCGGATGAAATAGTGTGAGCGGTGGAGTTTGCGCGACTAATGATTGACATAGTATTTAGGTTTTCAAACAAAGAGTGAATGGTGGATATAGATGGCCTAGAGAATGTATTTGGATTTATAAAATAATTATTTGTGTGGGCCTAAAGAAGTGATACCATTTTTGTTTGCTATTATACTAATGGTTATATAATTAATACATATATCCAAGTAAAATATATACATATTTATTTATTTATAATTAAATTAAGTAAACGGGTTGGGTTGAATTCGGGTCAGGACCCTTGACCCATACCCAACCCATATATTTAATAGGTAACCCATACCTGATCTAAAAATTAAATAGGTCAATAATCTTAACTCATACCTGCTATTTACGGGTGGGTTTAGGTCGAGTTATCGGGTTGGGTAAAAATTGCCACCCCTACCACGATCTTTAAATTGACCTTCTGGTCTTTGAAATTAATCTTCTCGGATGGATGATTGAGTTATAGGCTAAGGAGGTCACAATGTCACATCCAAACTAGATGTTTGGGTTTTTGATTGATCAAAGCATAAATCTGGGTTGATTCAGTCCAAATAAAAGAAAGGAGATCGATGAAATTTAAGCTTTATATAACGGGAGAGTGAGAATTTGAGATCAATGACAGAAGAAACAAAAGATTTCAAATTGTATTTAGCGTGTTAGGTGGACAATTGATAAACCGTGAACAATGACATTCTACTTAAGTTGGTGAGATTGACATGGGTACATAAAATTTTTCTTTTCACAATAATAGTTTACAGTCCATTTACATTGGGTTGCAAGCGATAGCACTTTGTGAATTAAATTTTGTTGCAAGCGATAGTTTACAGTCCATTTTCTTTATATCTGTTTCGCTTCAACTTTTGCGGTTAATATGTCGACGATGTACATCTTTAGTGCTGGTTGATAATTAAGTCTGCTACGGATTGATGTGTCATCAAGTACCATTATATACTATAAAAGAATTGATGATAGTACATAGTACCCTTTTCACCGCCAATCAGTACATTCATACAGCAACTTCGATACACATGATTATTACTGACGTATGAGTATCAACGTCAAAAGTGAGGTTGGTCACCCCACCCCAAACCCCAATTGTATTTTAAAAAAATGTATTGAGAATCAACCAATCACGGAATAGATACGTTCAATGGAACTCACTCGTATTTATTATGAAGAAAAACGCCTATTCTTCGGTGAGAACGTTTTTTCTAATAAGTAGTTGAAAGTTCGAGTGCCTTTCTCTGTGATATGATAGTTGGTAAGTTTTGAATCCATAACTTTTAATTATATGTTACTATTTCACTACCGACCAAGTCACGGGGACTTGGCCTTCGGTGAGAAGGTTTTGTTCTTCGGCTTGAGTGTTTTTGGTTAGTCTTTCCTCTTATCTTCATCCCTTTAGCTAAAACTTTTTTTTTTTTTTGATAATTGGCTGGTTGCCCAGCTTACAAAGCAGTACTGAGGCATGAGAGCCTTTCCCGCTTAAGAACATTTTAGAAAGAAACATAGAACAAAGTACGCAGCCCTACTAAACTTACTAGCTAAGAGGGACCCTTAAGACTACTTAGCCTTCTTCTTGCCCCTCATGACCACCTTACTAGTTCGTGAAAACTTACTAAAGCCTAGGGGTCCAGCCCCACGAACTCTCTTGCCCTTTTCTTTAGATGTTCGAATGATCTCTTCATAATTGGAAAGGGCAAGCTTCTCGTCGGGGACGGTGCATCCGAGCTGCTTGGCAAAGATGAGAGTTTGTCTTGCTTCCTCTAGAACAGCTGCCTCCTCTGGGTCAACTTCCAGAATGGAAGGGCCTTTGGCTGGTTCGAACCCCGGGGGAAATTCCGGGTCCTCGAAAAGACTCTTAAGGCCAATATCATCTAAGTCATCCTCCATCAATTGATCCTGAGGGTCAATCGACTCAGACCCCAGCCTACTAAAATGGCCATCAGAAGCCCCATTATTCGGGTCAACATTGACCCCCATATCCTCGCCATTACCAAGCTCATCAATCCACAGAATATTATTTTCCACCCCTCCCCTGTCTTTATTGATGATATCCTCCATAACTGGTTCAGGTCCCGAGGTATTACCAATACCCCCCACACCTCCTTCATTGCTCGGGTCAACAGTCCACTGAAAATCCTCTTCTAGTCCTCCCCTCTCATTGTTGATGATATCCTCTACAACAGGATCAGAGCCCAAGACCTTACTGTTAGGCTTGCGAATGGACACAGGTGCCCGGACACCACTCTCCACTGCCCCTGCTCCATTTCTAATGAGTCTATTCTTCCTCTTTCTATTTCCCTTTCCTTTTGATATTCTCTAAATTCCTCTTTGTTTTGGTAACACTCTCTGCATGCCACTTTTTTTAACAATCTTTAAGTAGGGCGACTGTTGTTGGTTGGTTTGAATTTTTGGTGCAAACCGAGCAAGAATACCTCATTGGTGGGGGAGAAGAAGATCACCGATTCACAGTTAGGCATGCGCGAGATCGGCTGTTGATATGGCTTCATCTTCACGACGATGTCGCAAACAGGTGTGTAGACGGTAAGGGCTCTGATGGGTGTGGAGATAAATTTCTGTCTAGTGATGATGCAGGATTCTGGTTCTGGGTGGTTTACTGGTCTAGTGTTATGTTAGTAGTCCATATCTTGTAATAGCCCTCCATCTCTGTTAGTAGCCCATTCTCTCTGTTATTACACATGGGCTCGATTACTTGATTAGGTGTATATAAACTAGTCTTCTTAACACTTTGTTAATTAGACCGACAAAGAATAATACAATACATATTATCATTTTTTTTAATCTCTCATGGTATCAGAGCAAGAAGAGATTAAAATCTGATAATCCTCCACTTACACAAAACACCGGAAAAACAAGAATGAAAAGAACGCAGTACAGTCTATCATTTCCGTCGTTCTTCTCTTCACTTCTTTTCCTCTCTTCTCACTATTAATCTTCCACCTTGAAACTGAAGCATGAAGAGTCATGAAGAAGGTATCCCGATCCCGAAACAGAAGGACAATCAGAAGCAAGTCGAAACATCTACGAATGAATCAAATACGACAGAGAAAAATAAAAATCCTTTACATTCATCCCTCATACAACCTAGGTATGCAATCAGCTAATGGAAAAGGATTTTCTACCTAGAAACGAGCGTTTTTAGTCCGTCTTTCCACCAAGAACAAGGTAGGGTTTGTTACCGAAAAAAAAAGTGAAGCGATTACAATGCCGACCAACAACTCGACTGGGACAAGGCGAACAGAATGGTCTTTGAAATACCCCTAACCTTAAAAACTTAATTAAATGATCTATTAATGATCTAAGAAGACTAATAATCATCTTAATACCATTGAGGAACAATCTAAGATCTTAACAAGGCAAAAACATGCCTTAAGATCGGTAAAGCCAAAAATGTGCTTTAAGACACCATAGAGATCGTATGACCTCAATTAGGATCCAAAGTGGATTCCTAAGTATTATAATTAAGTAATGAACACTATAAAACTATTCTCAAAGGAAACCAAGCTCAAAAACATGTTCTAACACAAATTGTGCTTTAAAACTCCTTAAAGCACGTTTTTGAGAAAATTGACTTTCTAAGTGGGTTTTGAGTGGTGTTAAGGGCTGGATTACACCTTGCTATACTAATGTACTATAATGTACCACATTAGAAGGTCTAATTCAAAGAATTTCAAAAAAAATCACAAATATGGCATTCATTTGTGAATAGTAACCGAAATAGTGCATTTTTAAGTAATGTTGACCAAGCCAAGTCAATGGTCAAGACTTGACCCATCCTTATCTATATGGAGGTGGCAGCATTAAGGGAGGATGACAGCATATTAAGCCTTAGGTAAAATATCTTGCCAATTTAGTGAATCACCACTTTACTATTTCATTTAATACTTTTCATTCCTTAAAACACAAAATCATCTTTTCTCTTTCCTCTTGTCCCATTCCAGCCGAGTACCTAGCTCATACAGAACCTCTCAAGCCTTGTTCTTGAGCAATCAAGGGAAATCTAACTCATTCCCACCTAAGGTAATGGTTTAAGTCATATTTTAGCTCTTTTTCTTCATCTCTTCATTACCTACACATGGAGCTAATAATCTATCACTTTCCATGGATCAATATCAGTATTTTCAACATTGATTAAGGGTTATTCTCGGCTGAGGCAACCATAGGGACCAAGGTGGTCAAAATTTCCATTTTAAGGTAAAAACATACCTTAAGGCTTTCCTTTCTCCATCCGGTTTTCTTTGCTTGATTTCCATGAGTTTTTACACTTATTATCTTCCCATTATCATGTTTTTCAGTGTGTTAACCCCTTGGAGCAAGAGTGGCCGAAAACAAGAGAAAAATTCATACTTTAAGGCATTTTGCCATGGTAAAACCTATTACCATAGCACCTTGCCGTCTTCTTGGTATTTCTCATGTTTTTATGGTGATTTTAGCACCCTTTGGTGTTCTGTATATAGGCCGAAAGTTCCTTGAGTTAGCCTTTCCATTTTAAGGTAATATTTGCCTTAAATCTAACATTAATTTGTTCCTTATGGTTAGCTCATGCTTGGAGTGTAACCATATCTTATTTTGGTGTATAAAACATGTCAAAGTGCTGAGATAATTTCTCCTCCAAGCTTCCGTGAGGGTTTAGAGCATTTAGGCACCTAAATCAAGGTATAAATACCCTAATCTTATGTTTATATGATTTCTAAGTTCATATAATATATGTGCCATTAGTGGAGTATTTTAAATGGTTATTTTTAACCTAAGTGTGACCAGAAATGACTTAGATAATATAAGCTAGTCATTTAAGTGATTTAATTAACATAATGGTCAAATTATGACATTATGTGGAAGTTTTGTAAATAATGGAGAACTTGGTGTGAGGGCCGAGATTTTACAGCATTATTAAGACATTTAAAATATAATTTTATGTTATAATGCAAAGTTGTAATAAGGCCATGTTATTAGGCCAATTTAAATTAAGTTTAAAAGCTTATTTAATTTAATTTATGCACTTAGCATTAATTTTGGGATCAATCGGTAATTACAATAAAAATATGAAGCCGTGGGCTATTTTAGGTGAAATATAGGGTTTAAAATGAATTTAAATAAAAATTATTACATTTTATAAAGTTTTATGACAAAATTGTAAATATGGGAAACTTTGGGGTAAAACTTGTAATTACAGAGAGTTTGGGCTCAAAATGGGATTTAGAAGTCAAGGTTGACTATATAGGAGACTTTGACCAAGTTTGGAGATTTATGGAATTAAAATACTACCTTATATTAAGTTAGTTATTAAATTGTAAAAGATTTATAAGTATTGGGGTGAAATGGTGATTTCCGAAACTTAAGGGTACCAAATGGGGTTTAGAACAGACCTTGGGTTATTAGGAATTTTTAGGAGTTTATTTGGTTAAATTTGGAGTTAATATGAATTATATAAGTATAATATATGATATTTTATATCATTGTTACATTTGGGTAACATATGGGGTAAAAACCGTAAATACTAAAAGTATAAGGTTAGGAATGATGTTTATAACCTTTTGGTATAGTTTGGTAATTTTTGGAATTATATATGAGGTTTTAATAAGATATATGTATAATATATAGTTTTAATGACATTAGGAAACTATATGTTATAAAATGGGGTGATTTGGTAAATATAGAAAGTTGAGAGGTGAGAATTAAATTGGAACAGACCATAGGGTCTGTTCGGCAATTATAAAGGGATTATAACCATAGGTTATAATTATATTAAGGTTTAAGGATTATAATATAAGGTATATATTATAAGTGTAACAATATAATAATATTTGGGGTGATTATGTAATCTCTGGAAGTATAGTGAAATTAAATAAAAACCGACAACCATATGGTCTGTTTGGTATTTTGTAACATTTTATAACTATAGGTTATAAATGTTTAATGACATAAATGTCATAATATATGTTATATAACTATAATGTAACATTATATAAATAATGTGGTGGATTTTGTGAATATTAAAGAACGTAAGTTCTGTTCGGTAATAATGGGTATTTTAGGATAAGAATTTATAATATTGTTTTTAATGTTATAAAGGTTGTAACATTTATAATATAAGAAATATTCATTAAAAGAGAATGAATATACTATAAAGACTTACCATATAATAAATGGTCCCATAATACATATATATAAATAAATATATGTTATGGAGTGAGAAATACAATATGGTTCAATAACCATATAATATCATAATTAAAATGATATAAGATAAGGAGAAAAGAATTATAAACATTAGTTAAGGAAATTCTAATGTTATGATGTACATGAAATAATAAGGAGTTATATAATTCAAAGTATTTTTAAATATGAATTATACAACATTACACTTGGAGAAACTAACCTTAGGAAAATAAATACTAAGGTGAGATGTATAATATATGATCAAGATTATACATGCAATATAGTGACAAACTATATAATATACAAATGTATATTATATTACATGCGATAACAAACGTTTAAAGTTAAGTATATTAATATACGAGACGTAACCACGCATGTAATATAGCGTTTTCCAAATCCCGAGTTGAACCGAAAACCCGACAAACGTTGTTGGAATGAACCGGGAGGGATTAGTGATGGTACGGGGTACCGTAGAGTAATGTTGTTATACGGGATGCTAATTTGTAGTGTTACGCATTATTAGACTGTTAGAGACATCACGGGAAGCATCGGATCTAGCTGATTCATACTCCACGGTTCTATAATCCCGGTGCACGGTATGTTGTTACGTGTCTCTGATTGTCTCTGAGGATTTCCTCAGTTCAGACATTTTGTGAAAATCTGTGATAAGATTGAATATCTGCTTGTGTGAATTAATATGCATAAGTTGTGTGTTAATGCTGCTTTATTATTATTACTGTTGTATGCTAACAGTACTGTTCGTATATATGAACAAATTATAAAGCGAACTAGCGGCAATGATGCTATCTTATATGTGTAATATAAGGAACGTAAGTAAAACGTTGTAGCATTAGGATAATAAGATATATATTTTATCCGAGACTTATATACGGAGCATTGGCCTTTTTAATGCTGCTCTTGTATCTAACACTGGATCCTTGGTCGACATACTCAGGATTGGACTAACGACCTTAGTCTGCTGTGTTAGGAAAATGGTAATACGATGCGATGGTATAGATAAGTTAATCAAGAGGATGTGGCTCTTGGTGAGAATTGTGATCAATTAACGATACTAGGATGCCGTGTGGGTATCCGTAAGTATCAAGATAAATTTCAACGGACTACAGATGGTTCGTCGGTCGGAGACTCTACCGCTGGAGTGGCTACTGCCGTGGGTGACCCGCCATAAGAGATGGGTAACTTAGAGACACGTCGTTTTAACGAGACGTTGTCTTTAGGTATGATTGAACAATTACGAACAGCTATATTAGCTCGTACAGTAGCGAACATTATTTGGGCTTGTATGCCAAAGACGAGAATCTATACTTGTTCATAATCCTCATTGTTTCGCCTTGTTGTTCCTTGGTTATGCTATGTGGTTATGTGATGTATGTTTGCGGATTTGTGGAATTGAGTCACTGTACTCGTATGTGTGTTTGTGAATTGGCTGAATTGAGTCGTTGTACTCATATGTATGTTGTGAATTGGTTGAGTCGAGTCACTGTACTCGTGAGTGGATTATTGTGTGTTAGGTCGGGTGAGTCGTTGTACTCAAATATGAACTATTAAGTGTTTGGTGGAGTGGAGTCTTCGTACTCATAAATGCGTTGTGACGCTTTCAGTTGGTTTACTGTGGTGTGATACGTGAAGCCGGGGGCTTGTTTGCTATTTTGAGTTACTGCAAAATATTTATTGCTTTATAGTTTTTATATTAAACTACATTCATGAAAATGAAATGCATGCTCTCGACCAATTAACTGAGGGTCTGAGGGGCATGACAATCATGTAGTAACATACTCAGCGGGGGCTGATTCCATACCACAAACAAATATTTTGTAGGTATGCAGCTTCCGGTGTCTACAGAGAGCGGGACGCGCTGGGTAATGTAGTAACCGTTGTTTAGGTTTGTACTGTCGTATTTCGATATGAACATAGAAACGTGTATAGGACTGGAATACTTAGAATGCTCACTAGGGTTGTATTTATGTTGGAACAGAAAGTTAAATCTATCTCTTGTTGTCACTGTGGGAAATTGTTTCGTATTATGAATATATCAGTAAGCACGTTATTGCTCGTATGGGCGAGTGAGAACGGTGACACCAGTAGTTCGATTGTTTCGATTACCGCTGCGATTACTACGTTAAGTAAGACGATTAGGAGCCGATTAGAGTAGGGGTGTTACAGTCTTGGCCTGGCTCTTCAGTGCTCTAAGTGAATCGATTAAGGAGAGTATCATTTACTATGCTACAGCTGTAGAAGCGTGGTCTAATTTGTGTGAAAGGTGGGATTAACCCGCGGGACCTCATCTGTACACGCTTCGACAAGAATCACACCAAATTGAATAAAACAATGAGAGTATAAATGATTATTATACTCGATGGGTAAAAATATGGAATAAGCAAAAACAACTAGTGAATGTAACGCCCTGCACTTGCAGCTCGAGTGCCCAGATTTTCAAGCAGCAGGAGACTGGACGCTTTTTCGATTTTATGATGGGACTCAACAATTCCTACGAATCTTTGAGGAGCAAGATTCTCATGCTTCCTCCCTTGCCAATAGTTGAGCGTGTTTATTCCATGCTTCGGCAGGAAGAGAATCGCTGTCTCTCAAGAATGGACATGAAGGGAGAAAATGAAGAGGAGTTTTTGGGTTTTCCCAGTGGAAACCCTAAATCTGGAAATCGAACAAACTCAGATTCAAAGGGAAAGAACCCCAAATATGAAAACAAAAGAGAAAATTTTTCTCACTGTTAAAAGCTTAGGCACAACTATAAAGAATGTTATTGGGTAAAGAGGACTTTCCCAAGCTATTGGCGCCACCCGACTACCAAGAACAATAAGGCTTTCACAACTACAAACACTGAAGAATCACAACGATCTAGAAAGAAGAAGAAGAAGAAGAAGAAGAAGAAGAGAAGAAGAAGAAGAAGAAGAAGAAGATAGCGTAGTCCTAGAATTCAATCAGGAACAACTTGAAGCTTTAAAGCATTACTTCAAAGATAACAAAACACCAGAACCAGGCCTTTCTCAGTGACAACTGGCTTTACTAAGCGCTTATCTGGGACAACACTTTGATTTGTCAACAAAACAAGGAGCTGATTCTTACAATTATTTCGAAGGTATCGTGATCTCCTCTCTTAATACAAGCTTAGTAAATGTTTTTCTGCACATGTGGGTGATTGATTATTGCACCTCTGATCATATATGTGGCAATATCAATTTATTCATTGATGAGAATTTTGTAGCTTGCAATAACTCTGTTAAGATGCCTGATGGTCACTCTGGATATATTAAAGGGGTTGGAACTGTAAAATTACTAAAATATTTATGCTACAAAATGTGTTGTATGTCCCAAGTTTTAAATTTCATTTGATTTCTGTTAGAAAAATTCTTTTACAACTAGATGCGAAGATGATAATCTGTGATAATACATGCTCAGCAAAGAACCATGAAAACAAAATCAGTGTTGCTTTTGCTTTTTAGAAAAAAGGCTTGTACCATTGTACCTTCTAGATTCTGTTTCTCTAGATACTTTTTTGTATGAAAGAAACAAACAATGTAATTCAATTCTTGTTGCTGGTTGTACTCAACCAATTTCTGTATCTGATATACAGTAAGATATCAATAAAACAATCGTTAGTTTTTTCTTCTGTTAAAGAGAAAATTCATCTTTGGCCATGCTCCTCTTGATAAGATAGTCAAACTTGATTTGATTAACAAAAGTGATTTAGATAAGGAATTCTTTTGTGATTGTTGTGATAGAGCAAAAAACCATAGATTACCTTTTCCACGCTCTGTCACAGCCAGCACACAAATTTTTGATCTAATCCACATTGACATATGTGGTCCTTTTAAGCAACCAACCCATGAAAACAAGAAATACTACTTAAGCATTGTAGATGACAAAAGTCATGCTCTGTGGGTTAAGCTCCTTACACAAAAATCAGAAGCATTTTCTTTTTTTGAATTTTTTCCTTACATATGCTGAGAGACAGTTTGAAAAAAAATTAAATGCATTAGATCTGATAATGCCTTGGAATAAGGTAACTCTAATGAAGGAAAACAACTTTTTCAATTCATTAGGAATAATTCACCAAACTTCATGTGCACACACCCCTCAACGAAATGGCATTGTAGAAAGAAAACATAGGTACTTAATGGAAACTGCAAGAGCCTTATTTTCCAATCTAAAATTCCATTAGATTTTTGGGGGGAATGCATATTAACTGCTACTGATATAATCAATAAACTTCCCAGCATTGCTCTCAAAGGAAAAACTCCCGTTGAAATACTTTACAACAAAGTTGTTGATTATCAACTTCTTAATCCATTCGATTGCCTAGCATATTCTCAAGTTCTAGGTCAAAAACCAGGCAAATTCAGCTACATATCTACACCCTGTGTTCATCTAGGATCTTCCTAACAACAGAAAGGATATAAGATGCTACGTCTAGAAGATTTTAAAATCAATATCTCTAGAGACGTTTTATTTTATGAGACTATATTGCTTTTCAAACAACCAGATCTTGACATTTCTACCTTTAACCCTTCATCTGAACAAACATCCCAATTTGAGAATACATAATTTCATTATGATTCTAATGAAGATAACCCTGCTAAAACTCTCCACAATCTATCTTCCTCCGCACTCATTGATAACATTACTTCTGAACCACAAAATGAAACACCAACAGAAACTGATTTACCCCCTGATCAGCAACAACAAACTGATCAACTCAGAAGATCCACACATTGCAGACATCCCCCGGATTATTAACAAGAATATCACACTGGTTCTACACATCTTGATCAAGACACTTTCACTCAAATTCTTAACCACAAAATCAGTACACATAGAATTCAAATCAGTACCACTTCCTTACTAATTAACTCTCTCACTGACATCACTCCTTCTTTTTCACTTGCTGCTACATCAACACAAAATAGAGCTACAGCAAAAAAATACTTCTCCTCAAAGAACTACAAACATATGAAGAAGCCTCTCAAAGTCCTCATTGGGTTGAAGCCATTAATAACGTACTGAAAGCCCTTATTCAAAATGGCATTTGGGAACTCACAAAATTTCCTAAACATAAGAAATCAATAGGGTGCAAATGGGTCTTTAAAACCAAGTTAAAATCTGATGAGACATTAGAGGGATACAAAGCTAAACTCGTAGCAAAGGGGTTTAGTCAAAAGTATGGATTTGACTACACTGAGACTTTTTCTCCTATGGGTAGAATGACAACAATAAGAACCCTTTTAGTTGTGGCTGTTAAAATAAATTGGGTAATCGACCAACTTGACATCAACAATGCATTTATCCATGGAAACCTCATTTATGAAATATATATATATATGCAAATACCTAAAGGATTAAAAGCAGAGGAGAAAGTCAATGCTTGTCGTCTCAAGAAATCCATCTATGGGTTCAAAGCAAGCTTCTAGACAATCGTTTCCTAGACTTAGAGCCCGTTCGGACTTTGCACTCAAACGCAGGTATAGCAGCGAAAAAAATAAGCTGCCCATGGTTAACTTATTGTAAGTTGTCATGTATTGTGTAGTTACAGCTAGAACCACTGATAAGCTTACATGTGTCTTGCTAAATTCAAAAAAAGGAGATTAATCTCCTAAACGCCACCAACGAACGCGCCCTTCGTGAGTTTTTTGGAAACAATGGTATACACTAAATCTAATAATGACACTTCTCTATTTTTTGAAGAATAACCTTGAGCGTATAACCTTTCTTGCTGTATACGTGGATGATATCCTTGGTACAGGAAATGATTTTCATGAGATTAATGTTGTTAAACAAAAACTTGACCAAGAATTTAAAATAAAAGATCTAGGAAAACTGCATTATTTTCTTGGGCATGGAATTTCTATATCATGACACAAGTCTGGTCACCACTTAAAGGAAAGTTTGCACAAAGATTGTTACAGAACATGGAATCACTGGTAAGAACAGTACAGTCTCACCGCTCTCAACAGCAATGAAAATGCACACAACTAATGGTGAGACCCTTCCAAATCCACAATCTATAGAAGCTTAATAGGAAAGTTAAATTATTTAACTCACACACGGCCTGATATTTCTTTCACTACACAACTACTAAGTCAGTTTCTGCAGGCACCAACAGATAAACATATGCAAGCAGCACTGCATACAATTCAATACCTACAAGGGAAGTCCACTACGACATCAATCTCAACAACAAAACAGACACAACTTCTGGCCTATTATGATAGTGACTGGGCAGGATGCCCAGTTACTAGAAGATCTGTCTCAGGATACTACATAATGTTGGGAGGGTCACCGATATCATGGAAGTCAAAGAAACAAAGTAGTGTCTTCCTCTCCTCAGCAGAAGCCGAGTATCGAGATATAAAGATGATAAGTGTCCAAACGAGCATGTTTATTAGGTGTATTTCATATAATATTAGCACTTTTCTTGCTCATTTCTCCACTTCGGTTAGTTTTCCTCTAGTTTATGTTTTATTATTTATCTCACAAAATTATTGGTTTAACATGAGGAAAACCAAGCTGGGACTAAAGTAGATAAAGAGACGAACACATAGACGCAAACGGCTCGAAAAACGGAGCCCAAACGAACAATCTAGAGCCGGTCGAAGTTAGAAAAATAAGTCACGACGACGTCGAGATAACGGGCGGACTAGAGGGGCGTAACCGCCTCGCGTTCAACAGAGAGACAACCGCCTCTTAATGGGCGGTCTAGAGAGGCGCAACCGCCTCGCGGACAGAACGAGAGAGTACCGCCTCTTAATAGGCGGTTAAGGAGGCGGACAAGGGATGAAGAACCGCCTCATATCTGGCGGTTAAGGAGGCGGACAAGAAGAGAGGCTACCGCCTCTCAAGCTGGCGGACAAGAGAGTGGTAACCACCCACTATGTGGCGGACGTGAGATAGACAACCGCGAGGCGGTACCAAAGCGGACACAGGACCAGACTAAAACTCGTCGCGAGCTTATCTTCCTCGCCCGGTCGTCTGCCTTCACCGACTGTCTGCAACTCGCGCAACTCGTCCACTGTCTCCGCCTACCTTAAATCACGCCTGTCTTCAGCTGTCTGTCCCCTTCAATCAGTGAGCAATCAATGAGCTCAATCTTCCACCGCCTCAATCATTTGCTCGCTCACGCGTCTATCTATCTTCTCTGCTTTCTTCTTCCTTTTCTATATAAACCCACGAGCTTCACCCAATAAATACACACGAATTCACCAATCGATCCACGACCACTTCACCACCATCTCATTTCTCTTCTCCCGCCTTCTCCATTTTATTTATTTTACATTCCAAATTCACCTCTAGCCCTACGTGCACAAAATAGCAGAGTGAGACGGAGTGATTACGGATGATTTCTATTACTCTCGTCTCTATCTATCTATTTAATATGTTAGGCTAGTTTACGTTACTCTGGGAATAGTTATTATGTATCTGTATTAATTATGCAATATTTCTACTGGTTTATTTATATACAGTTTGTTACGCTTAAAGGTTATCATGCATCTTTTTAATAGATCTCGCGAATTTATTAAATTGCTCTACTAAGTCTATTTTTGATCAGACCAGGTGATAAATAGACAGGTTAATTAAAGCGTAAAACTGGAGGAAGCTTTATTATGATTTAATGAGTTAGTATTCAGTTGCAAATGTAATTCCTCAAATACTCCTCTGCCGTTCGCAGGCTTTTGCTTGAACCTTGATTAGAACCTTGCATTACAGGTGAAGAGTTCTTATGAGGCTATGACTTAGTCCTTAAGATATTTACAGGAACCTTGCCAAATTATTAAACCAGTAGAGATAGCTTAATTATGCAGATTATATTAACCTGACCCAGAGTTCCATTTTATTTATCTGTCAACTTAGTTTATTTTATTCTTTCTTTTTATTTATTTTACAAGTCAATTAATCCACCCCCCTCTTGTGACACGCTTAGGTACTATAATATTATATTAGTCCCACGGTTCGACATCCGGTTGCTTACATTTTCACTATACTACTGCGACCGGGATTTATTTGCAGCCCGACGTTATTTTTGGGTTTTAATTTCTTTCTTTTATGTTAATTACACCTGTTCTAACCACTCACTTTATAACGTCTGCAAAATGGCGCCGTTGCCGGGGACTAGTTTATTCTAGTCCCTAAGCCCCGGATTATTCACTTGTATTATTAGAAATTTTGTTTATATTTTTTTGTTTGTTGTTTATATTTATTATCTTTTATATTTTGTTTATATTATTATTATGTTTGTTTCTAATCATTTTATTTTCTAATCTTTTTCTGTAGTTTTGTTTATACACAAAAACACAAAAAAAAAAAATTTACACGGCAATGGAAGAGGCATTTGAATATTGGCAGGATTTATACTGCTCCGAATGTGGGGAAGCTCATGATTTTGAGGATTGTCTCATAGTCCAAGAGCAACTCTGGTTAGAAGATCAACCAGACTACCTGGAGAAAATCGCTCAACTACTAGAGCAATCAATGAGCGAAACAGTTCAAGAGGTAGAACACCCCACTACAGACGAGCCATTCATAGAGACCCCTCCCTCTAAAATCAATTACCGCTATCTTCCATCCTTCTCTATAATATACCCAGACAATGAGGATATTTACATCCTCGAAAATGAAGAGAAGGAATTGCCATCACCTCCCGCCATCATATCCAAACCTAACGCCACTATCACTTTCAAAGAATTAACTTTCTCTGAAGATGATAACGAGCGTTCTTTCTACGAGCCTCACCTACAAGAGGAGGATTTTTACATCCTCCAATTTGAGGAAGAAAAATCTGCACCGCCGGGTCTTCTGTTAGAACTACGTTCCCGGCAATACCTCCTCAAACACCTGATTTTGTGGAGTATTAATTTTCTTATTTTATATGCCGAGGTAACGTTTTGTTTTGATCCAGGATAACGAAGCAGGCGTCTAGCCAAAGACGTTAAATAAGGGCAGCTTCCTGGGAGGCAACCCGGGTGTACTTTTATTTTTATTTTGCTTTTATGCTCTTTTAATTTTCAGGTTCTCTTAAAATTTTATTTTTGCTAACTTTTAACCCCGTTTTTAGTATGGTTGCTTCTAGTGTCTTATGCAGGTGCACCTCCATGTGGACACCGCAACCAAGCTACGCTACTTGAGGCTGAAGCTCAAGTGTGGGGGAACTCCTATAAACGCAAGCAAAAATAAAATCAGGGGAGTACCAGTTTCTTTACTTTTGCTTTTATTTAAATAAAAACTGCAGAGGAGCGTTTATGTGCTTAAATGTTTATTTGTGATCTTTGTGTTATCTCTATTTTATCTACTTACCGAAAAGGTCTTCTGAAACTTTCCCTTGTTTTTTCTGGTGAACAATGAGGACATTGTTCAAATTAAGTGTGGGGGAGTGTGCCCTTTTCGGTGACATTTTGTGCTTAAATGTTTAATCTCTCTCCTTATCATGCGTTTGTCCAATTCAAATATTATAGACCCTTTATATGTGGGTTGTTCTCTTTAAGAATAAATACTGTTATGAATTGTAGGATAAATGGTACAAATTTTAAAATTTTGATTACTTTTGAGGAGCATTTTATATGCGGTGTGACCAAATAATCTGCAAATGGTTGGATTTTATTGCTCAGGGTTTCCTTCTGTCTTCTCTCTTAGGGATTGCTAAAGGGTACTTCTCTGTTAAAAAGAAAAAAATAATAAGGGACTAGCGAGACACCATTGGTAACCAACGAAAGAGAGTTGAGTGTTCTTAAATACAAAGGCGTGATGCCTACATTTTCTCATCTCTTATGCAAAAGTGAAACAAATGCATAAATCTATTTTTCCTTTTGTTTTCTCCTCAATGCCCGTTCTTGAGAGAAGTTGGCCATGGTAAAAGTTCTCGAGTCACCTAAAAGAAACATTGGAGTACCTTGGATCATACCCCGAAACTCTATATTTTGTTTTCACCCTGAGCACACCTATGCCACCAGCAGTTAATTTTTCACACTCCTCAATAAGTTAAAAGATCATGTTTATCCTACCCTTTATAATAATATTTGTTAGTATTGAGCATTCCCTACTTGGGTACGTGATTTTGCTTGAGGACAAGCAAAAAGATAAGTGTGGGGGTGTGATAAGTGTCCAAACGAGCATGTTTATTAGGTGTATTTCATATATAATATTAGCACTTTTCTTGCTCATTTCTCCACTTCGGTTAGTTTTCCTCTAGTTTATGTTTTATTATTTATCTCACAAAATTATTGGTTTAACATGAGGAAAACCAAGCTGGGACTAAAGTAGATAAAGAGACGAACACATAGACGCAAACGGCTCAAAAACGGAGCCCAAACGAACAATCTAGAGCCGGTCGAAGTTAGAAGAAATAAGTCACGACGACGTCGAGATAACGGGCGGACTAGAGGGGCGTAACCGCCTCGCGTTCAACAGAGAGACAACCGCCTCTTAATGGGCGGTCTAGAGAGGCGCAACCGCCTCGCGGACAGAACGAGAGAGTACCGCCTCTTAATAGGCGGTTAAGGAGGCGGACAAGGGATGAAGAACCGCCTCATATCTGGCGGTTAAGGAGGCGGACAAGAAGAGAGGCTACCGCCTCTCAAGCTGGGACAAGAGAGTGGTAACCACCCACTATGTGGCGGACGTGAGATAGACAACCGCGAGGCGGTACCAAAGCGGACACAGGACCAGACTAAAACTCGTCGCGAGCTTATCTTCCTCGCCCGGTCGTCTGCCTTCACCGACTGTCTGCAACTCGCGCAACTCGTCCACTGTCTCCGCCTACCTTAAATCACGCCTGTCTTCAGCTGTCTGTCCCCTTCAATCAGTGAGCAATCAATGAGCTCAATCTTCCACCGCCTCAATCATTTGCTCGCTCACGCGTCTATCTATTTTCTCTGCTTTCTTCTTCCTTTTTCTATATAAACCCACGAGCTTCACCCAATAAATACACACGAATTCACCAATCGATCCACGACCACTTCACCACCATCTCATTTCTCTTCTCCCGCCTTCTCCATTTTATTTATTTTACATTCCAAATTCACCTCTAGCCCTACGTGCACAAAATAGCAGAGTGAGACGGAGTGATTACGGATGATTTCTATTACTCTCGTCTCTATCTATCTATTTAATATGTTAGGCTAGTTTACGTTACTCTGGGAATAGTTATTATGTATCTGTATTAATTATGCAATATTTCTACTGGTTTATTTATATACAGTTTGTTACGCTTAAAGGTTATCATGCATCTTTTTAATAGATCTCGCGAATTTATTAAATTGCTCTACTAAGTCTATTTTTGATCAGACCAGGTGATAAATAGACAGGTTAATTAAAGCGTAAAACTGGAGGAAGCTTTATTATGATTTAATGAGTTAGTATTCAGTTGCAAATGTAATTCCTCAAATACTCCTCTGCCGTTCGCAGGCTTTTGCTTGAACCTTGATTAGAACCTTGCATTACAGGTGAACGAGTTCTTATGAGGCTATGACTTAGTCCTTAAGATATTTACAGGAACCTTGCCAAATTATTAAACCAGTAGAGATAGCTTAATTATGCAGATTATATTAACCTGACCCAGAGTTCCATTTTATTTATCTGTCAACTTAGTTTATTTTATTCTTTCTTTTATTTATTTTACAAGTCAATTAATCCACCCCCCTCTTGTGACACGCTTAGGTACTATAATATATATATTAGTCCCACGGTTCGACATCCGGTTGCTTACATTTTCACTATACTACTGCGACCGGGATTTATTTGCAGCCCGACGTTATTTTTGGGTTTTAATTTCTTTCTTTTATGTTAATTACACCTGTTCTAACCACTCACTTTATAACGTCTGCAAAAGATGTTACATGTGAGTTGGCATGGTTGAGCCATCTGATCAACGAGCTAGGAGAACAAGAGGTGCAACCAATACCGATCCATTGTGACAACAAATCAGCTGTCTACATCGCCAAAAACCCTGTCCAACAACAGCGGACCAAGCACATTGAGATCAACATCTATCACGTTCGACAGAAAATCCAGGAAGGTCTCATCACCGTCCGCCACATCACCAACAAACATCAGTTAGCATATTTTCTCACCAAACCATTATCTGGAAAAAACATACTCCTCTTTATTACAAGACATAGGCTTATCTTTGCTACAAGATCTTCATAGGAAACCTACTAGATCTTGGGGGAAGGGGGTGGGTGTTATAGCCTATAGTTTACTGGTCCAGTGTTATGTTAGTAGCCCATATCTTGTAATAGTCCACCATCTCTGTTAGTTGTCCATCCTCTATGTTATTACACATGTGCTCAGTTACTTGGTTAGGTTTTAATAAACTAGTCTTCTTAACACTTTGTTAATTAGACTGACTGAGAATAATACAATACAGATTATCATGTTATAATCTCTCATTTGGCGGAGCTTCTCTCAATGGCGTTGTTTTCAACCTTTCTACCAATATTGACAATGTTATGACTATGGCTCTCCCGGTAATAATGATGAGATGTTGTTGTGTTCCAAATCCGTGTTTGGCAGATAACTGGTGTATTAAGGGCAAATTGAATGTTAATGGCTGCGTTCGGTGATGGTCTAAATGTGGCATAAATGTGTCATTTTTTATTTTGGCATTTTTGACCCAAAATGTCAAACCGTCATCACCAAAAAATAATTTTCAAAACAGCCACAAAACTACCATTTTCAAAACAACCACAAAATAACAAACAATTTATGCTGCAAATAGAATGAATACCGTAAACAGAGGCGGAGCCAGAAAACTGTAATTAAGGGGGCGAGAATATTTTAATAATATTAATTAATATTTAAAAATTAATTTAAATTTTCAATACCTATAATTATATTTTAAAAATGATTTTATGCTAATATATGTTTTTTTTATTTCTTGGCATAGCCAGTATTAAATTTAAATTTATTTTTTTAAATTTCATTAAGTAATATTTAATTGAATAGAATATATGTTTTAACTATAAATATATGTTTAAAATAAATATTTTATCAACAATTAAATATATATAATAATAAAATAATAAGTGATAGTTGTACGTATATATATTCGGTTACAGTCAATTATTTTATTATTAGAAAGAATTATTTTTTCAATTCAATGATATTATTTATTCCATTAAAAATTAAAATAATCTTAAGTATTAATACATTTGAAATGTTATATTAAATACTACTATATAATCCATAAAATTTTATTTTTATATGTAACATCTAATTTGCTCTAAACCAATGGTTATTTCTTTATTTTTCTAATATATGTAAAAAAAATTATTGATAAATTAATATGTATACATATTATAAATTAATTGTCACTAAAATGTTAATAAAATAAAATAATAAAGTATATAATTGAATATCTACATATATTTTAACTTTATTAACAAAAAATTGTTTTACAATGTAATATAAATTTTTTAATTTTAACACCAAAACGGTAAACGCACTGCACAAAACTAACTTATTCAAAAAAGCCAGACGAAACCGCCGCCTGCGCCGAACACTATTTTTCAAAACAGCCACAAAACAACAAAACAAAACTACCACAAAACAACAGACAAAAACAGCCACAAAACTACCACATTTATACCCACCCGAACGCAGCCAATAGCCCTTGTCTAGCTCGACTAGTATGCATGTTGTTCAGCTGTCTAGGGCATAAGTTTTGTGTTAGTAGGTAATTGGTGAGAGGCTTACCATGCTTGAGAGACTTGAGACCAGTGATAGCTTCTCTATTTAGCTAGTTGATCATCCATTTATGCAAAATGTCATTTGGTTTGATTGTAATGGATCTAGTTAGGAGTAATATTATGTATCTTCTAAGTTATCAATCATAATATAAAGAGATTTTGTTGTCTTAAAAAACACCTATCAGGATTACTTATAATACAAGCAATGGGAAATCTCTTGCGTCCCGTTTATATTTAACTTGTTATATATCAGTGGCGGACTTAGGGGAGGGGCAAGGGGCACTTGCCCCCCCCCCCCCCCCCAAATTTTCAAAATCAGTCAAAGGTCTTTATATAATTATACAAACATAATGTTAAGTAGTGTAGTGGTGAGTGGTAATATTTTACACCCAGCAACCTGAGTTCGAATCTCCATCCATGTCAATTTTTTTTACTAGTCAAACGACAGAGTTTCAAAAGAACGGGGAAACAAAAATTTAAAACCCTCTATGTTCTATTCACTTTTCACTTTCCCCTTTCCCCTTTCCTTTTTCCCTACTTCTCTGCCGACTTCACAGAGCATTCGAGAAGACCACCCACCCAGCTTTGTTTTAGTATTCTGCAACAGCAAGAACACCACCAGGAGCGCTACGCCACGCACACAGAGCATTCCATTGCACACAGACCAGGGACCACACCATCTGCAGACTACAATAAAGGTATTTAACCTACTTTTTTAATTGAAAACTATTTCATTATTATAATGCTAAATTGCAATAGCTATATCTGTTGTTCACCGATTGATTACACATTACATATATTCTATATGATACTATATAATAGAATAGATAAGTAGTAAAGTACGCAAATGTAGGTGATTAGTGAATCAATTAGTTTAAATTAAATAGTGTCCGCACCAGCAATATATTGAAGTTGTGATTTGTGTTATTCAATTTGTTTATACTAAATAGTGTCGCACCAGCAGCATATTGAAATTTGAACTTGTGATTTGTGTAATTCAATTTGTTTATACTAAATGGTGCCGCACCAGCAGCGTATTTAACTTGCGATTAGTGTTATACAATTTGTTTTATCACTCAAATTAAATCTTCACTTGAAGATGTGAACCAAACATAGGGACGTAAGTCGTGATTACTAATATATGAATCTAATTTTGTATATTTTGTGAGTTCCAACCTTACATATGTGTCAAATTTACTTTCAGATTAATAATGAAGACATCATCAAGGAAGCTTGAGACACTTAAATCATTGTTCGAAAAGAAAATGAAATCTCAAGAAGCTTCTTCATCTGCTACAAAACTGTCAACTCAAGAGGAAACAAATAAAATTCAAGAAATACATAATGAGCCTCTTGAAAGGCAAGAAAGTGAAGATAACAAGGAGCTGAATGAGCCTCTTCTTAAGTCACTACAAGGTGACGAAATCATGTATGATGTTAGTTTGCTTCCACATGATCCAGGACTAAGAAGAGCAATCACGACATACCATGTGAATGAGCAAGATGCTGTAAGACGAGCATACATACTTAGAGGCCCATGTCAACCAAGATTAATCAACTTCCCAGCAACAAAGTGCGGTACTTACTTGCGCAAGTTCAATGTTATGTGGTATGATAAATATTAGTGTCGAAAAGGATGCTGCATTTTACTTTGTTTTTTTCTATTCAAGAATGATGTTGCAACTAGTTTTGGTACCGGAGAGGATTTGTTTGGTGAAGAAGGATTCAGAAATTGAAAAAAAGTTGAGAAATTGATGAAGCATGTGGGTGGTATTAGAAGTCCCCATAATCTACCTGTTGAAAAGTATGAATCTCTTAAGCACCCCAACAGATCAATCATACAAGCACTTGAGAAGCAGTATGATCAGACAAAGGCAGAATATAAAGCTCGCTTGACGCTTCATTGAAATGTTTGAGGTACCTTTTGCGGTAAGGGATAGCTTTTCGTGGTCATGATGAAAGTGAAGATTCAAGTAACAGAGGTAACTTTCTTGAACTTCTAAAATGGCTTGCAGATATAGATGATAGTGTTGGGCAAATAGTCTTGAAAAATGCCCCGAAAACCATCAATTGGTTTCACCAAAAAATCAAAAAGATATTATCAATGCATGTGCCAAGGAAACTATTAAGGTTATCATGGAAGATCTTGGTGATGAATGTTTTGGGATATTGGCTGATGAATCTAGTGATGTATCTCAGAAGGAACAGATGGCCCTTTTCCTACGCTATGTAGATAGTAAGGGTAAGGTAGTGGAACGCTTTCTTGGTATCGCACATTTAGTGACACCACCCCTTATCACTTAAAGCAGCGGTGTGTTCTTTGCTTATGGAGCATTCATTGAGTCTATCTAAAATTCGTGGTCAAGGTTATGATGGAGCTAGCAATATGAGTGGTGAATTCAACGGACTTAAGGCTCTAATTTGAAAGAAAGTCCAAGTGCTTATTACATCCATTGCTTTGCTCATCAACTTCAGTTAACATTAGTTTGTTGTTGCCAAGAAGAATATTGAATGTTTGACTTTCTTTGATTCATTGACACTTTTACTGAATGTGGTTGGAGCTTCTTGTAAAAGAAAAAATGCTCAGAGAAAGTATACTCAAAGAGTTTCCAAGGCTTTAGAAGAGGGAACTCTTGAAACTGGGACAGGTTTGAATCAAGAGCTTGGCTTGAGTAGACCTGGGGATACTCGTTGGGGATCTCATCATAAATCAATTTTAAGTGTTTTTCTCTATATCCGGATATAATTGATGTTCTTTGCAAAATGGGAAGTATTCCATCAGAAGATCAAGCAAAAGCTCAAGGTTG
The DNA here is from genome assembly GCA_023374045.1 of Limonium bicolor. NCBI lineage: Eukaryota > Viridiplantae > Streptophyta > Magnoliopsida > Caryophyllales > Plumbaginaceae > Limonium > Limonium bicolor. The sequence goes on from CM041778.1 coordinate 56,862,003, forward strand.
CTTGTTTAAAGTTGAATCATTTGACTTTGTCTTCATGGCTCACTTGATGCTAGCCATATTTGGGTATACACATGAACTGAGTCTTGCTTTACAAAAAAAGGATCTAGATATTGTAAATGCAATGTCACTTGTCAAAATGACCAAGCTTCAGTTTCAGAAAATGAGAGATGACGGGTGGGAAACATTTTTCTCCAAGGTTCTTAACTTTTGCTCTGAACATAAGATTGAAGTTATGGATATGAATGCTATATATATTCCCCAAGGAAGATCTAAGAGATTTGCTCAACATTGTACATATCTTCATCATTATCAGATTGAGGTGTTTCTTGCAGTTATTGATCTTCAGCTTCAAGAATTTAACAATCGATTTGATGAGACGAACACGGAGTTGCTTACTTGCATGGCTTGCTTGAGCCCTGTCGATTCATTCTCCTCCTTTGACAAGCAAAGGTGCTACAATTATCAAAATTATATCAAAATGACTTTACAAGCTTTGAATTGCTCAACTTTGAATATCAGCTTGATAACTTCATTATTGATATGCGAGAAGATGTTAGGTTTTCAAACCTAAAAGATCTTGGTCCTTTCAATGAAGTTGGTGGAGACTTCTAAGCATCTTATATATTCAGAAGTATATAGCTATTAAAGTTAGTGTTGGTTCTTCCTGTTGCGACGGCAAGTGTGAAAGAGGATTTTCTGCGATGACTTTTGTGAAGATAAGCTACGTAACAGCATTGGAGATCAATTTTGAATGACTGTTTAGTCACATTCATTGAAAAAGATGTATTTTTATAAGTTTCTGGTGATGTTATTATTGACCATTTTCAAAACATGAAGACTCGAAGGGGACAGTTGTAGTTTTTTGTATATAAGAAACTATATTTGTTATTTGCCCCCGCTCATAGAAATCCTGGGTCCGCCACTGTATATAATAATAATTTACATCAGCTGCACAAAGTACAAATGTCATTTTTGACAAGCATGTATCTCGATGATACACATCTTGTATCACGATTATTAAAAATAATAGAAAAAAAATGAAGCTATAGAGCAGCAGCTTGTAGTAAGACTTGTATAAAAATTTGATCTTAAACTATAAGCTAGCTTAATTGATATGAGACAGACGCCGGAGTTTGGAGTAATTAATTACTTAATCTCATATATAATAAGTAACGCAACGCAATAATTACGAAATGCAACAAGCATTTGGATTCTCATCGCTGAAGAGCTGAGGCGGAGGCAGCAGCTGCGGCGGATTTCTATCAATCATATAGTAATTATGTGGTGGCTGATAACTAGTATTACTATGATACATCATACTCATAGGTGGTCTTTTCATCATCATATTCTCTTCCTCAAATGGAACCCCATATCCAACCCCACCACCACCGCCGCTACCATAAGGATACATCATTGGCGGTGGTCTTCTCATCATACTATCCTCAAACGGAATCCCACCACCACCAAATCCCACACTCCATGATAATACATCGGTGGTGGTGGCGGAAGAAGTGGTGGTCGTCTCATCATCATATGTCCTTGTTCAAATGGTATACCACCACCATTTCCATGATAATACATCATTCTCTTCATATTTTCATCTTCAATAGGATTGAATATTTCTCCTTCCTTCTTATTATTAGCTTCCTCTGGTGGTGGTTTCTGATCACCATCATCACTATTCTTTTGTTCTTCTTTCTTATCTTCTTCCGATGGTTTTCCTTCTTCTGCCCGCCGGTGGTGGTGGTTTTCTTGTTTCTGTTGTTCTTCAGGGTTTGGTTCATCTTGTGGTGGCGCTTTTTCCGGTTCAGGTTGTGGGATAATTTTTGCTTGTTTTCTTGTACGCTTATAGACGTAATCAACTAGCTTGTCAGCATCCATTGTTCCCGTCACCATTACCTTACCACTAATTAGTTCCGTCTCAGCACTCTGTACTCCTGCAATACCCATAACCAACATTTTTTTTTTTTGAAAAATTAACTTAAATCAGAAGATAGAAAATTCTCCAGTATATTAATTCAAATGCATGTTCTCCTGCTTTTTATAGACAAAAAGTAGAGTTGCATGTCACATGACATGTTTTATCCATAGACAAAAACAAGAGTTCACAACTTTGTCATGTTATATCAGTTTTCTATTACACTTTTTTCTTCTCTCAACTTCTTTAAATTCAGTTAAGAAAAATGTATTCTAAACTTACTCTCATTTTGAGAATTTTCTTCTTGAGCTGCTCGGCACAAGCGTCACAGTGCATGTTGACACTCAGTTCAACGGTGATTAACCCACTCACCTAATAATGAAAGAAAATTAATACTAGTTAGAATAATTAATTTCAATTACTGGCTGCACATATATATAAAAAAAATTTATTGACTAAATTACCTGAGATGTAACGACCTCCGGCAATGGGTCACCCTCAATTTTAGGCAAAGGTGAAATAACTTTTGCCTTTCTCTTAGTTCTCTTGGTGATCATATCACACACTGCTTGTGGTTCAACTATTCCTTTTATAGTCACTTCATTTTTTACCATATCACCGTCACACCTTCCACCCCTGTTTTTTTTTTAAAAAAAACACATTCAGCATTTTGCGATGATGAAAATTATTCAACAAAAAGTAGTCATGTGTATTTCAAATCAAAAAAAAAATGATATATTAATCCATATATATACCTCTAATTTTCATGATTGATCTCTCAATCTTCCTTGCACATCCAACACAGTGCAGATCAACATACAAAACAAAAGGTTCTGGTGGTTGAGCCTCCTCTTCCTGTGGTGGTGGTGGTTGTTCTTGACCTTCTTCAGGTGGTGGAGGTGGTGGATTCTCTTCTTCTTTCTTCTCTTCTGGAGGTGCTGCGCTGCTACCTGCTCTTGTTCTTGTGGTCTGCTCCTCTGCAGCTGGTTTCTCATCAGCCTGAGGAGGTTTTTCCTCCTAATTAACCCAAAACACAAGAGATAGAAAGACTAATTAATATCTAATCAAAGAAACAACAATTGATATGATTCAGTCAAAAGATTCATTAATTAACACTACAAAAAAAAAGGTCATGTAATTAAAAACTCACTTGTAATTGTTTCGCTTCTTCACCCATTTATGGTGTGTATCTTCAACAATTGTATGAGGAAACTGGTGGATATCAAGGTTCAGGAACCAAAGGAAACCTAAAGTTTGATGTAGAAACAGAGCAGATTCTAAGGAATGTATATATCAATCAGATCGCGCGAGAGAAACGAAACGAGAGGGAATTTCTATTTCTGAATCGAGATTGAATGGCGGTGGAATTTTGTACTATATATCAGTCTACTTAAAAAAGCTGATGCAGTGCAGAGTAGACTGACTCCGATCGATGCACATGCAATGCACAATAACAACTACTCTTTCTGATCAAGCCCTTTAATTTGCTTCTCTCTTTTTATATCAATTACTGTTATTGTGTTTCTTCTCTCCTGTTCTTTCGTAGACGGAAGAAAGGAAAGGAAAGGGGGAAAGAGGGGAAGGAATAATGAAGTGAAGCTGGTAATTTATAGGCGCACGCAGGAGTTCAGCAAACTGAAGAAGGCAGGTAGGAGAGGAGAGTGACGAGGGTCTCCACACACTTCATTTAATTAATAATCCTTTTTTCTTTTTTTCTAAAAGGAAAAAGAAGGGTGGATAAGAATTCCATATACTTACAAAGATACCAGAAAATAGAAAGTTGCAGTAATTCTTTCTTTCTGTCTTTTTAATGTGACTTAACTTTGTTGAAAAAAATGCTATATTTCCAAAATATACCTGGACACTACAAATACAATAACAGAAAATTGATTACTTACTGTACTTAATGGCATTGGCAACACAAGGGATTAAAACTTAAGGGATGGGGTCAATAGTACGTAGGTATGGTGTCTGTGGGCTACATGTGTTTTGTACAGCCTGGATAACACCCATCATCATTCTATCCCTTTGTCATTCTCACTCTTCTCGATTTTCGTTTTCATCTTGCAATAATAACATGCAACTCTCTCGTTCAACAGCTTTAGTTATGAGTCAACAATATTAGATCAATTATATATGTTCTCAAAATTATTTCTTTTGCCCATGAGTCTTCTTTTAACTTTTTTTTTTAGTTATAATTGAAAAGGTCAATAGGACTCTTTCCTACTGAACTCGTTCGCTCAGTCGAGTTTTCACTTCGCTCAGTCGGAAATTTAAAAAACTTTACTATTTTGCCCTTACCCTTAAATTCTCCTATATATACACCTTTACCCTCTATTATCTCTCCACAAAATTTCAAAATCTCAAAACTCTCTATCTCTCTAGAATTCTCTCTGACTTCTCTCTAGAAGCGGTAACCGGAGCGGGAGCGGGAACGGGAGCGGGAGAAAAGCCGGTGCTCAAGTCATCATTCTGTTAGTACGATCTGCAAAATCAGGTTCTTTTCTGTCATAATTTACAGTTTTTTAGCGTAGAATAGTAGTAAAAGTAGCAATTTTAGCAAGAAAAACAAGACGAAATCGGAAACGGGGGAGGGAAGAGCGCGCGCAGGCGCGGTGGAAGAAGATGGCGCGCTGGCGCCGGGATGATGGAGGGCGCGCGGGCGCTTACGTGAGGGCGCGCAGGCGCGGTGGAAGAAGGCGGGGCGCAGGCGCCGGGTTGCCGGAGAGCGCGCTGGCGCGGTGGATGAAGACGGGGCGCTGGCGCCCGGATGACGTGGAGCGCGCGGGCGCGCGGGAGAAAGAGAGGACACCGGCGCCTGTTTTTCAAACCGCTGTATTTTCTTCGTTATTGCTCCGTTTTTCGAACCGTTTGCGCCGTTGCGTTTGTCTCTTCGTGTACTTTACGATGATATACTTTTGATTATTTTCATGCGTTATGTGTGATTTATTCTAAAGTACGTAATATTAAGGTTTACGAGTAGCACTTCGTGAGTAACGACGTTTTTCTGCTTAGGGCGGTCATACATTGTATACCTCTATTATGCGTGTTTTTAATCAGTTCCAGGATTTGTATGAATTTGTTTTTGACGTTGAACTACTGAGATGCATGTATGACCGGTATTGACTAACCTCGACCGGTCTTGACTAATTGTAAAAATAGTATGACTAAATTCTACGGTAAACAACAGATGGCGGGAGGAAAGGGCAAGGGTTTGCTAGGTAGGTTCGGTCTGGGTAAGGGTAAGTCGATTTCTGACCGAGGCGAGAGTTCATCACACCCTCGTGTGAGCGGGCCTGATGCTGCTGCTGCAGAGAGGAGTACACAGTACGCTACAGCTTCGTCCAGGAAGCGTAGGGAGATTGAGTTTCTACGAGCCCGTGAGGAGAGGATGCGGGCGGAGTTTGAGCTGGAGCAGGGGGAGGAGGAGGAGGAGGAGCAGCAGCAGGAGGAGGAGCAGGAGGTGGACCAGATGCATAGTGTGGATCTGGACTCATTGATCGGCGATGGGACGCTGGTCGTGAGGTCTGATAGTCCTGATTGGCCTACTCCTGGACAGAGTGGGGCCGGAGACGCACGTCATCACGAGGCTGACGCTGATGACGAGGACATAGATGAGCCGGTTGCTGAGGTGGCCACACGGGTGCGCCGTCGTCGCCGGTCCCCAGTACATGGTCCGGCAGAGGGGGTGGCGCAGATGCCGGCTGCTGATGCTTGGTTGCTTGGGCAGACTCCAGTGCCCGGAGGCCCTCAGGATACGAGTTTGATCCCGAGTTTCGGTGGTCACGTCGCGCTTGACGTGTGGCGAGGAGTGGTATGTTTCCCGTCTGGTAATAGATTCCATAAAATTTAAGATTGTTTAGGAAATGGTTAATATAGTGTGAACTCAATCATAAATATTCAACAGGAGAAGGGATGTCTTAGCTTCAAGCCTAAGACGAAGTATTTGGAGGCGTGGACTCCGAGTACATTGAGGCACCCAGAGTCTCTAGCAGCGGTCGAGGATAGCGGACTTGCGCATCTTGTCGACATAGCGCATGGTTGTTTTGACCTCGCGCTCCTCTCAGCGTTCGTGGAGAGATGGCAGCCTGACACGAACTCCTTTCACATGCCATTCGGAGAGATGACTATTACTCTCCACGACGTCTACCACATTTTGGGTATCCCCATCACTGGCATGGCGATTTCGTACCAGCCCGAGGATGGCGCCCGGGTCGGCATAGCGGCCCCACCATTACATGTTCTCATCCCCCACTTCCTACGGCTGTTTGCCGCGGCGGACCAGCAGGAGCTGATAGACTGTAGGTTCCTGGAGAAGAGCCAGGTACGTTACCGAGCTCTTCATGATACTTGTGGCGGTCCATACTGTACCCCACTTCAGGAGACGACGGCGTTCCTCTGGTGGCTGGTGTCCCACTCATTGATCATCGACAAGGGCGGGGATCGTGTTATGCCCTCGTCCTACTGGCCGATCCGTGACCCTAGTAGGGTCCACTTGTATGCGTGGGGGACCGGGACACTGGCATACCTGTACCGACAGCTCGGCATCGCTTCCCGGGCGGATACACGTCAGCTGGCTGGTTGCCTGACGTTGTTTCAGGTGAGAACTTGATTGTGAGCTCACGAGTTAAGTATTGTAAACTTGTTGATTGACTATGTTGGCTAATGTTTTCGGATGATCACCGCAGTGCTGGATCTATGAGTACTTCCCCATGTTCAGACCGGAGCCCCTTTCAGACTGGGATGGTTGCTCCCCGGCGGCGGCGAGGTGGCCTCGTTACACGAGGAATTTGATGGACGATGAGAGGCTACGTTTCGTGAGGGGACGGCTGGACATGATGTCCTCTACTGAGGTACGAGTTGCTTAGCGATTGTAGTAATTAAAAGTTGACGGTTAACGTATCGTCAAACATTGTTTCTCATTTAAGTTGTTAATTGTTTTCCATTAAATGAAACGTAGGTTGTTTGGCTGCCATTTGAGGCAGAGGGTGCCCTCGTATCACAGGCGCGCTCCCGGTATTATGGCACCATACAGTTCTTGGATATTGCTGAGCCGTATATGCCCGAGCGGTGTCTGCGCCAGTTTGGATACATGCAGACTATCCCCCCTCAGCCTATCAGACCCGACAGCCATTATCGTCCCAGACATGGGAAGACGTACCTTGCTTCGTACGACTACGGGACAGCCGTGTGGGACACACGACAGGGCCCAGCAGGTGGAGGTTTCCTCTGGCACGTGCGGATATGCCATGGGCCGTGGCCCCGGATTACATCCGGTGGTTCCAGCGCGTTTCTCATGTTCAGGTGCGTCCCCTGGGAGCGGACGGTGGCCCCAGTACACGACGAGAGGATCAGCTCCAGGTAAATACTTAGTCTTGTTAATTTTTTTTGTTTGTAATTGTTTTTAAATACTAACTTCACATTTATACTTACTGCAGTATTGGGATGAGACAGCGCCGCTTATCATGAGTCTCGCCCGGAGAACAACCCGGGCTGGCCCACCGGCTTCCCCCCTGGGCGGCTGATACGCTGGAGATGGCCTTTGAGTACTGCCGGCTTAATGTCCCGACCACCCCTGATTCGGCCACACGTCACAGGAACCCTAACCAGCCTCGTGCTGGCATGGAGTGGTACATCGCGGGGCATCGCACCAGAGGCCTTAGGCCTAGAGGGGAGGGTATGTACCGTAGGCACATGGAGCAGGCGCGTCGTGGTGGGGGTGATGGTGGGCGCGGTGATGATGCGAGGGGACCGGGTGATGGGAGGGGAGGACATGGTGATGGGAGGGGTGGGCGTGGTGATGGCAGGGGACGACATGCTGGTAGTGGTTCTGGGGCGGGTGGGTATGGTGGTGGTGAGTATGGTAGGGGTGGGTATAGTGGTGGTGGGTTTGGATATTAGTAGAGTTATTAGTTTATGTTGTTTTTGAACATTCTGTATTGATGCTTAAACTGATGTGGTTATTGTAATTTTAATTTATGTTTATTTCATTTTTAAATAATTCATTCTTGTTTATGTCATTAGGATGTCAATTCCCTTTGCAATTCACGTGAACCATTACACCGCACTCAATGAATACGGGGCACGGTTCCAACGTGCTCCGGGATGGGCAGTGATCAATACAGAAATTAGAACTCCGAGAAGTGTTAACCACCTAACAGCTTCATTAAATCAAATTGTCAGATCACATTTTGATAATCAGCAACTCAACGTCTTTTCCATTGTCTACCTTAGGATGGACCAAGATCTGTACAACGACTCTATCGTCGATTTACTAACCGATGCGGACGTATGCATGATGTTGCAGAACTTCTTAGACCTTGGAGAAATAATGGAAAGAGTTAGGATTCTTGTGAAGTATGAAGATGATTCAGACTTCGAAGACCTAGATGTAATACGAAGCAGGGCTGAGGCGGACCGTAGGGAACACAATTCACGGTACAGGGCTAGTACGAGGAGACGACCTCCTCCCGCTTGATCAGTGCATCCATATTTGGCTTTCATGTACTAGTAGTCATCACAACCGTTTTTTGTTTAAAGGTTTAAAATGATGTGTGTGTGGAATAAGTTGTAACATTATGAGAAATGATGTGTGAACAATGTTGATTGAAAATGAAACTCTAAAATATCTCGCTTTTGAAGTCTTAAAAATATGTTTCAAATATGTGTACAATTAATTAGTAAAAAAACATTTTTTTCAGCATCTTGTCCAGCGGTTAGAAACACAGATGGGCCAAAATTCGATCATTAGCAACAGATGAAATATTGTACAACTTTTTTTTTTGGTAAATTAGGTGTCATATGTGCTTCTTAAGATCAATGCCAATCTGGGTGGTCTAAATTCTTTGTAGGACGTTGAGTCGCTAACAGCAGTAGTGTTAGAACGCATTGTATCTACGATGAATTTGCTTTTATTAGATAAAGTATAATCCACTGTATCAACATGAGACACTAAAACACTCAAAATTTTCAATGTCCTTCTTCAATACATTAATCTTGCAAAACATCACAAAGTTGTTCACTAACGGGATAAAAGCATCCACTCAACATGAAGTCACTATACGTATTCACTATTAGTATGGTATTCAACCTACGATTACTGATGGCCAAAAAGCATTCATTACCAGTAACCTTGCTGATGTTGTGATCGAAGGTATACTTGAAAAGTTACCCTTGGTTGACCAAGTAAGGATCAGCATCTTGTCCAGCGGTTAGAAACACAGATGGGCCAAAATTCGATCATTAGCAACAGATGAAATATTGTACAACTTTTTTTTTGGTAAATTAGGTGTCATATGTGCTTCTTAAGATCAATGCCAATCTGGGTGGTCTAAATTCTTTGTAGGACGTTGAGTCGCTAACAGCAGTAGTGTTAGAACGCATTGTATCTACGATGAATTTGCTTTTATTAGATAAAGTATAATCCACTGTATCAACATGAGACACTAAAACACTCAAAATTTTCAATGTCCTTCTTCAATACATTAATCTTGCAAAACATCACAAAGTTGTTCACTAACGGGATAAAAGCATCCACTCAACATGAAGTCACTATACGTATTCACTATTAGTATGGTATTCAACCTACGATTACTGATGGCCAAAAAGCATTCATTACCAGTAACCTTGCTGATGTTGTGATCGAAGGTATACTTGAAAAGTTACCCTTGGTTGACCAAGTAAGGATCAGCATCTTGTCCAGCGGTTAGAAACACAGATGGGCCAAAATTCGATCATTAGCAACAGATGAAATATTGTACAACTTTTTTTTTGGTAAATTAGGTGTCATATGTGCTTCTTAAGATCAATGCCAATCTGGGTGGTCTAAATTCTTTGTAGGACGTTGAGTCGCTAACAGCAGTAGTGTTAGAACGCATTGTATCTACGATGAATTTGCTTTTATTAGATAAAGTATAATCCACTGTATCAACATGAGACACTAAAACACTCAAAATTTTCAATGTCCTTCTTCAATACATTAATCTTGCAAAACATCACAATGCTTCTTGAATATACTAATGGCATACAAAGAATTCAACAAAATTTTACAAATTCTAATCTTCTATAATCAAGCGTCCTGGTTCACCAATTGGGGGAAACAATCTGTACCACTCTGCATTGCGCGGTAAGTACGGATCAATATAAGCTGTAACTGAGGGCTCATGCCAACGTCGCCACATCGGATTCAAGATTGGGACTGGACAATTTTCGACTGTTTGGAGTCTAATGAAATGAGACTGCTCAGCGACACATGCAAGAGTGACCTCTGCTGTTGGACGACCTAACCCCCGATCATCACGTAGCGGCAGTGCGACCAACCCAGTAGCCTTACCATCGTATCCTTTTGAAAAACTGATAAGCGCAATGTGGTATACAGTGCACAAGATGACACCAATATCTAGAATTTCAATCCAGTATTGTGATGGTGCAAATGTGTCTGCAAACCAATTCAGTCGATGGTACTGTCTATCGTACCAAACTCGTTCAACTTTATTTAACCACCAATCTCTTCTATCCTCCAGCTCATCCAAGCATGCACGTCTAACCTGTTTCCATAGCTTTCATCGTTGTACACGGCATCAGCAATGGCTCGAAACCCACAGTTTCCATCACCCACTATCTCCCTGTAACCTATAATATAATTACCTAATTGCGGATCGAGGTCAGTCCAATACGACGAGTATTTCCAGGGGCTCCAGTATGTCGGATATGGTGCATGTTGTTGAGGTGGATTGTGTTGCATTGTCGGTCCTTCTCCAGTTTGACTCATTCGCTCAGATGACCAACGCTGTGATTGACTGTGTTGCATTGACGGCCCATGATCACTTGTACTTTGGGGTGCTGTCGAGCGTCGCTGAGACTGCGAACGTCGTAGGGGCGGACCACGGTTTCCAAGACCTAAATGCTCGTGCTCGGACTTGTCCCTAGTGTTTGGCCTCTTCTTTTTTTTGGTAGTGGGCCTTCCCTTAGGCACCTTCACCTCTGGTGGCTGTAAACCAGTGTGATCATCCTCGGGCTCCCATATTGGCTTCCACGCGTTGAACGCTTGTTCAATCGTCGTAGGATCATACCGCTGAGACAGATCATCATACCATAAACCTACACATGAGAGTTGTTCCTCTGTGCTATACGACTCATCGTATGTTTGGCGTTGTGCTTCAAATTCTTGTTGTGCGTCGTATCTGAGTGTTCGCCAGAAGATATGCACTTCTTCAACTGGTATATTCAGACCGGCTTGAATGTACTGAAACATACGAAACGCGCACGGTAATCCCATGGTCGAAGTAAACGCACAAACATCTTCGTACGATGTTGTGTGGTCAATATCGCACCTCCCGCTTCTCAGCTGATCCTGGAGTATTTCCAAACATTTGAGGCTCACTTGATTGACCAGAAATAAAAATGGGACTTGCTGGTCTTCCGAAACCCTTCTGTCAATGGAGAACTCGAAGTCTTGTTTAATGTGAAAATGTTGCCCTTCGACGAATCTATGTATGCTGTCGAAGCATGTGTCTAGAGATCCGGTGGATGTATGAAGCCAACACTTTAGAGCTGAGTGGGCGCTCTCCGCCCTACACATTGGAAGTCAATTAGTATCAGATAAATGGGAAACATACCAATACAAACAACAGAACATGTTGACAATTAAAGTTAAGCTAACCTGTTGGTAGATGTGTTGCCGAAATGCCTGAATCTCTTAACCCATACCTCACAAAATTTCTCACGCTGACATAGCCATGTGTTGTTCAAGTACACAACGAAAGGATTGTTGGCGCCGTAGGAGTGTACTAATTTCCCGTACTGTTCATCGTACTTCGCAATAGTTGAGGCGTAAACTAGTCGCTTCCACCGATGCACTACTAAATTGACTCTGTCACGGTCAATATGCATTATCTTAAGCGCATTGGCAGCCACATTCTTGCATATATGCCAACGACATAGAAGATGTGGTACAGAAGGATATACCACTGAAAGTGCTTTCACTAGCGCCTTTTCATTGTCAGTGACAAACACATTTGGAGGATAGATCAACACCTTCGTCAGCTGATTAAGCATCCACGTGTATGCAGACTCATCCTCTCTGACCGCAAAACAGAACGCTATGCAGAAGTTCTTGCCGCACGACGTGACTCCGACGAACTCCACTAGAGGCACCTTGTACATGTTCGTCTTGTAAGTGCTATCAATGAGCACTACATAAGGAAACATCTTAACGAGCGTCAGCGAAAAAGGGTGCGCAAACAAGACAAGACCCAGCCTAGATGGATTCCCTGCAAAATGGACATTTAATTAGAACTAACATTTAAAGTGATTAACAGACAAATAAACCAACACTGAACAGATGTGCCGACACTTACTTGCATCTTTCTCGGACCACCAACTATAATTACGTTCATCTAGCGAGTGCATGAAGGACGCTACATCTGTACGTCCGCCACGATCTTCTTTTCTGAATTTCGAAACTAGGTTATGAATCGATGTCTTGTCTGCAGTACTTTCAGGGTTCTTGTCATGTAAATGGGCCCACATCTGCCTAGGCGCAACACCACTCCTGTACAAACTTTTCATGCTTGCCCTTTCGTCGACGCTAAAGCGAGGCCGGACGAAGTGAGATTGTGGGTTCCTCGCTAACGCGTGGTTGTGCGTCGGGACCATTACCAAGACAGACCAGCCCGTCTGAACCCCACCCCTGATGCTTAGGCGGAAAGGGCAGTTGCATTTCTTCGTGGCACGCCGTGGCCTTTGACTCGACGATGACGATTCTCCTGTGCTAACCCGTGGCCTATGCTTGCCGTACCTCTCACACGTTAGTATTACTTCACCGTCGTCTCGCTTAGTCTGTCTGATTAGATAAATATTATTAGCCTCTCCGGTGCGAAACGCATAACCAACCGCCTCCTCTGCATCGCCAAAGATAGGCTACTATTAAATACATGACTTGTGTCTACGTTCGCATCCTCGAATTCATCATCGTTATCACCCTAAGCAGAAAAACGTCGTTATTCATCAAGTGCTACTCGTAAACCCTAATACTACGTACTTTAGAATAAATCACACATAAGCCATCAAAATAATCAGCAAAGTATATCATCGTAAAGTACATGAAAAGACAAACGCAACGGCGCAAACGGATCGAAAAACGGAGCAATAACGAAGAAGATACAGCGATTTGAAAAACGGGCACCGGCGCAGGCGCCGACCTAAAGACGCCGGCGCCGGCGTCCGCATCAAGGGATGCGCGCAGGCGCGCGTTGATCAGGGTGGGCGCGGGCCGAGGTGGCCAGCGTGGGCGCGGGCGCGGGTGAGCAGGGGTGGGCGCGGGCGCGGCTAAGCCTGGGTGCGCGCAGGCGCGCGCGAGAAAGAGACGGCGCAGGCGCGCCATTTCCGGGGTGGGCACGGCGTTTTTTCCTTGCTTTTTTCGTTCAGTTTTGTATATATTCTAGCTACTTTTATACATAAATTGCTAAAATAACAACAGAAAATACCTCAGAATGAGCTCCTCGTGAGTACTCTTCGCTCCTAACATCATCTGCATACTCGTCTTATTTCTGGAACACCACCTTCAGCATTTCCTCCATCTTTTTTACTCTTACCGAACAGTTTTTTCTTCAAACTTCCGAAAGAAACCATTTCCTCTCTTTATCTCTCTAACTTTATCTCTCTAACTTTAGAATTTCTGAATTTGAATATGATTTCATATCATATTCAATTCCTTTATATAATGAAATTTGGGGTCACCTTGTAATATATCATAAATTGTGGGTAAATATAGAAATATTTGAAAATTATTGTAGTAGGGGCAAAATAGTCTTTTTCCGACTGAGCGAAGTGAAAACCCGACTGAGCGTAGTGACCCTCATTTCCTATCCGTAGTGATCTAATCTCCTCATCATTGTTAGCCTATCACTAGTAGAAAAAAAATTTTAAATGACGCACTTTAAACCACGGTTATACTCGTAACTGTCATTTAAAAACTTTATACCACGGTTATTATCAAAATCGTCACAAAAAGTGTCGGCGGGAGATTTTATACCACGGTTCACGTAGAACCGTCGTATATAGCTTGACGTGATGCATTTTATACCACGGTTCTGACGGAACCGTCATATATAGTTTGACGCGTTGTATTATATACCACGGTTCTAGCTGAAACCGTCATATATATAATTTGACGCGTTGTATTTTAAACCACGGTTTTGTGACAACCGTCATTTTTAGTCATGGTCAAACAACTTTAAATGACGGTTTCTTGGTAGAACCGTGGTATATAGTCTAAGCGGGAATTCAAATTTTCGGCGAAAATTAACGCGGCTCTTTCTCCTTCTCCTATTAGATATATTGCTCTCACTGTTTTACAACCAACACTATCGAACAAATCAAACATGCTCTAAACTCTTCTTCTCCTCAACTTCGCATTTTTTTTTGCAACCCACCGGTGAACATGGAACCTGTGCGCCTCTTCTTCAACTTCGCAACCCACCGGCGAACTGGAAAACAAGGAACACATGCGCCTCTTCTTCATGCTCTGCGCCTCTTCTTCACGGTAATTTTTGCGAACAAGGAACAAATGCTCTGCGCCTCTTCTTCATGCTCTGCGCCTCTTCTTCACGGTAATTTTTGCGAACAAGGAACACATGCTCTGCGCCTTTCTTCATCTTCATTGTAATTTTTGCAACCCTAACCGGCGAACACACGGTAATTTTGTAGCCCACCGACGAACACGGTAATTTTGCAACCCACCGACGAACAAGGAATACAACATTCACTCATTTATTTTGCAACCCTAATTCGCATACAAGGAACATACATGTTCTGCATTCTGCAGTGTTTGAGCTCTGTTGAGATTAGTTGAAGGCGGTGCTATAACGCCGGCGATTTTAGAAGAAAAAAAAAGACTATAAACCACGGTTTTATGAATAACCGTGGTTTATTTGTAGATTTTATAAATTAAATACCACGGTTCTACACAATAACCGTCATTAATACTCACTTTATACCATGGTTCGGGCTTTTAACCGTGGTATAAAGTCAATGATCTCACGGGAGAAAAGGGGTCTTAAACGACGGTCCAAAGGAACCGTGGTTTATAACCTCCCTTTTAAACGACGGTTTTTGAACCGTGGTTGAAATACCCTGAACTTAAATATGGTGATTAGATTATTTTAATATGGTATTTAAGGGCCTAATAGTGCCTAAGTAATTTTGGTAAAGAAATGAGAAAACGCTTAGAAAGCGGAAAACGCTAAAATAAGAGTTAAATTACCATATGAGGTACGAGACCTCGGTTAGAGTATTATAAGGATTCATAAGGCTTATTCATGCCTAAATTAGTATACGGGAATGATCCCCGAAAGAAACGGATCCAAATGATGAATTAAAACGCTAATAGAGCTTTAGCGCATGTTTTTCGAGAAAACTCGAAAACGTGATTTTAAGTGGTCAAACGAACCTGTAAAAATTATAGTTCATTAAAGAACTATAATTAAGCATTAATGGAAGCTTAATAACCAATAAAATTAATTAAATGAGAAAATTCCGGAAAACAGGTTCCGGTTAGCGAATAGTACAAAAACCGGAACTTCCAAGGTGTAAACTGTAATAAACCCAAACTAATGTGTCCCATTTGCAAATAAAAATTAAAAATCTGAATGAGAGTGGTATGGGTCTCGATTTGTCCCCCTCTCTCTCACTCATATTAATTCTATTACACTACAAGACAAACAAATAAGTAATAAAGTAACAAAAAGTAAAAAGTAGTCCTCTCTCCTCTTATTCTCTCATTTCTCTACTCTCTCTCCAATTCCTTTCCCTCTCTCACGGTGGAGTCCCCCTCTCTGCAGAACCCTCTTCTTCTTCTCCCTTCTTGCAGCCGATTTTGGAAGCTCCTCCATGGCTTCCATGGCTTCCCTTCCTTCTCTCCATGCTCTAGCTCCATTTGAGCTCCAAATGTAAAATAAAATACATATTTGAACTCCCCTCTTCAAGCTCTACATTTCTATCTTTTCAAAATCCAAAAATGAGCAACTTCATCTCCATGGGTTTTCCCCATTTGGAGATAAAAGCACACCATTGTGAAGCTTGGAGTCTCCTCTTTCCAACAAGGTAAAAATCTCCATGAAAGACCTCACTTTTCTCCATCTCTTGAGTATGGCCAATTTTGCCTCTCTCTCTTACCTTATTTTTTCTCTTGCCTTGGAGCATTGTTTCAACCCTCCAAAGGTGGAGTAATCCCCTTCTCGATTCAAGGGTGAGAATCCCTCTCAAAGATCTCCAAAGGTAAAACCCTAACTTGTGCCCTAAGCCCTTTTATTTGAATTAGCATTCTTTAAGGGTTTAGAAGGATAATTAAAATGCATTTTTGTGTTCTTGGGTGTTGGGATGGAGTTTGACAACTCCATTCCCATTTGACCGATTGGTACAAGCAAGAGAGGAAGAGAAGAATTGGAAAGGAGAAAAGGAAATATAAGCTCAAGGTAAGAGCTCCTTCTCAATGCTTAATTTAATGCATTAGTGTAATGGGAATGGGTAAACAAATAAAAGAACCTAAACTATTGTACTAGTATTGTAGTTGTGGATGTTTGAGTATTTGTGAGCAAATATGTGGATTTATAGGCTTTAGAGCCAAATGAATTGTGTATGTGTATTAGTATTGCTATTTGAGGAAGTAATAATGTATTGGTATTGTAATTGAAGAAGTATTGGTGTATTAAGATTTTGTATGTGTGCTGGTAGAACCCTTGTGGTTTGGCTAGAATAGGGATGAATTTGATGAGAAAGGATATGTGTGGATATGTAAGAAAAGTAGGTGAACTATGGCAAAATTTTGGTAGGAATTGTGCATTAAAGAATGACTTGGTGAATGGGAGAACCAAGGTATGTATTGGGGTTAGTAGAGATGTTTAATGACCATGGAATAGTAATTGGAGGATGGAGACAAAACATGTAAAAATCTGTAGCATGAGGTACTAAGATGCATTGGAGAAACTAGGAGGAACAAAGTGTATTTTGAGAGCTTAAAGGGTGTGGTAAACCACCTTGTAACAGTTTTGGAGAGGAGCTAGATAAAGGGGAGGATTTGAGTGGAAGATATTGTAATGGGGATATTAGTAATGGTATTGGAAATAGGAGTATTGAATGGTAAAGGTTAGAGTAAAAATCTGTAGCACAAGAATGGAAACTGCTATGAGTGTTGGAATGGAAATGAGGAAATTGTGCAAATCAATATAGGGATGGGGAATGAATTTAGTAATGGTTTTGGTGGATGAATTAAGGTATTTTAGGGAGCCTAAATGGTGCTAAAACATGTGGGATTACATGTAGGAAGATTGGGGAAGAAATGGGTAAAGAAGGAAGTGAAAAACAAAATCTGTAGGCATGTTCTGGACCGGACCGACCCAGAGGTTGGGTCGGTCGGTCGGTGGAGCATAGACGATGGAACGTAAAGCTTCTGGGATGGACCGACCCAGAGGTGCATGGGTCGGTCGGAACAGTTCTGGGTCGGTCGGGACAATTTCAGAAGACGGAAACCTTACTGGAATGGAACGACCCAAGGGCTTGGGTCGGTCGGTGGGTCGGTCGGCCCTAACTTATAAAAAAAAAGAAAAAAAAATAGTAACATAGTAATCATATGTATGTATATATATAGATATGCACATATACAAAGGACTTTGGTCATACATCATTAATGTAACACCAATGGTAGGAAAGTAAGTGTATGAGTAGGAAAACAAGTATGAAAAGTAATCAAGTATGTTGGGAGTATGAGAACATTAAGTATACCGGGATAACGGGGTAAGTACGGGAGTAGTAATTATTAATGTACCGTATGAACATAGTATTAATAATAATGTTGAAACATTATCAGCGGAACAAGTGTGAACCAAGGAACGAGGGCACACATGGTAAAGCTAACTCCGGTGAAAGGTATGATTTTCTCATGCCCCGTATGCTAACCGAGTTACATTGATTTGTGTGCTGTATGCCGGCTAATCAAGACTAAAGCATGAAAACGGTTTATTGCCTTTCATTGTATGTCTTGCTGTATGTTGTGTGAGCTAACCCTTCTTGATTGATTGTGTGGCTTCACTTAGTGCGTAGATCGACTCATAGATGAGTCTTGATGTGTAGCGACTCGTAGTAAGAGTCATGTTGTGAATTAATGGAACCGTAGCAACGCACTAAACTAACGAATCAATAAACGACGACGCAGACCAATGAAGTCACTAGAATGTGAGAGAGTGTACGGGGGTAATAACCTTCCGATAACGGTAGGAGAACCGAAACGAATAATCCACAAACAATAAGTAGTGGAAGTGTATAAGTAACCTCTATTAGAGGAATTAATCTTGGTGCAAGACATGAACCATGAGAGTAGTAAAGAATGACGAGGGATCTCCAAACCCCTTAGCAATTAGTCGACCCATTATGAGAGGACCCGATTGATGTAAGTAATGCCCCGAACATGAGAGTATTTGATACGTTGGGGAAACCCTTAAATCTGAGGATACTAGACGGTGGTAATTCCCTAAGCTAGTGGAGGTTATCGAGAGAGATACGTCTAGGCTAATCCATGAGATTGTAATATACTCTAAGAGAAGAGTGTTGGGAATTTGAGTAGTCCGGAAAAAACGGGCATTTGAGTATTTGAGGGGCTAAGCGTATAGCCCTTGTATTGTAGGTCCGGTGGCGAGTCTTGTGTATGACTCCTCCCGGTGGCCAAAGTAATGAGTATTGAGTATTGCGTGTGTATGAGTAAAGTAATGAGTATTGAGTAAGAAGCGAGTATGAGTATGTAATGAGTACCGAGTATTGAGTATGTATGAGTAAGTATTGTGTATTGAGTATGTATGAGTAAGTATGGAGTATTGAGTAGTGAGTATGCACAAGTATAGTAACGAGTACAGAGTAAGGATCGTGTGCGAGTAAGGTATTGAACATGGAGTGATGAGTATGCAAGAGTAAGGAGTGAGTATGAGTAGAGTAGCAAATATCGGACACAGTACGAACAGAGTAGTGAGTAACGCCACGAAAGAGTAATGAATAAATAGCTAATATGAACGGTTGACTATCGAATTGTCTTCCTTAGTAAGAATTGAACCTTGTATGTGTATGTAGGTATTGCTGATTGTATTGTTGTAGCATGAGTATGTATGTATGCATGTAAAATGAACTCCATGTATATCCGACCCAAAGTAGTCGGCGTACCGCGGTTAGCACGCGGTATATGCGAAATTCATATTCAGCGTAAGCTGACCCCCTAGGGGGAACGTTTTTGTGTGCAGGTACTCGAAGCTGACCACCGTTCGAGAGAGTAGGACGGGGACTGCTATGTAAGCATGGGTAGTTGTATAATAGGATTGTATTTGTAATGTATTGGGAAATTGGAAGTTCCAAACTGTATCGTAATTTAAGGATTGTAGTAGACTCGGTATAGTATTGTATTGGAGTTGTATTGAATTATGGTTGAGTATGCAAGAGGAAGTAATGTATTGTGTAGAGTACTCGGTATGTTCAAATTCATAAGACCGATAGTATGTAGTATTGTAACTCGCCTTGTTAGTCACGTGGGTGACTACGGCATTGTACACCCGCCGTTGTGTATGGAGTATCCGCTGCAAAAGTAAGTATTTGTACGGTAATGACGGTATTAGCGGTAGGGGTGTTATAGTGGTATATAGTTGTTAGCTATATGCGACGCCGGTATAAACCACGGTTTCTAACCGTGGTATATAGACAAAATAACCGTCATTAAAAACATTTTTTCCACTAGTGTATGTTCTACACTTGTATACTTCATCAAGTTACCTTATTACCGAAGAGATGAGTCTAGAGAGGGTTTTTGTAATAGTGAAAGAGAGCAACAAAGTAGAGAGAGATCCAGTAAGTCTTGATCACATGGTCTATTCCGTGGGGGTGATCCCCTATTTATAGTAATTTCTTACGGTTCATGGGTTTGCCACCCTATCATATCTTGCCAGGCTGTCATTCTAATTATTATATAATTATGCTATCCTAATTTTTTATATCTTTCGTCTCTGACTATCTGACTGGGCACAAGCGCTTGATCGTTATTCATACCTCTTCCTTAGTTATTCGGCCGGTCATAAACGATCGGTCGCTATTTATACTTACTTCGTGACTTTAGCGACCGGTCACAGGCAACCAGTCGCTTATCTACATTTGTCTTACAACTTTTGCGATCGGTCACAGGCGTGACCAGTCGCTTATCGTTTGTCTTACATCTTTTGCGATCGGTCACAAGCGACCGGTCGCTTATCTATGTTTGTCTTACATCTTTTGTGACCGATCATAGGCGACCAGTCGCTTATCTATGTTTGTCTTACATCTTTTGGACCGGTCATAGGCGACCGGTCGCTTATCTACATTTGCCTTACAACTTTTGTGATCAGTCACAGGCAACTGGTCACTTATCTATGTTTGTCTTACATCTTTTGCAATCGGTATGTTTGTCTTACATCTTTTGCGACCGGCCGCTACATGCTTTTTCTTTGTACGTTTTCCTGAGCATAAGCGCCCGGTCACCATTTATTCCTTGTCTCTGTCTGGTTGTGCGCACCTGGTCACTATCTTTAGCTTCTTTCTGGCTTTTGGTGCTTGACCTTATTTTCCCCTCTTCAATAATGCTAATACACTATCTACGGGCATTACCGGGGTTAAATGATCTATTTTTTTTATCAATGATGGTAGACTCTGTGTCATACCCAAAAATATCCCACAGTGTCATACTCTTTTTCTTTTACGACTGAATCAACATTTTAAATAAATATAAGAGCAAATTACTGGGAACCCCCTGAGGTTATGGAATAATATCGGTAACCACCTTGTGTTTATCATAATTATTGGTAACCACCTTGAAGTTAAGCTATCTCTGACTACGAGCCCCCGAACTAATAAATCATTAACCCCTTGCTGACTTGTCAGCTTATTCACTAAATAATGCCAACCTGGATAAAAAACACTGATTAATCAGCATCGTCTAAGTCTCTCCCATCCCACTGCTATTTTCCTAAAAATGTCAATCCTAACCTATGAATGGTCCACACGTTTTTAGGAGGTTATTTGTGTGCTACGCAACACTTAAGAATGGATTTGTTCTTGGCTATAGGCCATTTCTAGGTTAGGGTTGACGTTTTAAGGAAAATACCGGTGAGATGAGAAAGACTTAGACGATGCTGATTAAGTAGTACTATTTTTTATCCAGCCTGACATCATTTAATGATTAAGTTGACAAGTTAGCAAGGGATTAACGATTTATTAACGAAGTTATAGTTTGGGGGCTCGTAGTCAGAGATGTCGTAACCTCAAGGTGGTTACCAATGATAATGACAAACACAAGGTGGTTAACGGTATTATCCCAAAACATCAAGGAGGTTCCTAATAATTTACTCTAAATATAACGGTTTAAAGGTTTTGATCAATGATATAAAAAATTTAGTTGATCAATATTAATTTTACCAATGTTATATCACCTTTCGATCAATATTATACAACTTTTATCAAGTATGACACGATGCCATACTTATTTGTATGCCACCAAACTCGACTTTATTAAGGATAGCTCATTAATTCTACTAGCTCACTTTTACAAACCTCCTTGAAACTGATTATTAGCTAGAACTCGTATCTTTTATAATATTGAACAACTTGAAGAGTGCTATTACTAAATGTTTATTCATTTCATCTAATAGATGGACTTGTACTTCTCTATCTCTCACATTCACTCATGCACTCATTCCATATGTTATCCCTATCATTCTTTCATTCTCCTTGTCTTCATCTTGTAAACAGTGTTTGAATATATTTTCTTATATATTTTGCATAGAATATGTCATAAATAACTTTGTCAAACTGTGTCCCTCCCTCGCCGTTATTCTTCCTTCTCCTTTATCCCTGCTCCCTTGTCTTTACCTAAAATGGTTGAGCCGTCCTTGCATGCTCTGGTAGACGAAATTGTAGCCAAATGTGAGGAGCTTACCCTCACCTCTAAAGAAGGTGAAATTACTTCGCTGGATGATCTTGCATGTGGAGATCATTTTATTCTCTTCGATCGTTCCCTCCTTTGAAAGATCTTCTCTTCAAAAGGCATAGATGTTCATGCTATGGATAGCACTCTCAGTGTGGTCTGGCAAATGGAAGGTGGCCTCAAGGTTCGGAGCGTTGGAAAATGTCTTTATCTCTTTGAATTTGCAAGAATGGAGCTTGTGCATGTTGTTCTCAACTGTGGACCTTGGTCCTTGGATGGTTTCCTCCTCATTTTCCAGAACATTGACAAGTTCAAGGCTCCATCAGACCATGACTTTCGTTGGATTTCTATTTTGGGTAAGAATCCATCATGTTCCTCTATTTTCCACAATAAAATCTTTGCTTACCGCCTAGGAAGCATATTCGGTACTTTCCTTGAATTCAACGAGGAGGTAAGCCGTGCAGCTTGTGATTACATGCAGTTTAAGGTTCTTTTGGATGTTCATAAACCGGTCCTCCGCTGAGTTAAGATTTCGATTAAGGGGTGTGAATCTGTGTGAGGGTATCCTACGAAAAGATGTCAGCCATGTACTTTCGATGCTATTTATTCTTCCATGTTATAAAGGATTGCCCAAACCAGACGGACCCTATTGCAGGTGTATTTTCTTACGATCCATGGTTGAGACCTTCCGGCTTGGAGTGAGGAATGAAAGTTTATTTGTGGCCTTGATCGCCCTCAAGGCCCATCCCACTCGATCCCGTCTGTAGGAAATATTGGTTGTCATCAGCCTATTGAGCCCTCGGATGCCATAGGAAACGCCCACCGTGACCTATTCCTGACTATAGGCTCCCGGGCTTATGTGGGTTCCCTGACAGATGTGCATGATCAGGCTGACTCCCCTCTTATGATGAGTGCTGAGGCTCATCCTTGCGCGGTTAGTAGTAAAAAAACGCAACTACAACCGAATTGTTAAATAAAATGTCCTTGAGAGGCTGGTACTTCTTCCAAAGCGAACCAACATGTTAAGAAGGGGAAGAAGTCTCAGTTAAAGATTGAACCTTGCCTTGTTGTTGAGCTGGTTCACAACAAAGAACCCCCAACCTTGTCTCCTACTGTGAATGGTTTGTTGGCAGTCCCTGACCTCACCGGGTACTGCCAGAGAGAATGACTCTAGGTGACTAGAGTCACTAGTGCCGATATCTCCACCTTGTGACTCATTTTTCTTCCGGGATCGATTGATTCCATGATTGTCTGGATGATGCTTAAGTCTTTCTCTAGTAATAAGCTAGTGGGATACTTATATTAATCCCTACAAGTTTTTTGGCTTAAGTTATTGTCTTATTATGTTATGGTGTCTTGCAGTCCGTCTACCTAGGTATTGGTGCTTGGCTCTTGACCTAATTATCGAGCTTGTTGGATCTTGAAACTGTGTATCTAGTTAGAATTAGACCTGACAATTTGGGTCGCTGGGTCGGGTTGTTATCAACCCTAACCCAACCCATTTAAAATATCATCAACCCAACCCAACCCAAAAATGGATGGGTCGGAAAATCATGACCCTAACCCAACCCGTTTAAAATCCTTCAACCCTAACCCAACCCACCCAACCCATTTTTTAAGCATACAAGATGGATTAGGAGTAAAATTAATAAAAAAAATCCAAATATCCAGTGATAGCTGGCACACTAATTAAGATGAAACAAAAGGGAGAGAAGTAATCTTGCTTGATCGACCAACTTTAAACGAATTCCATGTTATGGAAAGAATGTAAAAATACTATACCGATTTCCCATGAATAGAATAACACATACTTTTTTCATAGGTTTATATTTATCAATCTAAACCTAAAGCTTTACCACTATTGGGGAGGAATCCTATCTAGATATGCACATGTTCATAGTGCCCTTAATAAAAAGGGGCAGGAAAATGAAAATCTTCATTATGCATTAGAGAAATATACTAAAGACAAATCTTCTAAAGTTAGAAATAATTTATAAACTGAGAGCTCAAAGTCTCAAACTATGACTGATAGTTTTATAATAATTACACCTGTTTAAACTGAGTGCTCATGCCTGAGAAAAGTACAATCACATCACTTAATCATTACCAACAGTTGAGGAACTTTTATGCAGCACGCTATCTGCATTGTTGGCTTCAAAATTCACTAAGAGGTCTATAATCAAGATCCTACTTACAAAAAATACATGTCACCTACTTTTGTTCACCCTTCTAGATAATCTAAACATACCTATGTTCTCAAGAACAACTATGGAAGCGAGAATAAGAAAAACAAAAATTGGGCAAAGATGCAGAGCGACATAGACATAAACAACGACGTAGAGAAGAAAAATGGATGTGAGTATGCAAGACGAGAGCATTTGGGTTTTCAACATTATGTTAAGGTATGGTTGGACCCTTTGTTTGATATGTAGCTGGTTGGGCCATTAGTTTAGTTAAGATTATAATATTATTAAAGGTGGGATAGTCCAACTGCACTTGGGCTTAAGGCTAAGGTATAGTTTGATCTGAAAATATATATATATATATATATATATATATATATATATATATATATATATATATAATATTTTTATTTTTTATTATTACAAATATATTTTCGGGTTGGGTCATGGGTTAAGATCTTTACCCTAACCCAACCCACAAAATTAGCTTCTTACACTAACCCAACCCAAAAAATAGATGGGTCAATAATCAAAACTCTAACCCGCAAAAGTATGGGTTGGGTTCGGGTTGGGTTCGGGTTGGGTTTCGGGTTGGGTCAAAATTGCCAGGTCTAGTTAGAAAGTTACCTTTGATATTGGTATCTCACTAGCTGTCAAGGGTATATTTTGTGCTTTTGGTAATGCTTCTCCTAGAGGTTGGTTTAGGTCTCAACTATGTACTTCTTTCCTAATATAATGGCTTCTAGTTTCGAAAAAAGAAAAACATAAATCCTGAGCTTCATACACTATACGGCCGTCACTCCCAATGGTAATACCACCATAATATCCTTAAATTTTACTTCTCGATCAGTTGATCCATTTGTCCACAAAGTAGTTTCCACCAGAAAAATAATCTTAGTAGATATTAATAATAGTAGTCCCTTCGTTCAACAATATCCGTCATTTTAAAAATTTGCATACTTATTAAGAAGAGTAGAACAATGACGCTCTACTTTTTATTTTTCAATTTAGATAATAATTTTTTTTTGTTGAATAGTAGGGTTAAAAGTGGAAAAAAGTGTGTCAAAAAGTTAAAATAACACATATTTTTCAACAAGAATCACATCCTAAAACGACAAATATTAATTAACAGAGGAAGTATGTTTTTATATACATTGGAACTTGGCCTCCCACATGCAGTTGCCCTTCTCTATGGCTTTACACTCCATCAATTATTCAAAGCATCTTTGATTCAACAGTTGGGATTGTGTTAGGAATCTTTATACAAAACCGATGGGACCTAGGGATCTGTCCGATCCCATTCTGAAAGAATTTTCTAGATTTGCTTGTCATCGAAGAAATAGATTTCCCAATAATCATACATACAAGAGAGAGAGAACATAATAATTAATGACGTACGTAATTATTTTTCTTCTAACTAGGCTAGGCAAGAAAGATGTACGTAATTAAATAGTACATCATTATAATATGTATAAAAAGTTAGGGATTCGATCGAAAACTGCCATGACAGAACGAATGACTAACCACCAAGCACCAACCACAGAGAATGTAGCTTTTCTTTCATAATTGGAAAAAGAAATTAATATAATAACCTTACACATTTTTTTAAAATTTAAAATAGCGGTGCTCGTCTGTCACTCTTGATATATCATATGCTTTTGGTGTATAGAAATAGGACGACCCATGTGAGATCAAATCAACTAAGGTAAGAGGATTTTGGAGTATAGTTGGTGGGTATATTCTCTTATAATTGAAGTTAAACATAAGTTGAAGTAGTCAGATGAAAAGAATGATCGTACCTAATTATATCTATTCTATGTTTGTCTAACTGACTTAATCAGACTAATGTCGAGATGATAATTAACAAAACTTGTTTAACAGAAAACGTACATTGTTTTCTATACCTACCATATACCACCGGCTAGATTATAATTGTTGTTTGTTGAGATGATTTACTTCACAAATCGCCAAAATTAGACAAATGATGTCTACAGAAAACCTAACTAATCAGGCGCTATTTTCTTAATTGTTGTAACTAAAGCGGAATCGTTTGAATCTGCTCTCTTCTCTTATTAAGAATATCAAGTGCTTTGTCTCTTTAATTACCTCTCTTCTTTTTCCTTCTACGCACTAACGATGGTTAATTAGTTCTTAGGGCATCCATAATGGTTTTAAATTTCTTTACCACATTCCAAGTGACATGTCATCTAAAAATTCTATTTACTACAATAACAAAGTTTTTTAATCTTTTTCTTTGAACACTCAATAAACTATCACTATTTAGATGTGAGATAAATATGAAAGAGAGAGTTGCACATAGGTGGGTCTAATGTGTCATAAATAGTGGGGTTTTTATTTAAGAACCTTGGAGAGAGAAAATTGATGGAATCCACACTATTATAGAACATTTTACATATGTAACTGTGTCAAAAACCCCTATTATGGATGCCCTTAGTTGGTAAATGTAGATTAACTATGTGGTGACTACATTTATGGGGATTGAAGCTGACAAGGACAATGCGATGTATATGTACATAATTTTCGCGTAAAATTTCTTTAAAAACGACAGATTGGTGTACATTTTTGCGTGAAAAGCAATCAAATGGAAAACCCACATGGGGTTTCTCTACTTTTTGCCTACACTACTAGACTGACTCAAGTCACTTGATCAAAAAGGTTCTTTCTCGACAATTTCTTTGCCCTTTTTGGAGTTTACCTTACTAGACAGCTTAAGTTTATCCTTCATCAGGTTTCCCTTCAGGTAGACTTTACCTTTCTCCCCATCTCGACAAAGGTTCTTCTAATTGTGGCAATGTCTTGAGAGTCACATCATGCATTCTCGAATTTTCGCGATCCTAATTAAATGAATCATCGAAGAATTAGAAATTCGGGTAACCTAGTGTTGGTAATAAAATTGGTCTACCTAACTGATCAATAGCTTTTGAGGAGAAATTAAACAAAACGAAACTGATTTATGCATGTTTACCTAATAAAATCATACTAGCTAGTAGTTCTTACCATGCACCGGAGCGGAGGGGCGGGTGAGAATTCATCCCCTCAACTCACCTTCTTCGGGTACATATGAATCAGTTTTAATTTTTTTATATCGTTATTTATGTTATTGATATTTCTTCACCCCATAATATTTTATAAGATATTCCTGTTTTTATCAAATTCTACTCCCTCCGTCCCACTCCTATTGTCCCCTTTACTATTTGGGCTTGTCGTTTGACTTCAATATTTAACATGTAAAATAATATTTTTATAAATTTTTTTTTATAATGGAATCATTATATGAAAACTATATTGTAAAAATTATTTTATCTTATATATTTAATATTGAAGTGGAAAAACGTGCCAAAAAGCAAATGGGACAATTATGACGGGACGGAGGTAGTATTTGTTATCACTTTTATTTTTATTAATATGTATATTTGTTATAGAATTATATTGTAAAAATTATTTTTAATCTTATAGTAGTTA
Source organism: Limonium bicolor (assembly GCA_023374045.1). NCBI lineage: Eukaryota > Viridiplantae > Streptophyta > Magnoliopsida > Caryophyllales > Plumbaginaceae > Limonium > Limonium bicolor. Next base: position 56,889,571 of record CM041778.1, read on the forward strand.
AGAAAATTCTTAATATTTTTATTTAACAACATAATCTAAAGTAAATCTGATTATTATATCAGTCTTAGTATGCATGTACCCTACTATCCATAATACAAGTGTTTTTAGTTTTTCAATACAGATTAAAATAATATTAGTATTACTTAAAATAATTTTAGAAGAAGCTTTTAAAAAAAGTACTAGTTTAGAACTATTGTTCTACAACTTATAATTTTATATACACGTTTTTTTAATGAGAAATAATAAAGTAAAACAAATTTTTTTATTTTTAATTTATATTTCAATTTTAATGTAATTTTCATGTCAAACTATATATCAATATCAATTTTTAAAAAAATATAATTTTATATTGAAATTTTATATTAATTTAAAAAGTAAAACTAGTTTTAAAATATTAATAAATATTATTAAAAGTACTATCAACCCCATCGAACAAAAATTTGGCTCCGTCGTTCATGCACCTTGCAAACAGGTCTTGAGTTAGTTGTGACCGGCTGTACGTTAGTTCACTTTCTGTTTTTGGGAACAGTGGAATGCATTGGTAATCAATAAGGAACGAGTACATTGGTTCTAAAGTTCGATTAAGTTCCTCATCACCTGTTATTGAAAATTGGGCAATAGACCTTTAATTATATCAGTATGCTATAAACCTTTTTTGTATAGCATAATTTTATCCTTATATTGAGCATTAAATGTTTGTCTAGAAATTTGGCTTTTTTGTGTAACACCCCAAAAACTAATCCTTATTTATTAAGGTAAAAGTTTAAGTTAAAACCAATTTAGTCTATCATCTACTTAGTCACGGAAGACAAAACTTAAAGATGTTTCCGCCACACTCACCAACCTAGTGAGTGGTAAGATTAAATAAAATGAAAACTTCAACCTTAACCGGATAATAAATAAATAGATAAATATAAAAAAAACAACTCAAAACACAACCTAAATAACATTCTAAACTATCTAAGAATTACAATGAGTCTATGTGAAGCTATACACCATCTATATATTTAAATGAATCGAAGCGGAGTCTATGTTAATTCCCAAATCCAACTTTCACGTGTTTGCATCCAGATCACATTCATTATCTGTGGCCAGAAAACATAAACAACACACTAAAGGGGACCACGTAAATCAGAAAATCTGAGTAAACCACTGTTTCACCATATAAATTCATTTTATTTGTAAATGTTTGATAGTACTACACAACAACACAACAACAACACAACAAACCAATTAACCATAAACAAGTCAACAACATTAGTCCAAATAGGATGAAGAGTACGATAAATCTCAATCACACATTCCACCAATACACAATGATAAGGGAGCTTTCAACCGGCAACCAACGGACACCCAAACAAGTGGGGCCGCTAAATATATTTCCACCAACAAACATCTAAACAAGTGGGGTCACAAAACTGAATTTCACTTCACTCTAAGTTCTTAAGTGTGCACACCCTTCTAAGGGTAGTACTTCTGACCATGAAGAAATAGATCTACAGAGCTTAAACTGTGATATAGTGGTCTCAGCGCAATATGTTTAATTTTCTATGTACAAATGTGTACAATCATAAAAATAACCTAGTGAAAGTCTCCTATATCAATCACACATTCCAAACATATAACTCATCTCAAAAATCACTTCTTTTGATAAAACTCAATCCACCAAAATTCATAATAAATCCACCATCAATCCTCGATCAATCTCAATCAAGTTCACCATCAAAGCTCAAGCATAATCACCAAATAACAACCATTCACAGAGGATTTAATTAAGTGAGCACAGTAGCTTACCTGGAATCCATGCTTCAACCAACAAGCAAAGAAAATCACACCCACCCTCATGTGCTTGGAATCTAGAATAATAATACTATTAATAATCTACCGAAACCTTAACCCGAATTCATCACTCACGACCATAATTCCAAAAACAATTAATATACACCCAATTTATTTACTCCGTCAATCTCAACTATTATAAACATACTCGCCCTAGAGATTTAACCTGAGATAATGCAAGGAGAGAGAGCCAAAAGAACGTTCCTCATCGCCGGTAGTAATTGATCGAAGGGAGAATTCAATGACGTGGAGAAAATTTAATGTGGAAGGAGGAAGAAGAAGTTTGAAGAGAGGCGCAAACCAAGAATATGTGGACTTGACTTTAACCTCCCAAATAGAACAATTTGTAAGAATGTAAGCTTGAATCCACTTAGCCCCAGTGGAATCATACTTATCCTAAATCTGGATAATATATTGCTTGCAGGTTTGGATTTTTCTTATTATATAGTGTATTGTTGTAGAATTTGTTATATATATATTAATTTTTTTTAACATATTAGTAATTGAATTTGTTAAATATGAATAATGAATTTTCAAATTAGTCATTAATAAATATTAGTAATAGAATTAATTTGTTCAATTAACATGAATTTTATATAAAAATACTTATACATATATATAACTACATAAAATTGCGTTCACACGGGCATAGTGCAGTCGGATACTCGGAGTTGCTAAAAGCTTGCCAAGATACATTGCTCCCGTGTTCGAATCTTGCTCAACGCACTTTGGTTGAATTATTCCTGCTCAACGCACACATTAGTTTGGGGGAACTCAATAGATGACAATTAGTTTGATTCTCTAATGAACGGCAGTGGGGTTTATCCACAATAAACTAGGCACACTGTGCAACCCTGATTTACCACTCCATATAACTTGCGCCCTGGTTAGCGTATTCACTCCCCGCCAACTATATAAGAGATTATTTAGCTATTTCGGACATTTAATAGTGCCTTTTTGTAGAGTTTTCTCTATCTCAAGGAATTCTAATAGTCTACTGAAAAAGCTAGCTAGGGTGACATAAAACCTTATTAACTACAGACTAGTTGGAATTTATCCACCCTTAAATCTATTTGACCAGAAAAAATAGTTCTCTATCTCTATAGTGCTCTTTTTTATTGACACACGATCCACCCACCCAACCCAATTACGTTCTTTTTTTGGGTTTGTTCATAAAAGGTGATATTTTTATCATCTCTTTCGTAGCTACTTATTACAAGTCACGATTGAATCGGGTAAATTACACATCTAATTCACTACTAGAAAACACCTTATTGGTGACAGTTTAATCTGTTAGTAAAACAAGAAATTTCGTCGGTAATCAATTTTACCAACGAAATACCGATAGAATAGATTCATTGGCGTAATGCTCGTCGCTAAATTTAGCAATAAATAATTTAAATCCATTGGCAATTACCAAAAAAAATCAACATCTGTCAGCAATTATCATAAACACAATAGCTAGTAATATTTGTTGGTAATTACCAAGAGAAATCATTATCCGTCACTAATTACCTAGAAGGTATAATTAGTTTTCAATTTATCGGCAATTACCCATAAACACAATAATGAAGAGCCATCCATCAGCAACTACTGATAAATTATTATAGCATTTATATGTAATTTCTTGTGACCTTTGATTTCATATTCCATTATATTCACTCTTGCAATTACAAGATATAACACATTACTTTTGCTGCATAAAACGATCTTTATTCTCATTTAATTAAATATACTTTTCAATGTACAAAGACTCCTTTCGTTATCATATTACCCCTCCCCTATCTACAAAAGCAACTATACACACACCAAAGTTGTATAGATTTATAAGACCCCATTACATTTGTAGACAACAAATACATCAATGATTCACAATGCTAAATCATATCTCTGTATGTGAATGGAGAAGACTTGGTCTCATCAACATAAGTCTGTCAAAAGCACAACACTGCACGATATAAGGAAGAAAGCAAAACTTGGCCAAAAGAGATCAAATATGTTGTTAAATGCATCAATTTATCCATCTGACATCATATAGAACAAACATGTACAGAGTAATAGAATCTGCACAACAGAACTGAAACAGACAAGAAGAATCTCTTCAGGTGTCTGTAATAAGATTGTACCGGATATAGACATTATCTATGATTTGTGCTAAACCCAATAAAAATGTTTCAGTACACTTTTTTGAATGTCATACTAATAGAAACACATGCACCATCAAATTAGTAAGTATGATTAATAGTGGATTTATAAGAACAAACTTATAAATACCTGAACGCTACAGTTTGTTTGACTTCCCTCTTCTGTCTCCCATACTTCTTCCTTAAAGAAAGATAAACAGATCATAATCAGAGCACTAGCAATGATATAGTTGCTTGTTTGTGAAGTTACACTTACAACTAGGGTGCGAAAATAAGGGTTTTTCAAGTTTGTTAGTAGTCCCACTAGCACATTGAGAACATGGCTCTAATCACCAACATTCATGAAAAGTCCAAAACTGTTTAAATATGCACCACCTGGTAGCATTTACAAAAACAACACTGGAAACCATTGTCATGATAGCAGAAGAAGGTAGAACACGGTAGAAACATTGCACTAAGTAGCAAGAGATTATTGGTTTGAAACAGACTTGTCTAGTAGAGAGATTTCTCAAACATAATGTAACACCCAACATGAATAAGACAGAGCAAAAGGACTGAGATGAAACTAATCAAATGGTAACCAAGTCAACGATAAAAATGAATTAACATGAATCTACAGATGATAACCAAGCGAGAGCAAAGGAAGTTGACATGCAAACTCCATATCAAACCACACACAAAGAGCAACAATTATGTAAGGGTGACATCTAGGAAATTTCCCTGTATATTCAACCTGTTGGATACAAGGAGCCCTTGTTACGGTATAAACACAACATCAACTATGCATGGATTAGAAATCAAGACTCCTAAAGAGAAACCTGCAGCAAAGGCACAGTTAACCTCAGATTTTTTAACACCATAAGAAAGGAACATAATGAGATGTACATATACACTTAATATGGGACTGTTTAGACGTTGTTGTTATCTTTGTTCTGGATTATAGAATTGTTAATAGCAGCCAGCAAAAAGTGAGAGAAAAGAATGCTATATAATCATCAGTTTTGAGACTTTGATATCAGCAACCTTCTAATCACCTTTTGCCCCCCGACAAACACACTAATCATAATTGATCAGATATAATAGACTAGAACATATTTCATTCGTTTATAGAAGAAACTAAGAGAATTAAGAAGACTAACGAACCTTTGCGCACTAACTAGTACATTTATATTACGAGAAATTTCGCTCATCAGGATCACGTCTTCGTTGGTGGAGTAAACTCATTCTGCGCAGATACTTGCAGTAGACTACCAAAGTAAATTGTGCATATGTTCTGCACTACTGAGATCTAGTGGAGGAGTAATCGAGGAATTTGACTGCTTGCTGATAATTAGGTTTACAGATAGACAGTTAGAACAATCGCGAGGGAATAATAGAGATAGGAGAGTGCTTACGGATAATAGACTGAGGCTGGAAGTGCGAAGAAACGATGTAAAAGAGGAGAAATCTCGTGCCGATTCAATAGATATAATCTCATTCTTGGATCTTTGGCGATGTGGAGGAGTAAACGAGGAATTGACCGTTTGCTGAAAATTAGGTTTACAGATAGACAATTAGAACAATCACGAACATAAGAGATAGGAGAGCACTTACCGATACAGGTTGAGGCGCGGAGAAACGAGGACGAGGAGAGATCTCCTGCCGAACTGTAAGATATAATCTCGATTCTTGGATATCTTTGGCGATGTGGAGAGGACTACGAGCGAAAACCGACGAGATGGAGAAAGAAATGGTGCAAAATGATTTTTTTTTTAAAACAATTGATGTTTTTATACATCTGTAACTTCATATACATGTGAATTAAAAAAAAAAGTAACTTCATACTTTAAAAATTACTGATGTAATTTATCTCTCGGCAATTACCATCAAATTATTAATTCCTTCATGTTTGGTGATAATTATACAAGCTTGACACAATTACTTACGGTAACTTCTTCCGTTAGTAAATTGTCTAACGATTGTTTTTTTTATCGATAATTACTTAGAATCTCATTTTTCTGATAGTAACTAATGACGGATTTTCAGGTTCATCAGTAATTACCTAGCACTTTTTTATTCCTTAGTAATTTTTCCAATAATATATATCTCATAGGAATTTTTGTTAGCAGTATAATACATACATTATCTTTCATAATTTTGTCACCAGTTCGTTGTAATAGTCATACTTAGTAAGGGATATTTATTTGTTTGTTAAAATTTCATCACTAATCACATGTTTTTTAGTAGTGTTTAATAAAATTGGACGGAGTGTTTTAGGGCATCCACAATAATAAGAGTGGATTCCACTCTCAAAATAATAATATTTTATTCTTCTCCTCACAATCTCTCTTCACTTTTTGGGGTTCTTAATTAAGAACTCTCACACAACTTCTCTCCTCCATGTCATATTTTTATCTTTTTGTTTATTAAGTTAGAGTGGATTCCACACCATTGTGGATGCCCTTATACCCGAATGTTCCGGGCTCTGCCTGGGTGATTTGTTTCTTACTTTTGTATATATAGTCAAATTTGAGGTCTACGTGAACGGGGACCACCATACCGTACATGCATGCTACAGTACATTGATATTCGTATTTGATAAGTATCGCGGTGTGATCTAGCGGTTTAAATTGAAGCTGCTGCATAGATGATAGAACAACCACAGTAGAGTTGTAGAGGATTCTTTTCATAGTAATGGAGATAGATTTGATAGAATGGACAAAGTTTAACTATCATTTCATAACTGATTCTATTGGGAATTTTAATAGGGAAATGTCACTGCCTCGTCACAAAGGATGTAAGCCCATACATAAAGAACAGCGGCCCCACCACTTGGTTTAATTGTGTGGCTAGCTTGTGAAGTCAAATTTTGCGTGGAGCTGACTCACCATTGCTTTTTTTTTTTTTTTGAATTCCAACGTCACGATTCCACCACCAGATAGAATAGTAGTATCCTTTTTGTTATAAAGTTTTTTAGTCCTTGACCTCTAAAGACTAAAGAGTCCATCGACAAGGGAGACAGATCGAGAAAGCGACATGAGTGAAGTTACGTTACTGTATGGTTAAGATTGCCATTATATAATGTAGATTACCTACCATCCTCATCATTCTCAACTCTCTATTAAGTTGACCGGTCGGGCATTACTGATATACATATTACATAAGATGGATGATCGATAGATTAGTTTAATTAGCAATAAAGTAAGCAGTTGCCGGAATATTTAAGCTATAACTTGCTTTGGCATAATCGGTCGATAACATGAGATATTATTACAGTAAAAAGAGTTTATTGGCATCGTCACCGTCAATGTAATCGTAATTAAAGTAGTGGAAACCAACACGAGAGTTGATTAACTAGTTAATTAATAAAGGACTTTAACAAGTACTTGTTTAGTTTTATAGTTTGTGTTACCTAACTTTCAAATGGAAATTAAGATATTAAAATACACTAATTAACATAAGTGGAATGTCGTAAGAAGATTAGTCATGTAAACATATATATAGAGTAAATTAAAGCATGACTAGAAATTAATTATCTACATGCAGGATCCAAGTTTCTCAACTATGTATTTTGGAAAGAATGAAGTACCGGATCTTACTTGGAAACCCAATAACAGGCACAGCTCTTTCATCTACTCGTTTTAAAACTGCAATATTTCACCTTTTAACCATAAGTTATCGAGAAAAGGAATATTATGGGCATTATGATTATGTTATGTAGAGTCACCTACTTTGATGTCCAATAATTCATATGAACCGTAATAAAAAAAAGAAATGAAAAAAAAGTTGAATCTTATAAGGGGTTCACGCATACTGCCATAAAAAATATTATACAGGTGTTACATACTTTATGCATGGAAACATGACAGTTATCAGAAAACTCAACCTATCAGTCGAGTAGGTAAAACAGTCTAACGTGACCCACCCCACCTACCAAAAGATTAATTAATTAATTTTTATAATAGTACTTAATTATCAATAGATTAATTCATTAACCTAGATTATTTGGGAAAAACAACTTTTTGATTTAGGAGCCATCATCATGCATGAACAAGTAAAGAATTCCGTGATGTAACGTAGATCATCAAAAGCAAAAAACCGTAACCTCACATGGGAAGTAGTTACTGGTCCAGGAATCTATCAGCTCTTCCTTTATATTATTAAAAATAAAGTACTACATAATAAACATGATGATCAGTGGTAGTACTACTACTTATATTCCATCAGGTTTAGTTAATAATATTACAAGCATGAGAAGAGGAGCTTCTAATCTCCTCTCCTTCCAAAAACGCAGCCCAAACAATGGCTGGAGGGGAGTTCATTTTCTCCCAAATCTTCCACTCTACTAGAGAGTTATAGTATCTAGAAGCTAAGTAAGCAGGGAAGTTTGAAAAAACTTCATTACATAGTTGAAATCTAACATTGATCTCCTTACAAAAACCAAAATGGAATGTAGGATATGAAGAACTCTCCTCTTGGTTTCTGGTCACAATCTTCATCACCATGTCCATCACTTCCTTAGTGTTGATAATAATGAGAACATCTCTGAACCCTTTCCTTCCCGCTAGATTGACTCCAAAGCAAATTGTATCAATCTCCGAGGAAGAGTTTGAAGTTTGACTCCTCATTTTCCTGTTGAAAAACAATTCCAAAGAACCCAAATGTGACATAAAAGAACCACTACACATCATACTTCTGCCAAAGGATCTATTACAGAAAGTAGCAAACACGATTTCATTCTTGGAGAAAGAGTAGCTAGAAGTATCCTCCATTCTCGGGCTGTGCTTACTAGCACTCTTCTGATAAGCTTCAATATAAGCCAAGTTTGAGTAGATACCCTCCAGGATTGGAAGGTCAGGCTGGTGTCTGACTTTGTTGCGGGCATCGTAGATAGCCCACATATAGTTGAGGATTTTTGAAGTTTTCTTTCTTCCCCATTCAGTAGCTTTCTCCCTAATCCAACTATGAAGCTCACACTTAATTTGGGAAGGAATATGGGAGATATCCAGAATATTATCCCACACATCACGAGAGGTCCAACATTTAAAGATACCATGGGTAGCTGTATCGTTGATGCCACAGAACTGACAAGCTCCAGATCCCCCTATTCTGTTTGAGACGTTGGCAAGACAAGGGATGATATTGTTCAAGACTTTCCAAGCAAAGAGCTTAACTCTTGGGGGGGAAAGGTTGTTCAGGAGAAGCTTATTGACAGAAAGATCCTGAGGGGTAATCACAGAGGATTCAGCAATTTCAGAAGAGGCCAACAGAAGGGAGTACCCCGACTTAACAGAATAAGAACCTGTGGGCGTCCCAGCCCAGTTCCAATAATCCTGGCAGTTAGGTATAATGGGAGTTTTGAGAATAGCCAGTTGGTCCAGAGAGTGGAAATTATCAGAAATCCTTCCTCTATCCCACGAGCAGTTGTCATTAGAGAACAATTGGCTAACTTTAGCAATAGCAGGGTCCGAGATCAATTGGGGTATAGGCTTGACAAAGGTACTTTTTGCAATCCAAGGGTGAACCCAGATCTTTGTGTTATCCCCATTTCCAATAATTCTCTGAGCTCCCAATTTAATAACCTCGATTCCCTCAAGAAGCGACTTCCAGATAGGGCTGTCCTTCCTACTCCTAGTAGCTTGAAGAATATCCACTGTTGGGAAATAGAGATCTTTTAAGGACTTAGCAACCAGACTGTCCCTATGAACAAGGATATTCCAAACTTGTTTAGCCAACATAGCCTTATTAAAACTTTCAATATGTCTGAAGCCAAGTCCACCCCTCTCCTTCTGGGAACAAACAAACTTCCAACTTTTCCAGTGCATTCCTTTTTTTTTCTCCGATCCCACCCACCAGAATTGGGAACAAATAGAATTCATTTTTTGAATAATGCCATGAGGGAGTTTAAACAGGGACATAGTGTAGTTGGGGATGGATTGAAGGACACTCATGGTGAGAATAGACCTAGCTGCTTGGGACATCGGTCTATTCCACCCTTGAACTTTCCTGTGAAGAGAGTCAAGAATATAGCCGAAGGTGGCCTTTTTATTTTTGCCAATCTTCAGAGGTAGGCCCAAGTACTTCGAGAAACAAGGGACAGGTTGAACCTGCAGGATGGCAGCCAGTCTGACTTGGGTACTTTGAGGGATTTTAGGGCTAAAGACAATTTCAGACTTGGATTGATTAATGATGTGGCCGGAAGCTTTCAAAAAATTAGCAAGGATGGACTGAAGGGATTCCAAGTTCTCATCCTTAGCCTTCCCATAAAAGATAATATCATCAGCAAAACCTAAGTGAGAAATTTGAGGGGATCGAGGAGTGAGAGAAATCCCTTCAAATTTAAGGTCACTCATAGCCTTATTCAGAGTTCTAGAGAGGGCTTCTTGAGCTAAGATGAAGAGAAAAGGAGAGATGGGATCCCCTTGCCTTAGGCCTCTCTCTTGGTTGAATATTCTTCCTGGAGACCCATTGATAATAATCCTCCCTCTGACCGAAGAGATGCAATTAATCACCGGAACTCTCCAATAATCAGGAAACCCCATGGCCTTTAACATGTTATTCAGGAAGTCCCAGCTTAATCTATCATAAGCCTTGCTGAGATCAATTTTACAAGAGAACAAGCCAAACTTTTTAGCTTTGGAATTAGAGATTTTGTGGTGTATCTCCCCAGCCAAAATGATGTTATCAGAAATCATTCTACCCTTAACAAAACCAGATTGGTTCTGAGAAATAATCTCAGGAAGGATAGGTTGAATACGGTTGGCTAGGACTTTTGTAGCTATTTTATACACAAAGTTGCATAGGGCAATGGGTCTGAATTTCTGAATGTTTGTAGCACCTTTTTCTTTGGGAATGAGGGCTATAAAATAGTCATTGAGGTTAGGAGGAAGAGGGTTGCCTTTAAGGATGTTCATGACAGTATCAGTGACTTGATTCCCAATATTAGGCCAGAAAGCTTTGAAAAAAGCCCCATTAAAGCCATCAGGCCCAGGGGCCTTATTCCCCCCTAGTTGCTTAAAAGCTCTAAGAATCTCACCATTAGAGTAGGGGTTATTAAGGTCATTAACACAGTGAGAAGGGAGGATACCGTCAACTGCCTTTTTATGACAGTCCATATCAGTAGCGTCAGAGGCTTGGAAAAGGTTTTGGAAGTAATTAGAAGCAATATTGTTGAGACTAGCCCAATCATGTTTCAAAATTCCCAGATCATCTTCAAGACAAAAGATTTCATTTCTCCTCTTGTTGTAGGAAGCCTTACTATGAAAATAACTAGAGTTTTTATCTCCTTCTTTGATCCACCTATCCCTTGACCTTTGTTTCCATTTCACTTCATCTTTCAGGAGGAGTAACTCAATTTCAAGGAGGAGCCTCTTTCTGTTCTCCACCGCCCAAATGTTTTGAAAACCTCTAGAAACTCCATCCAACTCTTTTCTTTTGCTCTCAATTTTTTTCTTAATTTTCACGAAGGACCAACCATTCCAATCTAGAAGTTTCTTTCTACACCTGAACATATTACTCATAAAGTCCTGAGAATTCTGCCCCCAAATTTCTTCAACAATGTCTCTGCATCTTTTTTCCTCTAACCACACATTTTCAAATCTGAAAATCTTACAAGGCTTTTTGTGACTCCCTATCAGATTTAACAAGATGGGACAGTGATCCGAGAACTCTCTGGGAAGGTGTTGAACAGACATAGAAGGAAAAGATTTATCATGTTATTGCAAGCAAACACTCTGTCTAATCTACTCTCAGAATGGTAAGGATCAAATTGGCAATTGGTGGTAAAGGTATAAGGATGACCTGCAAACCCCAGATCAATCAACTCAGCCCTAGCAATGCTATCCCTAAAGGGTGCCATTTGGTCCTCCCTTCGAGTGTTGCCTCCTTTTTTTTCACTCTCAAAAAGAATTTGGTTGAAATCTCCTCCTAATACCCAGGGAATATTAGTGGAGTCTCTGAGAAAATCAATAAGCTTCCAAGACAGAAATTTCAAACCCCAATCTGACCAACCATAAAAACCCGTAAAGTTAAAATGGGCCATACCTGGAAGTTTGATCTTAGCAGCCATGTGATGATTCGACCAATTGATCAGAGAGATCTCAATATCCTTCATCCAAAGGAGCATCAAACCTCCACTTCTACCGATACTACTAACAGCAGTTCCATTGTAATCTTTCCACAGCCTCAAAATAGCATTCATACCATCCTTGTTTTGTGGGTCTCCATCAGAAAAGCCACCTTGGGTTTATGGGATTTAAGCAACGAAGTAACCCAAGAAACTGCGCAGGGGCGACCCAACCCCCGGCAGTTGAGGAATAGGCAAGTCATTTTGGCAGGCAGCCCTGATTCTCATCAGGGTCTGCCTTATCTAGGATTGCCTCATGGTAGTCAGACTCCTCTAGTTCATACAGTGGGACAGTTGAACTAGTCATCAGAGGTCTGGGTAGCTGAAGCTTCCTTTTCTTGGTTTTGAAAGTATCTGAATGCTTAGGGAGGAGGGAAGACATGGGGAAAATCTTCTCTTTTCCTTTAGCCACTGAAGAGGGGATATTCGAAGACTCAGGGCTTGAGGGGAGATTAGACAGAATCCCACCATGAAAATCAGGGGTCTGAGAAGAAGGAAGGAAGGGGTTAAACATTGGTTGTTTTGCAGGGTTAGAGGGTTCGTTTTGAGGCACAATGGAGGTTTTAGAATTTTTATTGAAATCACTTTGAAAAGAAGACACAGCAGATTCCCAATCAAAGTTGTTAACTCCTAGCCTAGAGTCCACAAAATTGGAGGAAGGCATAGTTGGAGCACAGGTAATGGGAGGGGAAAGACATCCAGAGCTACCAGGATGACCCAAGGGTTGGCCCTTAAGATCAAAACCAGGGGGCGGGAGTAGGGGAACCAGGTCAAGGGACTGAGGGTTGGACTGAGAATTAAGGTAAATGTTGTTTGGAGGAGCTTTGAATTGAGGGAGAGCCACTGTAGGGGAAATGTCAACAGGAAGCGTGGCCAAAGATAAATCCACATTAACCCTAGGGGCCTGGGAAGAAGGGTTAACCTCGGACCTAGTCACCATAGCTGTAAGGGAGTCCAGAATCCCTTCCTCTTTCCAGAGCTGGAGGAGCTGCACGTCAGTGATAAAGGAGGTGGAATCCACATGTTCAGATCTTATCCAGGGGCCAAATTTTTCAGGAGTTCCAGGGATCGGTTTAGGGATATTACAGTCAGCCATGATGTGAGTTAGGCAACCACACCTATAGCAAAAACAAGGGAGATTCTCATACGATAATCTACAAACCCTTCTCCCTTGTTCCGTAGCAATCAACAGCATGCGACACAGAGGTTCATTAACCTTGATCTCAATCTTCATCCTTAAGACCTTGGAGGTGAGGGGGTTAATCCTATCAGCACATTCAACGAATTTTCCAATTCTATTCGCTAACTCAACCACAGACTGGCGATTAAAGAAAATCATGGGAAGCTTGTGGACACCGACCCATACCTTAGTAGTAATAGGGTCATGCTCAATCAGGTTGCACAGGGGGTTAATCTCCATCAGAGTCAACAATCGGTTTTGAAAGTGCCACGGACCGTTGTTGAGAATAATCCTTTTATCCACTTCGTTAGCAAAATGGAAGGAGAACCGATTTGGACCAACTTCTGCTACTTTGACATGGGCTCTAACCTTCCAAATGTGATTGAGCACGTTTTGGACAACTTTAGGGTTCGCACGGGAAGGACTCCACAATCTCCCGACAAGGGCACATTTGAAGTCGACCAAAGGGGAATTACTAGCTAAGAAACTCGCATCAATAAGATTCGCTTCAGCAGGGTGGAGCTGCATCCTAGAGCAGTTGGCGATGATAGAGTCCATTGGAGGGGCGGTGAAGAGGAGAGGAGGGATTTTATGGATTAGCAAGCTAATCTGATTTTTCTTTTTGTTCGTACTACCTTTCTCTTCGCGGGAAGTCAAGCAACTATTACTAGTCGAACTAATTCTAAGAGAACTAAGAGAATCAGCTAAACAATCAGGAGGAACCAGAAAGATCTTTTCAGATAAATTCGGCATGCAAGATCTTACCAAATCAGAACTATTTCCTCCCATTGAATGTCTCTGGCTGACAAAATCGACACTCTTCTCAGGGGAGATAGGCGGAGCTTCTAGCACAGGCTGAACTTTGGAAGTCGGAGACATTGAATGTCGAAGGGACGTATTCGGAGAGATAGAGAACTCTTGTGAGAGGGGTAGACTATTCCAACGCTCTCGCAGTGGGAGATTTGCCATCATTTGGATCTTGGAGCTCACGAAGAGCTAGAGGTAGAGGTGCAGACGCAACTTTACTCTGAGGGAAGAGACACAAGGGGGCGCGTGGATAGCGCGTTCTCCTCTCTCACCCTAATGCTTCTCTCTAAAAACTACTAGTTCAGTGGTAGTACTACTAATTAAACTGATTTACATCATTCTTTTTCTTTCCCCCTTTTTGTTGTTTTCTCGCTGAGAATAGAAAATGGAGATCCACGTCATGTAGACATTGGAATGACCGAAACACATGTCAGGGTTAGTGGATCCAGGGGTCAGAGAGACAAGTATTGTGATTCATACATAAATATAGCAATTTAGGTGAACTACAAAAATGTGTCTTGCCAGGTTTCAGGTAATCTAGATAAATTTTGTCCACTGTAAGAAATAGAGTCCTTAAATTTTATTTTTTTTTACAAATGTTATGTAAATTAAGATCACTTTTTCTATTGATATATTAAAAATGTTTTGAATTTACTATCAAATCAAACAATATTTTTTAATTCGAATTATAAACATATTATGAATTGTGTAAGTTAACTATTCCTACTTTAACAGACTTAATACTTAGTATGTACAGAAGATTACGTACCTTTCAAATTAAGTTGAAGCTTAACTCACCGCTTGCGACCCATTTCAGTTTTCCGCTTCAGGCCCTCAGCAAGCACTTCATTCCGCCGGGCCCACTTTCTTCGCTACAGATAGATGTAGCTACATCTATTCACTCCCGTTTTTTTTTTCGCTGGCGCCCGTCACCTCTTTCTTTTTTTTTTTTAATTTTTTTTTGCGCGCCTACCTTGCTGCGTCTTTGTATTTTAATAATTTTTTTCCTTTTTTAAAATTATAAAATTTTTAAATTATTGTAATTTTTAGGGAAAATTACATCCCCACCCACGGGGTTTAGCTAAATTACATGCCGCACCCATGTGGTTTGGGAAATTACTTTCCCCACCTACCACGTTTGCAACGTTTTACATCCGTCAACCAAACTTCTATTTCCGTCTATACCTGCCACATGTCATGCCCTTATTAGTCCCTTCCTAACTTGTGGTCTTGTTTCTAAAAAAATTACTCGGTCGATTCAAGACCGGTTCAACCCACGGCTCATATCCCTTCACTTTCGTCGATTTGCATCCCTTCACTGCTCTGCTTCTCGACTGGTAACCCTGAGCTCCAACAAATCGAGCAGATGATGCTTGATTTTGTCCAGCACCTCGTCCAAAATTGACTCGTTTGGTCGATTCGCTGCCTGGTAATCTCCTTCTTCGATTTTCTCGATTTGTTGTGCGGTGACCCTAAGTAGTGACGGATGCGCTGGTGTTCTCCTTCTTCGTTTTCAATTGAGAACGACTGGAGATTTTGGTGTACTGTTGTGTGGTAATGTGGTTACGTTTCTGGTATAACCTCGTCGCTGCCCTATTGATTTCTACCTGGTGTAATTGGTCTGATAGTTTTCACATACTGAATCTGTTAGAAAAGTTACGTTTGACAGTCTCTTCTTCGTTTTCAACTGAGAACGACTGGAGATTTTGGTGTACTGTTGTGTGGTAATGTGGTTACGTTTCTGGTACAACCTCGTCGCTGCCCTATTGATCTCTACCTCGTGTAATTGGTCTGATAGTCTTGACATACTGAATCTGTTGCCTTTGTTACGTTTGACAGTCTCACAGCTGCTGTTTGATTTACTAGATGCACCTGTGTTTGACTGTCTCGTTGCACTAAATATATTGGTTTTGATGTGTTTAACAGTTTTAGTACACTTAATATGTTGTCTTTGATGCGTGTAACAGTCTTGGGTTTCACAATCTATTGTTTGTTATGTGTTTGACAGTCTCATACAACAGCTCACTAAATTCTACTTTTTCTTGTTATGTTTGTACAGAAATGGAGATGTTACTTGAAGTTGAATATAAAGGTCACGGGTATAAACATCAGTGTCCTTTTGACCCCGACAGATACTCTACAATTGATCTAATTGATGACTGCTTGAATGTGATAAAGCATCACTGCAACAATGAGAATCCAAAGAACCCAGTTTTTATGTACAAGCACCCTAAAAGCAACAAGTACATAGAGATAGGGTGTGATAGGCAACTACTCAACATGTTGTCCTTGTTCGAGGGACAGGATTTGATTAAGATTACTGTCGAGGAAGGGTCAAAGGAGACAAGTTTAATGGCAACCTACAAACGTTGGCAACAGGATGAGGGCAAAAGGGTTAAGCCAAACAATGAAGATGCTGGATATGAACTTCATGTTCATGATTATGACGACAATGTAGATCTGCATGAAATCATATCTCCTACCTCACCGCCCCAAACACAACCATCACAACCATCACAACCATCACAACCATCACAACCATTACATCCTACTCAGTCTCCCCTACCACCCCCCTCTGGAGCAGAACATAATGTAGAGAGAAAAGGGAAAAAGAAGAAAAGACCAAAGGGCTTGAATCTCATACCTGGTGGTGGTGGCTCCCAACAAATTCCACACATTTCGTCGGCTACATCATCTTATAAACAGCCAAGACAAAATGTTTCCACACCCTCGCAAACCAAAATTCCTTCTACCAAGTCTTCTAATCTTCAACCAGTACCACTATGCTCAATTCCAATGCATTCAACCACACCTCCTTTATCTAGCCCCAGGGTAGCGTCAAACCACAATAGTGCTACTAACCAAGCACTTGTACCCGTTGTAGCTGAACAGACATCAGATGTTAGAAATGGGGGAAACAATGATGAACAAAATGATGAACAAGCTCCTTACTTCTCGGATGACTCATGGGACCACGATTGTCAGAATGAACAGAGTTTAAGTTCATTAGAAGAGAGTGAGCCACCGTCTGAGGATGAAGCTGATGAGGATGATGTGGATGTTGAGGCATTGGAAAAAATCAAGGATGGTGGCTGCTTTTCAGGAGATGAGGATGAAGGTGTTATCGGGGATGAGAAGTATTTGAAAGACGGTTCACAGTTTGAGTATTCGCCGGATGGGACGGTACATCTAGAACCTAGACAGATGTTTGTCAACAAAACTGCATTTAGAGAGGTACTTGAAGACTATGCTGTCCAAGAAGGCATAGACCTCCATAGGGTGGCAAATGACCCGTGGAAATATACAGCTTTGTGCAATAATCTTGACACTTGTGAGTGGAGAATTCATGCTTCCCTTCTACCGGACAATGTAACTTTCATGATTAAGACGATTAAGGGTGAACACACTTGCCAGAGATTGTCTGAAAATCCTGCAGCTACGTCAAAGTGGATCATGAGAAAGATTCTTCCTGAGCTGAGAGCAAATAGTTCAATGTCACCTAGTGCAATTCAGCACTTCATTCACACTAAGTATGGAGTGATGGTGAACTACATGAAATGTTTCAGAGCCAAGAGAGACGCTATGAAATTACTTCAGGGCAATCACGCTGAGTCTTACGCAAAGCTCCACCAATATACCAATGTTACTTTCATTGCCATAACTGTTGTGAAGAACAAACAGCTGCTAACAAAGAAACTTACAAAATAAACCCAAAAGATGTTACTTTCATTGCCATAACTGTTGTGAAGAACAAACAGCTGCTAACAAAAAAACTTACAAAATAAACCCACCCACAGTCATTGTTTTACAAACCACACGATTACATGATAACCCTCTAACTTAGTTACATCCAACAACTATATCATCCGAACAACCAATAATGCAGCCACTAGAACAAGAAAATACAAAAAAAGCCCACCCCTAGTCATTCCAGTTTCAGAGCCATGACTGTTGCGTAGAACACACTGCTTCATATCTCTTAACTCCATTGTTAATGCATGAATCTCTTCACTAATCCTTTGCAGATCAACATTACGATAGCGTTGGTTCACCTCTTCACCGTAGTAGTCGTTGTTCAGAAGATGTCTGTTCAAATCAGCTTCATGCCACCACTTGAATACCGGATTAGGACAATCACATTTGTAAAATAACTTTCCTCCATTGTCAGATGTGAAAGCAACATACATCTTGGCATTCTTTCTGCACTTACACTTCACATTCTCAAATATAAACAGACTTTCACTGTTTCTACTGCTGGAGGATGACATATTACAGAAGAGTTACCTATTATAAATCAACATAGTCATTTCAGAGATAAATAACCATATGAAAGGCAGCTCAGACTCAGCACAATGCCCCATCATCATTGCTGTTATAGCAGTGGTGTTGTTAGAAAAACCAGATAAATAACCTAATGGAGCAATTCAGATAACCAGCATCACAAGTGGGCAGGAGCAACAAGGAATTTGACAATGCTGCTACAACTGATCACTTATCAAACTGGTAAAAAAACCGCTTCAACACAGGTTAATCTAGTAAATCATACCTACACCACTGTCAAGGGGCTTTTTACAGAAGAAATCAAACCAGAACATGTCTCGATTGCAACATCAGAAACACATCAGAAACATAATGCCCCATCATCATTGCTGTTATAGCAGTGGTGTTAGTAGAAAAGCCAGATAAATAACCTAATGGAGCAATTCAGATAACCAGCATCACAAGTGGGCAGGAGCAACAAGGGATTTGACAATGCTGCTACAACTGATCACTTATCAAACTGGTACCAAAAACTGCTTCAACAAAGGTAAATCTAGTCAATCATACATACACCACTGTCAACACGCTTGTAACATCAGAAACACATCAGTGACATTATGCCCCATCATCGTTGCTGTTATAGCAGTGTTGTTGTTAGAAAAACCAGATAAATAACCAAACAAAGGCAACAGATTCAGTGTGTCAAGACTATCAGACCAATTCCCCCAGATAGAAATCAATAGGGCATCGACGAAGTTGTACCAGAAACGTTACCACACAACCGCACATCAGTACACCAAAATCTCCCAACCGCAGTCGTTCTCAATTGAACGTGCAGGCAAAATCGAGCGAACACTGTTCGCGATTAGCACAGATGGAGAAGTTTTGGGGCTTAGGGTCACCGCACAACAAATCGAGAAAATCGAAGAAGGAGATCAATAGGGCAGCGACGAGGTTGTACCAGAAACGTAACCACATTACCACACAACAGTACACCAAAATCTCCAGTCGTTCTCAATTGAAAGCGAAGAAGGAGAACACCAGCGCATCCGTCACTACTTAGGGTCACCGCACAACAAATCGAGAAAATCGAAGAAGGAGATTACCAGGCAGCGAATCGACCAAACGAGTCAATTTTGGACGAGGTGCTGGACAAAATCAAGCATCATCTGCTCGATTTGTTGGAGCTCAGGGTTACCAGTCGAGAAGCAGAGCAGTGAAGGGATGCAAATCGACGAAAGTGAAGGGATATGAGCCGTGGGTTGAACCGGTCTTGAATCGACCGAGTAATTTTTTTAGAAACAAGACCACAAGTTAGGAAGGGACTAATGAGGGCATGACATGTGGCAGGTATAGACGGAAATAGAAGTTTGGTTGACGGATGTAAAACGTTGCAAACGTGGTAGGTGGGGAAAGTAATTTCCCAAACCACATGGGTGCGGCATGTAATTTAGCTAAACCCCGTGGGTGGGGGATGTAATTTTCCCTAATTTTTAATATATAAGTCCAAAATGAAAAAAAATTATATCATTATTTATCTAAATTCAAGCTCTTCAAAACAAGACCGGATATGGATATGTTTTGACAACTTTCAAAAAAATTATTTTTACATGTATACGATGATATTTTAAAGTGAGGATGTATGTACATGTTTTAATGTGAGAATGTACATGTTTTAATGTGACGATGTACATGTTCAAATGTCAGAATGTACATGTTTTTAATGAACATCTGTACATGTTTGTATGACCATCTGTACATGTTTGTATGACTGTCTGTACAAGTGTTCTTTCTTATATGTACATGTTTTAATATAAGAATATGCATATTTAATGATTCGTACAGGTTTATATGACCTTCTGTATGTTCTTAATGTACATGTTTTTACGTGAGAATGTACATGTTTTAGTGAACATTTGTACAGGTTTGTATGACCATCTGTACAAGTTTTCTTTTACGTTCTGTGCACCATACATGTAAAAATATTTTTTTTAAAGTTGTCAAAATATATCCATGACTGGTCTTGTTTTGAAGAGTTTGAATTTAGGTGAACAATGATATAATTTTTTTTCATTTTAGACTTATATATTAAAAATTACAATCATTTAAAGTTTTTATAATAAAAAGAAAAAAAATAAAAAATCTTTAAAAAAAGTAAAAACAAAAAAAAACAAAAGAAAAAGACAGTGGCTTCCGGCGCTAAAAAAAAAAAAAGAAAGAAGAGGTTGCGAGCGCTCCCGCGTGCCGGATGTACCCATCTCGCTGCAGTTGGTTGCAGGCAAGAACGTCTCTCGGCGCTTCTATTGACAGATCTTGTGCTAGCTTTCGAGCTTACCCGACCGACGTCGGATTGAGAAATTAATACTAAAACAATCTTCTTTCAGTTGGTAAACAACACGAAAGTCCATCCAAGTAGGATTATGATCTGAAACAGCGCGCATAGTGTCTCGATCATGCTCTACTTAAATGTTTTTTTTTTTAATGACAATGCGCTTCTTATTAAGTTAATTGTAATCTCTCAACACTTTCTCGCTAGTGAACTTCACTCACAGGGATCATTCCATTCCTCATATCTCGTGTCTAAAATTAATTTCTCTCGTTATAATCAAGATAATAATAAGTCAAACAAACTCACTTTGCAAACCGGCCCAAATTTGTAACTTGCTATTTATTAATTGTGGAAGAGTATTATATATGTTGGTCACTGAATCGGCATCTACTACTATTATACAAAGATATTATCGATCTTTATATTTATTTTACATATCCTTTGCAGATCCTTTTTTTTTTAACTCACCTTTGCAGATCATTGAAACGTAAGATACATAAGAAACCCAATAGAATTATTAGGAGCTTTGGATTGGATAACTAATTTTGATTGTCTTTTGGTACATTCTCAGCAGATAATAAATCCTTAAGTAGCCTGCTTCAAGTGTGATTTGGTTTGGGAACAATGTACGTACATAGGTAGATAAAAAAAAAGAACGCATCGATGTTAGCTGCGTTCGGTTTGAGCATAATTGTGGTAGTTTTGGGGGTGGTCCCCGCGTGGGTCCCACGTGGGTCCTACGTTCTACTCCAATAATATACTGTCATATATAAAACAACCACAAAACAGCCAGACCAAAACAACCACAAAACAACTACAAAACAACCATACCGAACCCAGTCTGTTGGTGTAGGTTTGGTAAAGAGCAACTGTCACTTCTATGCTCCACCACACCTAACAACCTTCTACAGTGATATATAGACATAAAGTTAAACGTACTGGTTGTGATATCATATCATATCAAAAGCCCCAATCCAAATTGAATGCACAAAGAGCTATAGCATACATGGATTTGACGTCCTTCAATTTCCCAAAAGATGATGATACGTGAAGCGCTTGTTTAAGAAGCTAGGAGGCAAAACAAACATAAAAAGAAATTTATGTAGGTATATATATTCCTTTGTAAATAGCACTAGTGCCCCTAACCCAAGATAACTCTTTCTAGTATTGACTATTTAAGGAAGGAGTAGCTTTAGCTTAAGCATCAAGAAGAGTATTCATGATTTTTTTTTTTTTTTTTTGGCCTCTTAAAGGAATATATAGGCAGAATTTTTTGATTAGGCAAGTTTTATTCCTAATTTTTATCTTTCTCTACAATCTAATCCTTATTTCCAGATTTAGGGTGTAGGGTTCTTATATTTCAATACTATCGACTGATTTCATCAGATTAATGGACCTCACTAAAGTTCCAAGATATGTAGGTTTTTACATACATTTGTCGATCTCATACTTACATAAGTTTACTAATTAACCAAACTGTGAAATTCTAATTATCATTTGTAGTGTTACTATGCTCCTTCTATACTAAAAGCAAATCAGATGGATATGAGAGCAACTGAGCCTATATATTTGCTTGCTTTAAGCGGTAGTTGTTAGTGCTCTTTGCTGCCCAAGACCAAAGTCGCATCTTTAATCATCACACGTAAGAAAATGAAAGGCATCATTTATGTGAAAGTGAACCAGGTAGGTAAAGAGTTTATCTTCTGAAATCTGAATTGAGGGTAGGACCGATCCACTTCGAATATTTTTCCTAATTGCAACCAGAGTTACTTCGAATCCTTATCAAGTTCTCATAATAATGACAAAAAGGATCTTTATTTTGATGCAATCGAACAGATAAAAAATGGATTAAAAAGATGTTTCTAGCAAATTAGTGATCGAACAGGGCCTAGTTGCTTTATGTGACATAAGCCCATTTTGAAAAATGACATAAAATATTTTTTTTTTTTGGAACCCATGCATGATGACATAAAATGTTAATAAGTAAATGTCATGAAATGGTAACATCATAATTTAATTTGATTTTTTTAGTTCAAATTATTACAATCATTTAAATTATATTATTGGATAAAAATTAAGTTTTAATAAAATTTTTTTTTTTATTGATATATTTTCAATTCACTCTAATTCATTATGGAAAAAATTAACAATAAAACGATATAATATAATAATTTCTTAATTATTATAATTATTTTAATAGAAACATTATATAATTTAAATAAAAGAAAATATCAGATAAAAATATTATAGAGGTAATCACCTTCACCTCTAACCCTATTGTTTGAAGTTCAAAACCTCGAGCAACGTTGGAGTAATAATGTTATAAATAGAATTAAGAATAAATATGTTCTTGACAGTAGAAATTATAATTAAATTCAATCTCTATGACTTAGTGTCTCACATGGGAACGACCAACACATCTTTCCTTTCATAGTGTTACGGTCGTTGCCATATGTAACGCTCCATACTTTTACGTATCAGATTCTTTTTAAGCGGCAAGTTATTTTTTAATTTTATTTTGAGAAAGATATCTTAGTTAAAACTTAAAAGTCATTATACTTCTTCAGATAAAAAGAAAAAACTAAAATCGACGACTAATTATCTCGTTGATGGAAACTAACTAACTTTATTTATGGGCTTAATTTGTCGTGAAACTTAGCACAATTTTCGGCCCATTCTCTGTAAATTATATGGGCCGTGAGACATTTCATTTTGCTGTTTTTTTTTTAACCAAACGTCATATGATTAAGAAACCAACTTGCGTACAATGTCCGGAAGATTGTCCGAACTCCAGGTGCCCGTGCATTGCATGCGACGGGCGTGGTTGGCCACACAATGTGCCTTTAAATTTGCATTTCTAGGAATATAAAACCAATTAACCTCAGTAAAACTGCCTAGATTTGCTAGAGCACGATTTAAGATGGTAGTAGTGGAAGTGAGAAGAGAAGTTGTACCCCCTGTGCACAGATATTCCACTATTGATTTACTATCTGAAAGGCTGAACTGTTGGAGTCCAAGGTGAGAAGCCTCACCTATTGCATGCTCTATTGCCAAAGCTTCAGCATCAGCTATTAAAAGTGATGTCCGTGAGGCAATCATGCCAACCGATGGAAAACGTGCCGTAGATTGAATGAGCCATGCAATACCAAACCGGCCATAAGCGTCTATGCTAGCATCCACACATATTTCTACCATAGATGGGTTAATCTGCCGGTGAGAATCAAGACCAGCCTTTGTAGTAGGTGATAGAGATGTGGCTAGATGAAGATAACTTACTGCTTGGTACCAACCCTACCTAATATCCGTTATATGACCATGATTAATCTGGCATCGGGTATACCAAAGCTTCCAAAGATGACACAGCAGTCGCGTTATTGTGTGCTTGGAATGGTGCAGACAAAAGCAGCGAACCAGTCTTGGAAGCCCAGGTCGGTTGTGACTGTTTCTGGTGGCATGGGAATGTCAAGCTGCTGCCAGAACTGTTGAACAAGAGGGCAGGTGATGAGTGCATGCAGCATGGTCTCATTGTCAGCACAGAAATGGCAAGAAGTGCGCATTTCCTTTGATCCTATCCATTATCGTAGTTTTACACGGTAGCTTGTTGGTGATCAACTTCCAGCCAAACAACTTAACACGTCCCGGGAGCTGTAGACTCCATATTGTTTTAAAAACTTTTGCTTGTGATCCCATGTCCGACGGTGCTGCGTCGGTGGCGTGCCGCATGCGCAGGGCTGCATAATATGCCGATGATACAGTGAAAGCTCGAGATTTAGAAAGTCCCCAATACCAAGAATCTTCAGTAAGTGAGTGTGATTGCAAGTTTGGAAGAGGAATAGCACAAACTTCTTTGACATCATCCGGGTCGCACCATTGCTGTAACAAGGTTAAATTCCATTGTTGCTGTGGCGTGATGAGTGTGGCAACAGAGGAGTATTTGTAGACCAATGGAGGAATTGCCAAGGGTATAACTTTCCTCCCGGTTTAGTAGGTAACCAACGATCTGTAAGCTTTGTTCCTGCTCCATTCGCAATTGCCCGCCGTGATCCAAAGTCTATCAAATCCCGTACAGAGAGCAAAGCTCTCCACACCGGTGATGCATTGGCCGGTGGTTGGTGCAATATCCAGGAAGAAGAGGAGAGATATTTGGCGTGGTAGAACTGTGATAACAATGTATCCGGTTGCGTGATAATTCGCCATAATTGCTTTGCTAGAAGGGCACGGTTGAAACTCTCTAATTCTCGGAAACCCATGCCCCCTTCCCCTTTCTCCCGACACAAGGAAGACCACTTAGCCCATCTGAGTGCGACGATGTTCCAGTCCCACCCCACCAAAAGCTAACAATCATGCGCTGTATCTTCTTAAGAAGCATGCGAGGCAGGAGAATAATGGACATTGCATAGGATGGAATCGCTTGTAAAACGGACTTGATCAGAAGCATTCTTCCTGCCTGGGACACTTGCTTGGACCAACTTTGAATGCGTTTGGAAACTCTGTCAAGGATGTAGTGGAACATTGCAGACTTTTTCTTGCCGATTGTACTTGGGAAACCAAGATACATACCCAAGTCATCAACCTGTCTAGCATGGAATACTGAAACAATGGCGTGCTTAAGTTGTGGCTTTAATCCTCTTGACAGCATAATGGCTGATTTGTCCGAGTTAATGCACTGTCTGATGCTTCCTGGAAATCACATAAAATGTTACGAAGTGCTGCGGCATTGGAAACCAGTGCTTCCCCAAAAATAACGCAGTCATCTGCAAAGAGCAAGTGGCATATGGGGATAGGTAATCCAGACAATGCAAAAGGTCTATATATCCCCACACTCGAAGCTAAGTGCATGGATGCAGATAGGGTCTCCATACACAGAATGAATAATATAGGTGATAGCGGATCTCCTTGGCGTAAACCACGTTGAGGTGAGAAAAACGTGCCTGGATAACCATTGATAACAACGAGGATCTAACAGAAGTAAGACATTTTCGCACCAACGATATCCAATGTCATGAAAGCCCATGGCAGAAATCACATCCAGAACAAAAGACCATTCAATGCGATCAAAAGCTTTGGACATGTCAACCTTGTATGCAAAATAACCTTTAGTCTTAGCACGGGATTGCCGCATAGTATGAAGAATTTCATGAGATAACATCACCTGGTCTGTAATAGAACGATGCTTAACAAATGCTGCCTGATTGTGAGAGATTACCATGGGCAGAATATCCGACACTCGATTAACCAAAACCTTTGCTATTACTCTGTAGATTGTATTACAGAGTGAAATTGGCCTGTAATCCTTGATTGCCGTTGCCCCTGGCTTTTTAGGGATCAAAACAATATGTGTGTCATTCAAAAGCGTGGGCATGGGACCGCC